>JAWNPB010000001.1:605000-958558 GCA_035045355.1 Drosophila lacicola | reverse complement strand
ACAAACAAACAAACAAACAAACAAACAAACAAACAAACAAACAAACAAACAAACAAACAAACAAACAAACAAACAAACAAACAAACAAACAAACAAACAAACAAACAAACAAACAAACAAACAAACAAACAAACAAACAAACAAACAAACAAACAAACAAACAAACAAACAAACAAACAAACAAACAAACAAACAAACAAACAAACAAACAAACAAACAAACAAACAAACAAACAAACAAACAAACAAACAAACAAACAAACAAACAAACAAACAAACAAACAAACAAACAAACAAACAAACAAACAAACAAACAAACAAACAAACAAACAAACAAACAAACAAACAAACAAACAAACAAACAAACAAACAAACAAACAAACAAACAAACAAACAAACAAACAAACAAACAAACAAACAAACAAACAAACAAACAAACAAACAAACAAACAAACAAACAAACAAACAACAAACAAACAAACAAACAAACAAACAAACAAACAAACAAACAAACAAACAAACAAACAAACAAACAAACAAACAAACAAACAAACAAACAAACAAACAAACAAACAAACAAACAAACAACAAACAAACAAACAAACAAACAAACAAACAAACAAACAAACAAACAAACAAACAAACAAACAAACAAACAAACAAACAAACAAACAAACAAACAAACAAACAAACAAACAAACAAACAAACAAACAAACAAACAAACAAACAAACAAACAAACAAACAAACAAACAAACAAACAAACAAACAAACAAACAAACAAACAAACAAACAAACAAACAAACAAACAAACAAACAAACAAACAAACAAACAAACAAACAAACAAACAAACAAACAAACAAACAAACAAACAAACAAACAAACAAACAAACAAACAAACAAACAAACAAACAAACAAACAAACAAACAAACAAACAAACAAACAAACAAACAAACAAACAAACAAACAAACAAACAAACAAACAAACAAACAAACAAACAAACAAACAAACAAACAAACAAACAAACAAACAAACAAACAAACAAACAAACAAACAAACAAACAAACAAACAAACAAACAAACAAACAAACAAACAAACAAACAAACAAACAAACAAACAAACAAACAAACAAACAAACAAACAAACAAACAAACAAACAAACAAACAAACAAACAAACAAACAAACAAACAAACAAACAAACAAACAAACAAACAAACAAACAAACAAACAAACAAACAAACAAACAAACAAACAAACAAACAAACAAACAAACAAACAAACAAACAAACAAACAAACAAACAAACAAACAAACAAACAAACAAACAAACAAACAAACAAACAAACAAACAAACAAACAAACAAACAAACAAACAAACAAACAAACAAACAAACAAACAAACAAACAAACAAACAAACAAACAAACAAACAAACAAACAAACAAACAAACAAACAAACAAACAAACAAACAAACAAACAAACAAACAAACAAACAAACAAACAAACAAACAAACAAACAAACAAACAAACAAACAAACAAACAAACAAACAAACAAACAAACAAACAAACAAACAAACAAACAAACAAACAAACAAACAAACAAACAAACAAACAAACAAACAAACAAACAAACAAACAAACAAACAAACAAACAAACAAACAAACAAACAAACAAACAAACAAACAAACAAACAAACAAACAAACAAACAAACACACAAACAAACAAACAAACAAACAAACAGTATTCAGTTTTGGAATTTCTATATTAACTATTTTTAAGCATTCGTTTATAGATTTATCTACTGCGTCAACTTTATTATGTATGAGAAGCTCCAATTCCTCTTTTGATTTGTGTAATATATTTTGAACATAAACCTTATTATCAACAGTATCTCTCTTTGTTGTTTTTGAGGAGTAATGTCCAAACTTGTCGATACTCATTTTAATAATGTCAGTTAAATATAATTATTTTTTCCTTTTATAAATTTATTCAATAATTTCTGCTTCCCGAAGTTCTTCAATTATTGAAATGATCTCATTGTTATGATTAGTATGGCCAGCTGTTTGTGAAGCAATTAGAAGCTTTAATCTATCAACAATTTCATTGGGATCATCCCAGTAAATATAGTTTGGTTTATTTGTATTCAGCCTCATGAGCCCACTGCCGGCTATAGCTGATGATTTTGATTGATTTGGAGTTGATATAGCATTTGGTGATGTCTTATGAAAATTAACTTTTTGAGACAATTTTGGAAAAAAATGTTTAATTATAGTTAAATATTTTGTTGAACGATTTCCTTTAAGTTTCCATCAGGATTGTTATTTTTTCTGTGAGCAGAAGTTTTTTTTAGAATATCTTTATAGATTTGTAGATCTATGTCATTATAATTCTGAGGAGTATTTTCATAAATTAAAGAATATAAGCCTGTAGTGAGATCCCATGTATCGCCACTGTCCAGACTAAATTTCTCTTCTGATATATGAATTTTAGAATTTCCTAACCTCAATTCACCATTTAAATCTTTATATGGTCCATAGGCTTTGTCAAGTACCTTTTTTCTAGCTAATTCACTTAGATTAAAAATATTTTCAACTCCCACATTAGATTGAGAGTAGAGTTGATTAAATGTATTATCATTAATGTCATCATCATCATCATCATCATCGTCATCATCATCATCATCATCATAGTCATCAGTTTTATTGATTCTCGTATTAGCATCGATAAAATCATCATCATCATCGTCATCATAATCATTCACATCTAGTTTACGCCGTCTAAAATGTGAAGTATTTAACTCTGATTTAACTCCAGTATTTTAATTAAGTGCTGAGTACGATTGGTCTTCTTTTTTCGGTGAGTATGGCTGCTCTTCTTTTTTCGGTTTAAAAAGATGTTTATTTAATTTTTTACTCTTAGTAACGAGTTTCTGTAATGGGGCTGTTATAGGTCTTCCAGCTGTAAAGCGGATTCAGCTTTACCTAGTTTAATACTTTGAAATTTTTTTTTTAAAGCATTTCTAGTCTTTGATTTCTCTTTTAGTAAATTCTCATCCATTTTTTCTGATCTGCTATACAGTTTTCTAGAATAGCAACTGATCTGTTATATGGTTTTTCTGAGAGTTAAACAGCCTATAGCAGTTAAACAGGGGCTGTTATGAGGTCTTATAGCAGTTAAACAACAGGTGATGACTGAACATTAAATAAATATAATCGAATATTTATATTTATTTTTCAATCATCATAACTCATCATTGTATAAAAGAAAATATATTCGAGTATTTATTTTGTATATTTATTTTTATTCATCTTTATCATCGATAAAAAAGATTTCAAAAATATGTTTAATAATAATATTATGTGTAATAATAATCCACACCTTCCTCTGTGGGAACTGCGATGTTTAACCCCAGACTGTAATGTTGCTGTCTTTGTTTGATGATTTGATAGCGTCCTCCTCCGTTTATCCTGGCGAGGGACTCCTCCTTCATCGTGTTGTACTTCTTTGGCAAGAAGATGAGTTTTGCTTTAAGTGGGCTTTGCTTTAATAGCAGCCCTAAAGAACTGTATGGAGCACACTTATAGGTGTGAATCGTATAAAATCACTGACATAAAGAGTTCAATTATCGAAATTGATGAGAAGTTCTCACTTCAATTTCATAATATGGAATTTCCACTTAAGCTCAAAGACATTAAATTGTTTGAAGAACAAAATCCAAAATAAATGTCTTTGGGTATGATGAAAATATCAATGAGATAATTGGGCCACTCTACCTAACCAAGGAACACCGCGGAAAGCATATTGACCTGTTGCTTTTGGATTAAGAATCTATCACGGTAAGTAAATAAAACAAACACAAAAAATATTTATAAATTTCTTTATTAATATCATACATATTTTCTCCTCCAGACTTACTTAAGGAAATTGCATTTCTGCAATATATGTTGGAAAACTGGCGGCAAAGCTTCCAACGGCGGATAAGGCGAGTCTTAAATTTAAGAATTATGCTAATACTTTAGAAGTACCTTTTGTAATATATGCAGATTTCGAATTCATTTTAAAACAGATCAACAGAAATGTTAGCGAGAATGTTATCCAAGAGTTGTGTTCATCTTAAAAACCCAACCATTTAACATATACTTTATCACCATTTTTCTTTATTACCTTCCAACTAGATAGGTATCGGGAAAGCGAGTTTTCTTTAATTCGTGAGCATAGAATCCACCTTTAAGTGGCATTCCTTGATAGTCTTCTAATATATATGTTGTGGGATGGGTGTTTTTCATTTGAGAAATTTTAAAAATTTCTGTCGTCCAATTCGGAGTATACCCCTTCTCAAAGATATGTTTATACTTGCTAATGCGTACATTATCACCAACATGAAATCGTGAACCGGTAAATATTTTCTTTTTGCTGTAGACCGTGCTTAACAACTCCTTTTCATTCGAGGCATTTACTTTGATTAGGGATAATTTGGTCGTTCGATGATATCTTCTATTATATTCATCAATTAAGTGCTGATAAATTCCAATCCATTGATATGTACCATTAACGCTAAATTCTTTCCACATCATGTCTTTGAGCGTTCTATTGAATCGTTCAACTATAATAATCTATAATTCCCCATTTCCACCAAATCTGCCTGCCAATGATCATCGATTCCTTTCATAATAACCTTTCTACGCTCAAAGTTTTTTCGCGCTGATCCATGCAACTCATTAACTATTCCTCTCTTGTCCATATTGGTATATACTTATATTCTTTTTAGTCTATGTTGGGTTTATTTTAAAAACTTTAATGGTATTTTTTCACCTTCAATTTTAATTCCTACATTCTTTAAGACACCTTTTGGAGAAGTATAGTATTTAAACACAAAATCCTCGAGACTCGCTATTTTTTCGTTTAGTTATCAAAGTATTCTCTTAACTTCTTCTCGTTATTAGTAGACTGAGCGATAATATTCTTTTCTAGATTTATGTTTTCTTGTCTAATGAGTGTATTTTCCCTTTTAATGAGCGTTTGCAAGTTTTGAACTACTCCAATGACTTTACTTTCCAAAAAACGATAATTAACTGCGTCCTTTTCTTGAATCGGGTTCCCCACGTTTTTAAGACGTTTACTCTGGATTTCAATGTTTTGATCGTTATCCATAAAAAACCCCAAGAATTTAACTCCATTTTTCTTAAAACTCTCAGTATTGTGCCTATCACTTGAAAAGTGACCAAACTTGTCTACGGACATCTTGTGAATATCTAAATCATTGAATATTTATTATATTTATGTGGGGTTTTATATTAAAAGTTTATTATAAACAAGTGTATTGTTGATTTAACAAATTGTATTGCTGAGGATGATTAGCATTCGAATTAAAGTAACGCGTCGTTTTGTTCTCAGCCTTCATACCACACAGGTCCAGCGTTGAACTTTTCGTCTTAACGAGCAAACATCTTCTGCTCGACGTCCAGTACGTTGCCCTCGTGGCTTTGTACTGTCCTCGTTGATCGTCGTTTTTGGATAACTCGCCGTCTGCGAATTCGCCGTGTTCTTTGCTCGTTGTTACGCGTCGTGTATTCGTCGTTCATCTTTTAGCGTGCTCGTTGTCTAGGGATTCTTGTGCTGTTGGTTGTGCACAGTGGGATTTGGGTATACAGCATTTACCCAACCCACATTCGGCCATTCTGACTAAGCGTTCGGCCCGAATGCTTCCTCGTCATCTTCATCATCGCTGCCAAGGGACCATGGCTCCATATATTCGGCACACGTTGCAGAATTCTTCGGCCCATCGCAATTGCCTACTTTCTGGACATCATACGCGTTGTTATGCTTAATCTTAACGACTTGATAGGGCCCCAAAAACTTAGGCTTTCATTTTAGGCCACTACCAAACTGTGTGCGTTTTATGGCAATAAGGTCGCCAACATTATAACGTCTTGCATGCTTTCGTCTCAAATTGTAAATGTTTTTATTTTCATTTTGAATTTTTAAAATTTGTGTTTTTGTCTTTGCTCTTAATTTGTTTTTACCCGCCTTATTGGTTATCTTCACGTTGCTTGTTTTCTTCTTAGCAGCAATTTTAGTCATCTTCTTGTGCCGATTGGCCTCGGAACTTAGACGCAGTGCACCGCTGCGACTGACATCAGTTAGATCATTGGCGAAGGCAGATTGTCCGCCACGTCGCTTGGGCTTGCCTCCGGTAGAACCAACATATTTCGGGGCATCGGTGGCAGCACCCAGTTTGCCTGGTCGTTTGCGTAGCTTCGCCATTTTGGCGCGCACCAGCGAAACCTTTTCAATTTCCTTCATGGCACGCTCCTTGGCGAGCTGTTCTGGTGTTTTCTTTCTGGTCTCTTCCTTCTTCTTCTTTTTGCGCTTAGCGTCTAGCTCCTTAACTGATGAGCCGTCTTCGCCATCGCCGCCTTACTCTGTACGCTTGCGTTTACCTGCCGTCTTCCCTTTACCAGCTGCTGGCGCTGGCTTGGACTCATCTTCGTTAGAGGTGAGCGCTAGACCAGCATTTTCATTCTCACGCTGTTGCTTGGTTTGGAACCAGGTGCGTCTCTCGTTGGGCTGGCCCAGCAGTTTACGTTCGGTTTTAGACAGTTGCTGTTCCGTTTTGGCCAGCTGTCGTTCCGCCTGCTCCTCGTCGAGTATTTTTTGTATTTCGGGTTCCAGTGCCGTCAGTTTGTTGCGATACTTCTCAATTGTCTCTTCACTGTTTGACATTTTGCGAACTTGTAAACCGTTACGACTAAATACAATCTCAGCCTGTAAACATAGTTCTTCGCCAAGAATAACTTTGACATCAATACATTTAATTGGAACCACGTAAAAATCAAGTATAAACTCTTCATCGTCAATAAGAATTAGATGTTTAAAATGTCCAGTTGGTTTTATTTTATTCTCAATGCGCTCACTGCCGAATCCAATAAGAAAAACATTGCAGATTTCTAGCTTCGGCTTGCCAATTTCACAATAAAAGTCTTCACGGATAATATTGAATTTACTGCCAGTATCAAATAACGCTACACATTTCTTATTTGAGAAACATACTTCTTTACAGGATAAATCGTTTTTGGCTTGCAAACTACGTGTATTTGATATTACGTCCTCACTTTTCTCAATTTGTTCACAATCTTTCGAGATATGACCGTATTGATTGCATCTGAAACATTTTTTTCCTTTATTTTTATTTTGACAATAATTAGACGTATGCCCTTTTTCACCACAGTTAAAGCATTTCACATCTTTTTTTGCATCTTTGCTTACGTTGAAAGCTTTTTTGTCTCTTTCTTTAACACTGCAATCGTTACGCTTTGTTTTTTCCTTTTCGACTCGACACTCTTTTTCAATCATTGTTTTCTAACATTTCAACTTTTCTTTGAATTGATTTAAATTTTTCGCACCGTATAATATTGATTTGTTTCCACCTCTCTCATCTATTCCGTCAATTAAATACTGTATGAAAGCGTCATCTGCAATTTTACCTCGAGAAGCAATGTCTTTCATTCTATAAAAGAATTCGAATACACACTCGTTGTTGCTGCGTTTCGTCTGCGCGAGCTGTTCGTGAATTTCTTTACTGCTTACACTTGAACTGAATTCTGCCAAGAGTGCTCGTTTGAGAGAGTTCCAAGTGCTCAAACCTCTCTCACTCAATACGAAGAGTTTCGCTATTCCTTTAAGTGCCTTTTTTGCGAACAGAAACTTCTGGAAATCGTTCCAATACATGAGTGTTGCCTGCTCTTCATATTCTTCTATCCACACTTCTACTGGAATAGTGTTTGTGCCGTCAAAACAACGAATGCTCTCTTCCACGTCGCGAAAGCTGATCGCAAAGCGAGGAGCAATTTCGTCATTTTCAGCAATTCTCCTAGTTTTCGAGTTTTCCCTATTTCGAAGGTCAGCGGTCTGGAATGAAGCGTTGTCTGCTTCCTCTTCTATTTCATTTTCGTCGTCAGTTGCTTCTTCGTCTACTTCGATGAATTCCATCAAATTGTTTTTCATCAGATTACGAAAAATGTGTCCATGCAAGTCTGCGTGAACATATTCTATACCTAGAATGTTGCATATTGATACAAGGTCAGCCTGCGTTAAATTGTTCAGCGTAAGCTAGCACTTATTAAATCAATAAGGCACGAAATTTTTTTTTTTTTTTGCACAATTGTTGTTATAACGTAAGATCGTTTTCAACTTTGTTCACTCCTGTTCAATCTTGCTCAATCTTGCTTAATCTTGCTCACTCTTGCTCACACTTGCTCAATTCCGGACGAGCGCCCAAAATGTGGGGTTTTAAACAAGTGTATTGTTGATTTAACAAATTGTGAACCGGTAAATATTTTCTTTTTGCTGTAGACCGTGCTTAACAACTCCTTTTCATTCGAGGCATTTACTTTGATTAGGGATAATTTGGTCGTTCGATGATATCTTCTATTATATTCATCAATTAAGTGCTGATAAATTCCAATCCATTGATATGTACCATTAACGCTAAATTCTTTCCACATCATGTCTTTGAGCGTTCTATTGAATCGTTCAACTATAATAATCTATAATTCCCCATTTCCACCAAATCTGCCTGCCAATGATCATCGATTCCTTTCATAATAACCTTTCTACGCTCAAAGTTTTTTCGCGCTGATCCATGCAACTCATTAACTATTCCTCTCTTGTCCATATTGGTATATACTTATATTCTTTTTAGTCTATGTTGGGTTTATTTTAAAAACTTTAATGGTATTTTTTCACCTTCAATTTTAATTCCTACATTCTTTAAGACACCTTTTGGAGAAGTATAGTATTTAAACACAAAATCCTCGAGACTCGCTATTTTTTCGTTTAGTTATCAAAGTATTCTCTTAACTTCTTCTCGTTATTAGTAGACTGAGCGATAATATTCTTTTCTAGATTTATGTTTTCTTGTCTAATGAGTGTATTTTCCCTTTTAATGAGCGTTTGCAAGTTTTGAACTACTCCAATGACTTTACTTTCCAAAAAACGATAATTAACTGCGTCCTTTTCTTGAATCGGGTTCCCCACGTTTTTAAGACGTTTACTCTGGATTTCAATGTTTTGATCGTTATCCATAAAAAACCCCAAGAATTTAACTCCATTTTTCTTAAAACTCTCAGTATTGTGCCTATCACTTGAAAAGTGACCAAACTTGTCTACGGACATCTTGTGAATATCTAAATCATTGAATATTTATTATATTTATGTGGGGTTTTATATTAAAAGTTTATTATAAACAAGTGTATTGTTGATTTAACAAATTGTATTGCTGAGGATGATTAGCATTCGAATTAAAGTAACGCGTCGTTTTGTTTTTCTCAGCCTTCATACCACACAGGTCCAGCGTTGAACTTTTCGTCTTAACGAGCAAACATCTTCTGCTCGACGTCAAGTACGTTGCCCTCGTGGCTTTGTACTGTCCTCGTTGATCGTCGTTTTTGGATAACTCGCCGTCTGCGAATTCGCCGTGTTCTTTGCTCGTTGTCACGCGTCGTGTATTCGTCGTTCATCTTTTAGCGTGTTCGTTGTCTAGGGATTCTTGTGCTGTTGGTTGTGCACAGTGGGATTTGGGTATACAGCATTTACCCAACCCACATTTATAATAGTTCTTTTGTCTTAAGTCAACCTTTCAACAATGCGATTGACTCCCTAATTTTGGCATTTTCCTTATTAATATACTCTCTCAATGTATTATTTTCGCTGTTGATATATGTTATCAAAAACGTCTTAATTTCATTTAAGCTATTTGTATTTATACTATTTAATTTAATATTTTCATTTATAATATATTCTCTTAATTCATTATTTTCACTAGTAATATACGTATGGAAGTAGTTTTTTGAATCTTGTAGGGTTTTCTCATAACTTATATTATTCTCTTCGAGTTTTCCAAAAATCTCATTATTGTATGAATTAATATCACTTCTCAGTTTTGGAATTTCTATATTAACTATTTTTAAGCATTCGTTTATAGATTTATCTACTGCGTCAACTTTATTATGTATGAGAAGCTCCAATTCCTCTTTCGATTTGTGTAATATATTTTGAACATAAACTTTATTATCAACAGTATCTCTCTTTGTTGTTGTTGAGGAGTAATGTCCAAACTTGTCGATACTCATTTTAATAATGTCAGTTAAATATAATTATTTTTTCCTTTTATAAATTTATTCAATAATTTCTGCTTCCCGAAGTTCTTCAATTATTGAAATGATCTCATTGCTATGATTAGTATGGCCAGCTGTTTGTGAAGCAATTAGAAGCTTTAATCTATCAACAATTTCATTGGGATCATCCCAGTAAATATAGTTTGGTTTATTTGTATTCAGCCTCATGAGCCCACTGCCGGCTATAGCTGATGATTTTGATTGATTTGGAGTTGATATAGCATTTGGTGATGTCTTATGAAAAATAACTTTTTGAGACAATTTTGGAAAAAAATATTTAATTATAGTTAAATGTTTTGTTGAACGATTTCCTTTAAGTTGTCCATCAGGATTGTTATTTTTTCTGTGAACAGAAGTTTTAATTAGAATATCTTTATAGATTTGTAGATCCATGTCATTATAATTCTGAGGAGTATATTCATAAATTAAAGAATATAAGCCTGTAGTGAGATCCCATGAATCGCCACTGTCCAGACTAAATTTCTCTTCTGATATATGAATTTTAGAATTTCCTAACCTCAATTCACCATTTAAATCTTTATATGGTCCATAGGCTTTGTCAAGTACCTTTTTTCTAGCTAATTCACTTAGATTAGATTGAGAGTAGAATTGATTAAATGTATTATCATTAATGTCATCATCATCATCATCATCATCATCATCATCATCATAGTCATCAGTTTTATTGATTCTCGTATTAGCATCGATAATATCATCATCATCATCGTCATCATAATCATTCACATCTAGTTTACGCCGTCTAAAATGTGAAGTATTTAACTCTGATTTAACCTCAGTATTTGAATTAAGTGCTGAGTACGATTGCTCTTCTTTTTTCGGTGAGTATGGCTGCTCTTCTTTTTTCGGTTTAAAAAGTTGTTTATTTAATTTTTTACTCTTAGTAACGAGTTTCTGTAATGGGGCTGTTATAGGTCTTCCAGCTGTAAAGCGGATTCAGCTTTACCTAGTTTAATACTTTGAAAATTTTTTTTAAAGCATTTCTAGTCTTTGATTTCTCTTTTAGTAAATTCTCATCCATTTTTTCTGATCTGCTATACAGTTTTCTAGAATAGCAACTGATCTGTTATATGGTTTTTCTGAGAGTTAAACAGCCTATAGCAGTTAAACAGGGGCTGTTATGAGGTCTTATAGCAGTTAAACAGGGGCTGTTATGAGGTCTTATAGCAGTTAAACAACAGGTGATGACTGAACATTAAATAAATATAATGGAGTATTTATATTTATTTTTCAATCATCACAACTCATCATTGTATAAAAGAAAATATATTCGAGTATTTATTTTGTATATTTATTTTTATTCATCATTATCATCGATAAAAAAGATTACAAAAATATGTTTGTTTTGAGGAGATGCCAGTTTGCACCCCACTTCGGTCCCTTTTATGTTTTATAAATTTTAATAAAAATCAAAGGAGCCTTTAGACTGCTTGTAATGCGTGATTTACTTCTCGAACTTTCAACAATAACTATCGATAGATTAGTGGTGAGCAATTTACAATGGTATTTTATGGTGGTTTAAAAATAATAGTATGTGACTTCAATATCGTGATTTGAGAAGTAAAGATATATTGTAATTCAGATATAATATTATTCAGAGGGCGTTCTGCTGCGAACATGCTCCCCCCGTTGGAAGATACAAGCTTTCAACCGATGTGGTCTCGATTGGCAGAACGGCGATTTTGGCAATGGCTCTCTTGACCAGACCATTTTGAGTACGAATGACTGCTACTCTCACAATGCCGTCGTCACCCGTGATGACGCTGTCGACTCGACCAAGCGGCCACCTGAGTGGTGGTGCATTGTCCTCCTTGAGCAGCACGATGCTGCCGGCCTGAAGATTTTGCTTGGACGATCGCCATTTCCCGCGCTCTTGGAGCAACGACAAATACGATGTACTCCATTTCTTCCAAAATGATTGCTGCATTTGACATATTCGCTGCCAACGGCTGAGGCGACCTATGCTTAGGTGAGTTATGTCTGGCTTTGCCCCAGATGAAGTGCCCAGGCGTGAGTATCTCCAAGTCATTCGGGTTTTCTGTAATAGAGCAAAGCGGTCTTGAGTTAAGCATTGCGGATATTTGACAGATGAGGGTTCGGAATTCGTGGAATGAGAGAAGAGAATTTCCAACGACGCGGTAAAAATGATATTTTGCTGACTTGACAGCGGCCTCCCACAATCCTCCAAAATGTGGCGAACGGGGCGGAATGAATTTCCAGTTGATTCCCAGAGCCAGGCAGTTGCAAACAATCTCATTGCGCTTGGGATCGCTTATAAACAGGTCGCGCAGTTCCTTCAGCTCATTTCGAGCACCCACGAAATTTGTGGCGTTGTCTGTCCCTCGAAGGCTGATGAATCTCTTCAAGGCAGCGATAAACGATGACGTGGACAGGTCCTCTACCAACTCTAAATGCGTTGCTTTCGTTGCAAAGCATATAAAAATTGAGATGTAGCATTTCGTTGGTGAGCGATTCCTGACCTCTGCTTTGACGTAGAAAGGACCGCAAAAGTCGATGCCAGTTACGTGAAACGTCGGACTTGGCTGCACACGCTCAGCTGGTAGCGGGGCCATGACTTGCTCCAGAAGTTTAGGTCGCATTCGAAAGCAGCGCACGCACCTGTTGATGATATTTGAGACAGCCTTGAGACCTCCGATGGGCCAGTATCGCTGGCGGAGTGTTGCTAGAAGGAATTGCGGACCAGCATGAAGAAATTCCAAATGATAATATTTGATCATAGCTGCGGTGACTGGGTGGCGTTTAGGCAACAATAACGGATGCTTTGCTTCATATTCCAAGTTTGAGTTCTGAAGGCGCCCGCCGATGCGCAAGAGTCCCTCAGCGTCCAACAGTGGGCACAATGAACGAAGTTTGCTTCTTGTTGGAAGCGGCCTTTTTACGGCACTTCGGCGAAGTGCGTAAGTTGAATGTTTTTTATAAGTAAATGCGTTCCGCACTTGATATCATCTGGAGTGAGTGGACCTTTTGATCTCGTCGAACCAGATCTTTTTAGCGCTATAAATCGATACACGTATGCGAAAGTGCGCTGTAACTTGGCAAATGTGTTGTTGAATTTACAAAATGCCGATAGGTCCGTCTTCGTTGATAGTACCAGAACTTTCTGGCGTCGTTCTGGAAGCTCAAAGGGGTAGGCGACGTTTTGAGGCCAAGTCGAGCTAGCGGCCTGTATAAATGGGGGTCCATTATGCCATAGCTGTGAGTCTAAAAGTTCCAAAGGTGTGCATCCACGTGATAAAATGTCCGCAGGGTTCAGCATGATGCCAGGTCATGCCCTTGGTCCGCTCCTGTATTTGTGATACCCTGTTGGATACAAAGACGTTAAACTTTGAAGGTGATTCACGAATCCATGCAAGCGCTACTGTTGAGTCGGTCCAGCAATGATATCTGCATTCGAACTGAATGCACTTGGCAATGTTCCCTATGAGCTCTGATAATAAAAGTGCAGCTGCCAGCTCAAGCTTTGGGATTGTCAGCGTCTTTAATGGGGCGACCCTTGATTTAGAGCATAGCCAATGTGATGAAAATACCCCTTGCATTTCGGATCTGACAAATACGCAAGCACCATAAGCGGCTGTGCTGGCGTCACAAAATCCATGCAGCTCATACGTAGCTAGCGGCATCAATACAAAACGGGAGAATTTCAAGCTGCTGACAAATGAGAGTTGCGATATGAGTTTGATCCATTCGAAGTGCAGCGACTGCGACAGGCATTCGTCCCAATTGACCCTTTCCTTCCACAGTGCTTGGAGAAATACCTTTAACCTGGTAACGATGGGCGCGATCAATCCGAGCGGATCGTAAAATCTCGCTATCATTGATAATATGCTCCGCTTTGTGACTGGTCCTTCGGGTACGATCTCCGCAAAGTTGAAAAGCAGGATATCAGAGCTAGGGCTCCAAGCTAAACCAAGCGCCTTTGCAATGTTGGTGCCATCCTTGAACTCCATTAGCTTCTCACAATCGGATTCGCTTTCTCCTTTTAATGCATAAGGCTCGTTTGAGCACCACTTTCCTATTGGAAAGTGACCTTTAGCCAGTAGCAGTTTTACTTGCTGTCGGATCTGAATGGCTTCTTCTATAGAGTCCCCTCCAGAAATTAAATCGTCTACGTAGAAGTCGCGACAAACTATCTTTGCAGCTAGTGAAAAGGTAGGCTCTTCGTCGTGGGCCAGCTGCTGCATCGCTCGAACTGATAGAAACGCAGCGGGTTTGGTTCCATACGTTACTGTATCCAGGGTGTACGTTCTTATGCTTTCATTTTGGTGATCACGCCATAAGATGCATTGCAGAAATTGATCTGGATGCGTTATTCGGACACAGCGGTACATCTTACAGATGTCACCGCACATGGCAACCTTTAAAAAACGAAACTGAATTAGAATGTTGAATAATTTGGGTTGAATTGCTGGGCCTGTATGCAAAAGATCATTCAGAGATGCGCCTGATGTGGATTTGGCTGATCCATCAAAAACGACGCGCAATTTGGTGGTTGAGCTATCTGGCTTTTCTACGCAGTGGTGGGGTAAATAGAATTGTGGGACAAGCTGCTGCTTGGAAGCCAAAGACATATGGCCCAAGTCGATGTATTCGCGCATGAATGCAGAGTAGCTCTCCTTCAGCTGGTGATTTTTGTCCAATTTGATTTCGAGCGACTTGAAACGTCGTAGAGCACGTTGATATGAGTCTCCTAGCGTGTCGAAGCTGAGCTTTGCTGGAAGCCTAACTGAATACTGCCCTGACTTTAGTCGCGTGTAGCCTTGGAGAAATAGCTGCTCACATAGTGCGTCTTCATCAGAGAGCGCAGGGGTTGTACCGCAGCAATTGTCGACTTCCCAGAATCGTTTTACAATATCCGACAGTGGATCCTCCCATGGATTAGGTTCCTTGTAAAGGGCTGAAAGGGATGTGTGTTTGTTGTGTACGCGAGAGAGTCCGCCAGACGCAATCCATCCGAGCTTGGTCTTTTGGAGCGTTGGTAGGTTATCCGCCATTCGAATTTGGCCGATGCAAATGAGATCGAAAAATAGTCCGGCATCAAGTAATAAATCTATTCTTTGAGATTTGAAAAACGTTGGATCCGCGAGAGAGATGTTTTTGGGGATATTCCACCCAGAGATGTCTAACCCAAAGTGGGGCTGATAATCCGTTATACTGCGAGTAACGACTGCTGAAAATGATGTGCTGAAGCTCCTATCACGTGACTGCGCTGATATGTCAGTGGACATGTTAGAAGATAGGGTAGATTCGCCTATACCAGATATTGATACGGCAGCATGATGAGTTTTGAGTTGGAGCTGCTTTACTAGACGAGCAGTGATAAAGTTGAGTTGAGATCCAGAATCCAGTAATGCACGGCAGGGTATGAATACACCTGAGTGGCTCTTGGCATATAAGATGGCGGTTGGAAGCACCACATAGTCTACAGGCTGGGCATTCGTGGCTTCAGGTGCGAATTCAAGAGCAGTGCTGACGAGAGTTGAAGATGGTGGATTACTTGAAGACGATGCGTGAGGCTGGATCGTGGTTGCAGCCTGCAAGCTTGGGGTACACAGGGCAGATGATTGAGTTGTGATGGGGCTCATGGGCAGCAACGAATGATGTTTTTGTTGACAATGCCTGCAGTGACCTGAGCGACATTGCTGCAAGCCATGGCCTTTGCGCAAGCAGTTTAGGCAAAGATGCAATCGCTTGGCCTCCTTGTGGCGCAAACTTGGGGACAGATTCAAAAACAACGGGCATTTAACAAGAAAATGCTCTTTTGAGTCGCAAAAATTACAATTTTGCTGGTAATTGTTAGATGAGGATGCAATGAATGTGTTACGATTCAATTTTTGTGCATTTCTGGTAACCTGGTGGCTAGGCGTAGGTGCCGTAGCGCCTTTCAAGTTTTCCATCATGCGGCATCTCTTCTCTAAGAACGCCGACATATCCGTCCACCTGGGTAGCTTATCCGTTGCAAGCGCTTCCTGCCACTTTTCCTGGCTGTGGTGATCGAGCTTGTGCGATATTGTGTGTATGAGTAATCCGTCAGCCAGCTCCTCAGTTGTTGACATGGTGCTAAGCGCCCGAAGATGCGAGTTAATTTTGTCACTCAACTCACGCAACGCCTCTGCTGATCCCTTTTCAACACCTGGCAGCCCGACTATAGCCCGCACGTGGCCCTGAAAATGTAGCAACTTATTATCAAAACGCTTTATGAGTAACTCCAACGCCTTGTCGTAATTCACGTCGACAGGCTCTAACGATTTGATTGTGTTGAGAGCAGCACCATCCAAGCACGCACGTAAATGTTGTAATTTCTCAATCTTACTCAGGTCCTCATTGCTGCCAATGACAGTCTTGTACATGGCGTAAAAATCCGGCCAATCCTCGTAGGAGCCGCTGAACCTGGGCAGCTGCAATTCCGGTAGGCGAGACTTACGGTTGAACAAGTGAGCAAATGTGTGCGTACTTTCAGCAAAGCGTGGGATAGTTGTTGAATTGGCGTCAGTCATCCGTCCCTTAGTGAGTACGTCCATTTGACGAGCGAGAGTAGATTTGATCTTCCAGTAAACCTTCTCGAAGTCTGAGCGAGCGTCCGTTGAAAGCTCGAACAAATCTAATTTTTCTAGCCTTGACTGGCTGATATCAAACTCGGCCTTCAAGCTCTCCGCAGATTCTATACGCACCATCAGATCGGCCTCGTCAAAGCTGATCATCTCACCAGCGCTGAAGAATTCGTTCATTGCTAATAGTTGGCGTTGAACAGAAGCGCATTTGGCTTTGCAAAAGTCTTTTTCACTTGTCGAATTTTCCATTCTGTTGTTGGCGAGGTTATGTTCGGTTGGTACGTTTTGTTGACTGCTCACTGTACTCCGGCCTGTCACCAAAGTCCACTTATGGAGAAGAGCTTTGCCCTTGACTAGTGCGAATGTCACAGAGTGAGCAATGCGAGAATGCGATTACGGTTTTATGTGTGCAGCGGCTTGTGTATGTGTATGTATCGAGATCAATTGTAGCGGCACTTGCATTCACATTCATATGTATGTATGTAAGTATGTAGGTATCTGCTCGACGGCTTCTTTTCTAAGCAAAGGGTTGTGCTTGGCACTGATATGCACCAAACAGCTTGGTTATAATAGCCGATCTGCTAAATAACGCGATAAAATCGTTAGAGAGAAGCGCGCACTCGAGCCGGTGTGCGAAATATGTACATACATATGTACATATGTCTGTACTTGAGTTTAGTGCCTATGCTGCAAAGGAGCGATGAATAACGAAAGTGAGATTTTGCGGCAAGACGAGAAGCAAGAAATAAAATCACGTCGGGGTCACCAATGTTTTAAGGAGATGCTAGTTTGCACCCCACTTCGGCCCCTTTTATGTTTTATAAATTTTAATAAAAATCAAAGGAGCCTTTAGACTGCTTGTAATGCGTGATTTACTTCTCGAACTTTCAACAATAACTATCGATAGATTAGTGGTGAGCAATTTATAATAGTATTTTATGGTGGTTTAAAAATAATAGTATGTGACTTCAATATCGTGATTTGAGAAGTAAAGATATATTGTAATTCAGATATAATATTATTCAGAGGGCGTTCTGCTGCGAACAATGTTTAATAATAATATTATGTGTAATAATAATCCACACTTCCCTCTGTGGGAACTGCGATGTTTAACCCCAGACTGTAATGTTGGGCGCCTAGCGCTCTTTGTTTGATGATTTGATAGCGTCCTCCTCCGTTTATCCTGGCGAGGGACTCGTCCTTCATCGTGTTGTACTTCTTTGGCAAGAAGATGAGTTTTGCTTTAAGTGGGCTTTAATAGCAGCCCTAAAGAACTGTATGGAGCACACTTATAGGTGTGCATCGTATAAAATCACTGACATAAGGAGTTCAATTATCGAAATTGATGAGAAGTTCTCACTTCAATTTCATAATATGGAATTTCCACTTAAGCTCAAAGACATTAAATTGTTTGAAGTACAAAATACTAATATAAGTATAAATGTCTTTGGGTATGATGAAAATATCAATGAGATAATTGGGCCACTCTACCTAACCAAGGAACACCGCGGAAAGCATATTGACCTGTTTTTTTGGAAAAGCAGAATATCTCACATTATGCCTGGATTAAGAATCTATCACGGTAAGTAAATAAAACAAAAACAAAAAATATTTATAAATTTCTTTATTAATATCATACATATTTTCTCCTCCAGACTTACACATAGTCAGCTAACTTCGCACACAAGGAAATTGCATTTCTGCAATATATGTTTGAACTACTCACACAACGAGAGATCCCATAGTGAGCAGTGTGGAAAACTGGCGGCAAAGCTTCCAACGGCGGATAAGGCGAGTCTTAAATTTAAGAATTATGCTAATACTTTAGAAGTACCTTTTGTAATATATGCAGATTTCGAATGCATTTTAAAACCGATCAACAGAAATGTTAGCGAGAATGTTATCCAAGAGTTGTGTTCATCTGAAAAACCCAACCATTTGACATATACTTTATCACCATTTTTCTTTATTACCTTCTCAACTAGATAGGTATCGGGAAAGCGAGTTTTCTTTAATTCGTGAGCATAGAATCCACCTTTAAGTGGCCTTCCTTGATAGTCTTCTAATATATATGTTGTGTGATGGGTGTTTTTCACTTGAGAAATTTTAAAAATTTCTGTCGTCCAATTCGGAGTATACCTTTTCTCAAAGATATGTTTAAACCTGCTAATGCGTACATTATCACCAACATGAAATCGTGAACCGGTAAATATTTTCTTTTTGCTGTAGACCGTGCTTAACAACTCCTTTTCATTCGCGGCATTTACTTTGATTAGGGATAATTTGATCGTTCGATGATATCTTCTATTATATTCATCAATTAAGTGCTGATAAATTCCAATCCATTGATATGTACCATTAACGCTAAATTCTTTCCACATCATATCTTTGAGCGTTCTATTTAATCGTTCAACTATTGAGGCTTTTAACCCACTATATGTTGAGTAATGATTAATATTAAATTTATTCATTAAGTGCTTAAAGCTCTTATTAAAAAATTCATTTCCATCATCAGTTTGTAAGTTCTTAGGAATACGACCCAATTTAAAAAAAATTAAAATCGCCTGTGTAACGTCTTGAGCATTTTTGCTTTTGAGTGGTACACCCCAAGCACATTTGGAAAATGTGTCAATAACAGTTAATAAAAATCGAACATTTTTATTTGATGATCTATAATTCCCCATTTCCACCTTTCATAATAACCTTTCTACGTTTTACGTAAAGTTTTTTCGCGCTGATCCATGCAACTCATTAACTATTCCCCTCTTGTCCATATTGGTATATACTTATATTCTTTTTAGTCTATGTTGGGTTTATTTTAAAAACTTTAATGGTATTTTTTCACCTTCAATTTGAATTCAATAGTATAGTATTTAAACACAAAATCCTCGAGACTCGCTATTTTTTCGTTTAGTTCAGCTATTATTTTATCAAAGTATTCTCTTAACTTCTTCTCGTTATTAGTAGACTGAGCGATAATATTCTTTTCTAGATTTATGTTTTCTTGTCTAATGAGTGTATTTTCCCTTTTAATGAGCGTTTGCAAGTTTTGAACTACTCCAATGACTTTACTTTCCAAAAAACGATAATTAACTGCGTCCTTTTCTTGAATCGGGTTCCCCACGTTTTTAAGACGTTTACTCTGGATTTCAATGTTTTGATCGTTATCCATAAAAAACCCCAAGAATTTAACTCCATTTTTCTTAAAACTCTCAGTATTGTGCCTATCACTTGAAAAGTGACCAAACTTGTCTACGGACATCTTGTGAATATCTAAATCATTGAATATTTATTATATTTATAATAGTTCTTTTGTCTTAAGTCAACCTTTCAACAATGCGATTGACTCCCTAATTTTGGCCTTTCCCTTATTAATATACTCTCTCAATGTATTATTTTCGCTGTTGATATAAACGTCTTAATTTCATTCAAGCTTTTTGTATTTATACTATTTAATTTAATATTTTCATTTATAATATATTCTCTTAATTCATTATTTTCACTAGTAATATACGTATAGAAGTAGTTTTTTGAATCTTGTAGGGTTTTCTAATAACTTATATTATTCTTTTCGAGTTTTCCAAAAATCTTATTATTGTATGAATTAATATCACTTCTCAGTTTTGGAATTTCTATATTAACTATTTTTAAGCATTCGTTTATAGATTTATCTACTGCGTCAACTTTATTATGTATGAGAAGCTCCAATTCCTCTTTTGATTTGTGTAATATATTTTGAACATAAACTTTATTATCAACAGTATCTCTCTTTGTTGTTGTTGAGGAGTAATGTCCAAACTTGTCGATACTCATTTTAATTATGTCAGTTAAATATAATTATTTTTTCCTTTTATAAATTTATTCAATAATTTCTGCTTCCCGAAGTTCTTCAATTATTGAAATGATCTCATTGCTATGATTAGTATGGCCAGCTGTTTGTGAAGCAATTAGAAGCTTTAATCTATCAACAATTTCATTGGGATCATCCCAGTAAATATAGTTTGGTTTATTTGTATTCAGCCTCATGAGCCCACTGCCGGCTATAGCTGATGATTTTGATTGATTTGGAGTTGATATAGCATTTGGTGATGTCTTATGAAAAATAACTTTTTGAGACAATTTTGGAAAACAAATATTTAATTATAGTTAAATGTTTTGTTGAACGATTTCCTTTAAGTTGTCCATCAGGATTGTTATTTTTTCTGTGAACAGAAGTTTTAATTAGAATATCTTTATAGATTTGTAGATCCATGTCATTATAATTATAATTATATTATTATAGTATATTCATAAATTAAAGAATATAAGCCTGTAGTGAGATCCCATGAATCGCCACTGTCCAGACTAAATTTCTCTTCTGATATATGAATTTTAGAATTTCCTTACCTCAATTCACCATTTAAATCTTTATATGGTCCATAGGCTTTGTCAAGTACCTTTTTTCTAGCTAATTCACTTAGATTAAAAATATTTTCAACTCCCACATTAGATTGAGAGTAGAGTTGATTAAATGTATTATCATTAATGTCATCATCATCATCAACATCATCATCATCATCATCATAGTCATCAGTTTTATTGATTCTCGTATTAGCATCGATAATATCATCATCATCCTCGTCATCATAATCATTCACATCTAGTTTACGCCGTCTAAAATGTGAAGTATTTAACTCTGATTTAACCTCAGTATTTGAATTAAGTGCTGAGTACGATTGCTCTTCTTTTTTCGGTGAGTATGGCTGCTCTTCTTTCTTCGGTTTAAAAAGTTATTTATTTAATTTTTTACTCTTAGTAACGAGTTTCTGTAATGGGGCTGTTATAGGTCTTCCAGCTGTAAAGCGGATTCAGCTTTACCTAGTTTAATACTTTGAAATTTTTTTTTTAAAGCATTTCTAGTCTTTGATTTCTCTTTTAGTAAATTCTCATCCATTTTTTCTGATCTGCTATACAGTTTTCTAGAATAGCAACTGATCTGTTATATGGTTTTTCTGAGAGTTAAACAGCCTATAGCAGTTAAACAGGGGCTGTTATGAGGTCTTATAGCAGTTAAACAGGGGCTGTTATGAGGTCTTATAGCAGTTAAACAGGGGCTGTTATGAGGTCTTATAGCAGTTAAACAACAGGTGATGACTGAACATTAAATAAATATAATCGAATATTTATATTTATTTTTCAATCATCATAACTCATCATTGTATAAAAGAAAATATATTCGAGTATTTATTTTGTATATTTATTTTTATTCATCTTTATCATCGATAAAAAAGATTACAAAAATATGTTTAATAATAATATTATGTGTAATAATAATCCACACCTTCCTCTGTGGGAACTGCGATGTTTAACCCCAGACTGTAATGTTGCTGTCTTTGTTTGATGATTTGATAGCGTCCTCCTCCGTTTATCCTGGCGAGGGACTCCTCCTTCATCGTGTTGTACTTCTTTGGCAAGAAGATGAGTTTTGCTTTAAGTGGGCTTTGCTTTAATAGCAGCCCTAAAGAACTGTATGGAGCACACTTATAGGTGTGCATCGTATAAAATCACTGACATAAGGAGTTCAATTATCGAAATTGATGAGAAGTTCTCACTTCAATTTCATAATATGGAATTTCCACTTAAGCTCAAAGACATTAAATTGTTTGAAGAATAAAATACTAATATAAGTATGATGAAAATATGAATGAGATATTTGTCTTTGGGTATGATGAAAAAATCATTGAGATAATTGGGCCACTCTACCTAACCAAGGAACACCGCGGATAGCATATTGACCTGTTGCTTTTGGATTAAGAATCTATCACGGTAAGTAAATAAAACAAAAACAAAAAATATTTATAAATTTCTTTATTAATATCATATATATTTTCTCCTCCAGACTTACACATAGTCAGCTAACTTCGCACACAAGGAAATTGCATTTCTGCAATATATGTTGAAATCACCAACAGAACAAGAAGGAAAACTGGCGGCAAAGCTTCCAACGGCGGATAAGGCGAATCTTATATTTAAGAATTATGCTAATACTTTAGAAGTACCTTTTGTAATATATGCAGATTTCGAATTCATTTTAAAACCGATCAACAGAAATGTTAGCGAGAATGTTATCCAAGAGTTGTGTTCATCTGAAAAACCCAACCATTTGACATATACTTTATCACCATTTTTCTTTATTACCTTCCCAACTAGATAGGTATCGGGAAAGCGAGTTTTCTTTAATTCGTGAGCATAGAATCCATCTTTAAGTGGCCTTCCTTGATAGTCTTCTAATATATATGTTGTGGGATGGGTGTTTTTCACTTGAGAAATTTTAAAAATTTCTGTAGTCCAATTCGGAGTATACCCCTTCTCAAAGATATGTTTAAACATGCTAATGCGTACATTATCACCAACATGAAATCGTGAACCGGTAAATATTTTCTTTTTGCTGTAGACCGTGCTTAACAACTCCTTTTCATTCGAGGCATTTACTTTGATTAGGGATAATTTGATCGTTCGATGATATCTTCTATTATATTCATCAATTAAGTGCTGATAAATTCCAATCCATTGATATGTACCATTAACGCTAAATTCTTTCCACATCATGTCTTTGAGCGTTCTATTGAATCGTTCAACTATTGAGGCTTTTAACCCACTATATGTTGAGTAATGATTAATATTAAATTTATTCATTAAGTGCTTAAAGCTCTTATTAAAAAATTCTTTTCCATCATCAGTTTGTAAGTTCTTAGGAATACGACCCAATTTAAAAAAAATTAACATCGCCTGTGTAACGTCTTGAGCATTTTTGCTTTTGAGTGCTACACCCCAAGCATATTTGGAAAATGTGTCAATAATCTATAATTCCCCATTTCCACCAAATCTGCCTGCCAATGATCATCGATTCCTTTCATAATAACCTTTCTACGCTCAAAGTTTTTTCGCGCTGATCCATGCAACTCATTAACTATTCCCCTCTTGTCCATATTGGTATATACTTATATTCTTTTTAGTCTATGTTGGGTTTATTTTAAAAACTTTAATGGTATTTTTTCACCTTCAATTTGAGTTCCTACATTCTTTAAGACACCTTTTGGAGTAGTATAGTATTTAAACACAAAATCCTCGAGACTCGCTATTTTTTCGTTTAGTTCAGCTATTATTTTATCAAAGTATTCTCTTAACTTCTTCTCGTTATTAGTAGACTGAGCGATAATATTCTTTTCTAGATTTATGTTTTCTTGTCTAATGAGTGTATTTTCCCTTTTAATGAGCGTTTGCAAGTTTTGAACTACTCCAATGACTTTACTTTCCAAAAAACGATAATTAACTGCGTCCTTTTCTTGAATCGGGTTGCCCACGTTTTTAAGACGTTTACTCTGGATTTCAATGTTTTGATCGTTATCCAAAAAAACCCCAAGAATTTAACTCCATTTTTCTTAAAACTCTCAGTATTGTGCCTATCACTTGAAAAGTGACCAAACTTGTCTACGGACATCTTGTGAATATCTAAATCATTGAATATTTATTATATTTATAATAGTTCTTTTGTCTTAAGTCAACCTTTCAACAATGCGATTGACTCCTAATTTTGGCATTTTCCTTATTAATATACTCTCTCAATGTATTATTTTCGCTGTTGATATAAACGTCTTAATTTCATTCAAGCTATTTGTATTTATACTATTTAATTTAATATTTTCATTTATAATATATTCTCTTAATTCATTATTTTCACTAGTAATATACGTATAGAAGTAGTTTTTTGAATCTTGTAGGGTTTTCTAATAACTTATATTATTCTCTTCGAGTTTTCCAAAAATCTTATTATTGTATGAATTAATATCACTTCTCAGTTTTGGAATTTCTATATTAACTATTTTTAAGCATTCGTTTATAGATTTATCTACTGCGTCAACTTTATTATGTATGAGAAGCTCCAATTCCTCTTTTGATTTGTGTAATATATTTTGAACATAAACTTTATTATCAACAGTATCTCTCTTTGTTGTTGTTGAGGAGTAATGTCCAAACTTGTCGATACTCATTTTAATAATGTCAGTTAAATATAATTATTTTTTCCTTTTATAAATTTATTCAATAATTTCTGCTTCCCGAAGTTCTTCAATTATTGAAATGATCTCATTGCTATGATTAGTGTGGCCAGCTGTTTGTGAAGCAATTAGAAGCTTTAATCTATCAACAATTTCATTGGGATCATCCCAGTAAATATAGTTTGGTTTATTTGTATTCATAAACATAAACATTTGAACATAAACTTTATTATCAACAGTATCTCTCTTTGTTGTTGTTGAGGAGTAATGTCCAAACTTGTCGATACTCATTTTAATTATGTCAGTTAAATATAATTATTTTTTCCTTTTATAAATTTATTCAATAATTTCTGCTTCCCGAAGTTCTTCAATTATTGAAATGATCTCATTGCTATGATTAGTATGGCCAGCTGTTTGTGAAGCAATTAGAAGCTTTAATCTATCAACAATTTCATTGGGATCATCCCAGTAAATATAGTTTGGTTTATTTGTATTCAGCCTCATGAGCCCACTGCCGGCTATAGCTGATGATTTTGATTGATTTGGAGTTGATATAGCATTTGGTGATGTCTTATGAAAAATAACTTTTTGAGACAATTTTGGAAAAAAATATTTAATTATAGTTAAATGTTTTGTTGAACGATTTCCTTTAAGTTGTCCATCAGGATTGTTATTTTTTCTGTGAACAGAAGTTTTAATTAGAATATCTTTATAGATTTGTAGATCCATGTCATTATAATTCTGAGGAGTATATTCATAAATTAAAGAATATAAGCCTGTAGTGAGATCCCATGAATCGCCACTGTCCAGACTAAATTTCTCTTCTGATATATGAATTTTAGAATTTCCTTACCTCAATTCACCATTTAAATCTTTATATGGTCCATAGGCTTTGTCAAGTACCTTTTTTCTAGCTAATTCACTTAGATTAAAAATATTTTCAACTCCCACATTAGATTGAGAGTAGAGTTGATTAAATGTATTATCATTAATGTCATCATCATCATCAACATCATCATCATCATCATCATAGTCATCAGTTTTATTGATTCTCGTATTAGCATCGATAATATCATCATCATCCTCGTCATCATAATCATTCACATCTAGTTTACGCCGTCTAAAATGTGAAGTATTTAACTCTGATTTAACCTCAGTATTTGAATTAAGTGCTGAGTACGATTGCTCTTCTTTTTTCGGTGAGTATGGCTGCTCTTCTTTCTTCGGTTTAAAAAGTTATTTATTTAATTTTTTACTCTTAGTAACGAGTTTCTGTAATGGGGCTGTTATAGGTCTTCCAGCTGTAAAGCGGATTCAGCTTTACCTAGTTTAATACTTTGAAATTTTTTTTTTAAAGCATTTCTAGTCTTTGATTTCTCTTTTAGTAAATTCTCATCCATTTTTTCTGATCTGCTATACAGTTTTCTAGAATAGCAACTGATCTGTTATATGGTTTTTCTGAGAGTTAAACAGCCTATAGCAGTTAAACAGGGGCTGTTATGAGGTCTTATAGCAGTTAAACAGGGGCTGTTATGAGGTCTTATAGCAGTTAAACAGGGGCTGTTATGAGGTCTTATAGCAGTTAAACAACAGGTGATGACTGAACATTAAATAAATATAATCGAATATTTATATTTATTTTTCAATCATCATAACTCATCATTGTATAAAAGAAAATATATTCGAGTATTTATTTTGTATATTTATTTTTATTCATCTTTATCATCGATAAAAAAGATTACAAAAATATGTTTAATAATAATATTATGTGTAATAATAATCCACACCTTCCTCTGTGGGAACTGCGATGTTTAACCCCAGACTGTAATGTTGCTGTCTTTGTTTGATGATTTGATAGCGTCCTCCTCCGTTTATCCTGGCGAGGGACTCCTCCTTCATCGTGTTGTACTTCTTTGGCAAGAAGATGAGTTTTGCTTTAAGTGGGCTTTGCTTTAATAGCAGCCCTAAAGAACTGTATGGAGCACACTTATAGGTGTGCATCGTATAAAATCACTGACATAAGGAGTTCAATTATCGAAATTGATGAGAAGTTCTCACTTCAATTTCATAATATGGAATTTCCACTTAAGCTCAAAGACATTAAATTGTTTGAAGAATAAAATACTAATATAAGTATAAATGTCTTTGGGTATGATGAAAAAATCATTGAGATAATTGGGCCACTCTACCTAACCAAGGAACACCGCGGATAGCATATTGACCTGTTGCTTTTGGATTAAGAATCTATCACGGTAAGTAAATAAAACAAAAACAAAAAATATTTATAAATTTCTTTATTAATATCATATATATTTTCTCCTCCAGACTTACACATAGTCAGCTAACTTCGCACACAAGGAAATTGCATTTCTGCAATATATGTTGGAAAACTGGCGGCAAAGCTTCCAACGGCGGATAAGGCGAATCTTATATTTAAGAATTATGCTAATACTTTAGAAGTACCTTTTGTAATATATGCAGATTTCGAATTCATTTTAAAACCGATCAACAGAAATGTTAGCGAGAATGTTATCCAAGAGTTGTGTTCATCTGAAAAACCCAACCATTTGACATATACTTTATCACCATTTTTCTTTATTACCTTCCCAACTAGATAGGTATCGGGAAAGCGAGTTTTCTTTAATTCGTGAGCATAGAATCCATCTTTAAGTGGCCTTCCTTGATAGTCTTCTAATATATATGTTGTGGGATGGGTGTTTTTCACTTGAGAAATTTTAAAAATTTCTGTCGTCCAATTCGGAGTATACCCCTTCTCAAAGATATGTTTAAACATGCTAATGCGTACATTATCACCAACATGAAATCGTGAACTGGTAAATATTTTCTTTTTGCTGTAGACCGTGCTTAACAACTCCTTTTCATTCGAGGCATTTACTTTGATTAGGGATAATTTGATCGTTCGATGATATCTTCTATTATATTCATCAATTAAGTGCTGATAAATTCCAATCCATTGATATGTACCATTAACGCTAAATTCTTTCCACATCATGTCTTTGAGCGTTCTATTGAATCGTTCAACTATTGAGGCTTTTAACCCACTATATGTTGAGTAATGATTAATATTAAATTTATTCATTAAGTGGTTAAAGCTCCTATTAAAAAATTCTTTTCCATCATCAGTTTGTAAGTTCTTAGGAATACGACCCAATTTAAAAAAAATTAACATCGCCTGTGTAACGTCTTGAGCATTTTTGCTTTTGAGTGCTACACCCCAAGCATATTTGGAAAATGTGTCAATAATCTATAATTCCCCATTTCCACCAAATCTGCCTGCCAATGATCATCGATTCCTTTCATAATAACCTTTCTACGCTCAAAGTTTTTTCGCGCTGATCCATGCAACTCATTAACTATTCCCCTCTTGTCCATATTGGTATATACTTATATTCTTTTTAGTCTATGTTGGGTTTATTTTAAAAACTTTAATGGTATTTTTTCACCTTCAATTTGAGTTCCTACATTCTTTAAGACACCTTTTGGAGTAGTATAGTATTTAAACACAAAATCCTCGAGACTCGCTATTTTTTCGTTTAGTTCAGCTATTATTTTATCAAAGTATTCTCTTAACTTCTTCTCGTTATTAGTAGACTGAGCGATAATATTCTTTTCTAGATTTATGTTTTCTTGTCTAATGAGTGTATTTTCCCTTTTAATGAGCGTTTGCAAGTTTTGAACTACTCCAATGACTTTACTTTCCAAAAAACGATAATTAACTGCGTCCTTTTCTTGAATCGGGTTGCCCACGTTTTTAAGACGTTTACTCTGGATTTCAATGTTTTGATCGTTATCCATAAAAAACCCCAAGAATTTAACTCCATTTTTCTTAAAACTCTCAGTATTGTGCCTATCACTTGAAAAGTGACCAAACTTGTCTACGGACATCTTGTGAATATCTAAATCATTGAATATTTATTATATTTATAATAGTTCTTTTGTCTTAAGTCAACCTTTCAACAATGCGATTGACTCCTAATTTTGGCATTTTCCTTATTAATATACTCTCTCAATGTATTATTTTCGCTGTTGATATAAACGTCTTAATTTCATTCAAGCTATTTGTATTTATACTATTTAATTTAATATTTTCATTTATAATATATTCTCTTAATTCATTATTTTCACTAGTAATATACGTATAGAAGTAGTTTTTTGAATCTTGTAGGGTTTTCTAATAACTTATATTATTCTCTTCGAGTTTTCCAAAAATCTTATTATTGTATGAATTAATATCACTTCTCAGTTTTGGAATTTCTATATTAACTATTTTTAAGCATTCGTTTATAGATTTATCTACTGCGTCAACTTTATTATGTATGAGAAGCTCCAATTCCTCTTTTGATTTGTGTAATATATTTTGAACATAAACTTTATTATCAACAGTATCTCTCTTTGTTGTTGTTGAGGAGTAATGTCCAAACTTGTCGATACTCATTTTAATAATGTCAGTTAAATATAATTATTTTTTCCTTTTATAAATTTATTCAATAATTTCTGCTTCCCGAAGTTCTTCAATTATTGAAATGATCTCATTGCTATGATTAGTGTGGCCAGCTGTTTGTGAAGCAATTAGAAGCTTTAATCTATCAACAATTTCATTGGGATCATCCCAGTAAATATAGTTTGGTTTATTTGTATTCAGCCTCATGAGCCCACTGCCGGCTATAGCTGATGATTTTGATTGATTTGGAGTTGATATAGCATTTGGTGATGTCTTATGAAAATTAACTTTTTGAGACAATTTTGGAAAAAAATATTTAATTATAGTTAAATGTTTTGTTGAACGATTTCCTTTAAGTTGTCCATCAGGATTGTTATTTTTTCTGTGAACAGAAGTTTTTATTAGAATATCTTTATAGATTTGTAGATCCATGTCATTATAATTCTGAGGAGTATATTCATAAACTAAAGAATATAAGCCTGTAGTGAGATCCCATGAATCGCCACTGTCCAGACTAAATTTCTCTTCTGATATATGAATTTTAGAATTTCCTAACCTCAATTCACCATTTAAATCTTTATATGGTCCATAGGCTTTGTCAAGTACCTTTTTTCTAGCTAATTCACTTAGATTAAAAATATTTTCAACTCCCACATTAGATTGAGAGTAGAGTTGATTTAATGTATTATCATTAATGTCATCGTCATCATCATCATCATCATCATCATCATAGTCATCAGTTTTATTGATTCTCGTATTAGCATCGATAATATCATCATCATCATCGTCATCATAATCATTCACATCTAGTTTACGCCGTCTAAAATGTGAAGTATTTAACTCTGATTTAACCTCAGTATTTGAATTAAGTGCTGAGTACGATTGCTCTTCTTTTTTCGGTGAGTATGGCTGCTCTTCTTTTTTCGGTTTAAAAAGTTATTTATTTAATTTTTTACCCTTAGTAACGAGTTTCTGTAATGGGGCTGTTATAGGTCTTCCAGCTGTAAAGCGGATTCAGCTTTACCTAGTTTAATACTTTGAAATTTTTTTTTAAAGCATTTCTAGTCTTTGATTTCTCTTTTAGTAAATTCTCATCCATTTTTTCTGATCTGCTATACAGTTTTCTAGAATAGCAACTGATCTGTTATATGGTTTTTCTGAGAGTTAAACAGCCTATAGCAGTTAAACAGGGGCTGTTATGAGGTCTTATAGCAGTTAAACAGGGGCTGTTATGAGGTCTTATAGCAGTTAAACAGGGGCTGCTATGAGGTCTTATAGCAGTTAAACAACAGGTGATGACTGAACATTAAATAAATATAATCGAATATTTATATTTATTTTTCAATCATCATAACTCATCATTGTATAAAAGAAAATATATTCGAGTATTTATTTTGTATATTTATTTTTATTCATCTTTATCATCGATAAAAAAGATTACAAAAATATGTTTAATAATAATATTATGTGTAATAATAATCCACACCTTCCTCTGTGGGAACTGCGATGTTTAACCCCAGACTGTAATGTTGCTGTCTTTGTTTGATGATTTGATAGCGTCCTCCTCCGTTTATCCTGGCGAGGGACTCCTCCTTCATCGTGTTGTACTTCTTTGGCAAGAAGATGAGTTTTGCTTTAAGTGGGCTTTGCTTTAATAGCAGCCCTAAAGAACTGTATGGAGCACACTTATAGGTGTGCATCGTATAAAATCACTGACATAAGGAGTTCAAATTTCGAAATTGATGAGAAGTTCTCACTTCAATTTCATAATATGGAATTTCCACTTAAGCTCAAAGACATTAAATTGTTTGAAGAATAAAATACTAATATAAGTATAAATGTCTTTGGGTATGATGAAAAAATCATTGAGATAATTGGGCCACTCTACCTAACCAAGGAACACCGCGGATAGCATATTGACCTGTTGCTTTTGGATTAAAAATCTATCACGGTAAGTAAATAAAACATAAACAAAAAATATTTAAAAATTTCTTTATTAATATCATACATATTTTCTCCTCCAGACTTACACATAGTCAGCTAACTTCGCACACAAGGAAATTGCATTTCTGCAATATATGTTGGAAAACTGGCGGCAAAGCTTCCAACGGCGGATAAGGCGAATCTTATATTTAAGAATTATGCTAATACTTTAGCAGTACCTTTTGTAATATATGCAGATTTCGAATTCATTTTAAAACCGATCAACAGAAATGTTAGCGAGAATGTTATCCAAGAGTTGTGTTCATCTGAAAAACCCAACCATTTGACATATACTTTATCACCATTTTTCTTTATTACCTTCTCAACTAGATAGGTATCGGGAAAGCGAGTTTTCTTTAATTCGTGAGCATAGACTCCACCTTTAAGTGGCCTTCCTTGATAGTCTTCTAATATATATGTTGTGGGATGGGTGTTTTTCACTTGAGAAATTTTAAAAATTTCTGTCGTTAAATTCGGAGTATACCCCTTCTCAAAGATATGTTTAAACTTGCTAATGCATACATTATCACCAACATGAAATCGTGAACCGGTAAATATTTTCTTTTTGCTGTAGACCGTGCTTAACAACTCCTTTTCATTCGAGGCATTTACTTTGATTGGGGATAATTTGATCGTTCGATGATATCTTCTATTATATTCATCAATTAAGTGCTGATAAATTCCAATCCATTGATATGTACCATTAACGCTAAATTCTTTCCACATCATATCTTTGAGCATTGTATTGAATTATTCAACTATTGAGGCTTTTAACCCACTATATGTTGAGTAATGATTAATATTAAATTTATTCATTAAGTGCTTAAAGCTCTTATTAAAAAATTCTTTTCCATCATCAGTTTGTAAGTTCTTAGGAATACGACCCAATTTAAAAAAAATTAACATCGCCTGTGTAACGTCTTGAGCATTTTTGCTTTTGAGTGCTACACCCCAAGCATATTTGGAAAATGTGTCAATAATCTATAATTCCCCATTTCCACCAAATCTGCCTGCCAATGATCATCGATTCCTTTCATAATAACCTTTCTACGCTCAAAGTTTTTTCGCGCTGATCCATGCAACTCATTAACTATTCCCCTCTTGTCCATATTGGTATATACTTATATTCTTTTTAGTCTATGTTGGGTTTATTTTAAAAACTTTAATGGTATTTTTTCACCTTCAATTTGAGTTCCTACATTCTTTAAGACACCTTTTGGAGTAGTATAGTATTTAAACACAAAATCCTCGAGACTCGCTATTTTTTGTTTAGTTCAGCTATTATTTTATCAAAGTATTCTCTTAACTTCTTCTCGTTATTAGTAGACTGAGCGATAATATTCTTTTCTAGATGTTTTCTTGTCTAATGAGTGTATTTTCCCTTTTAATGAGCGTTTGCAAGTTTTGAACTACTCCAATGACTTTACTTTCCAAAAAACGATAATTAACTGCGTCCTTTTCTTGAATCGGGTTGCCCACGTTTTTAAGACGTTTACTCTGGATTTCAATGTTTTGATCGTTATCCATAAAAAACCCGAAGAATTTAACTCAATTTTTCTTAAAACTCTCAGTATTGTGCCTATCACTTGAAAAGTGACCAAACTTGTCTACGGACATCTTGTGAATATCTAAATCATTGAATATTTATTATATTTATGTGGGGTTTTATATTAAAAGTTTATTATAAACAAGTGTATTGTTGATTTAACAAATTGTATTGCTTAGGATGATTAGCATTCGAATTAAAGTAACGCGTCGTTTCGTCGTTTTGTTCTCAGCCTTCATACCACACAGGTCCAGCGTTGAACTTTTCGTCTTAACGAGCAAACATCTTCTGCTCGACGTCCAGTACGTTGCCCTCGTGGCTTTGTACTGTCCTCGTTGATCGTCGTATTTGGATAACTCGGATAACTTATATTATTCTCTTCGAGTTTTCCAAAAATCTTATTATTGTATGAATTAATATCACTTCTCAGTTTTGGAATTTCTATATTAACTATTTTTAAGCATTCGTTTATAGATTTATCTACTGCGTCAACTTTATTATGTATGAGAAGCTTCAATTCCTCTTTTGATTTGTGTAATATATTTTGAACATAAACTTTATTATCAACAGAATCTCTCTTTATTGTTGTTGAGGAGTAATGTCCAAACTTGTCGATACTCATTTTAATAATGTCAGTTAAATATAATTATTTTTTCCTTTTATAAATTTATTCAATAATTTCTGCTTCCCGAAGTTCTTCAATTATTGAAATGATCTCATTGCTATGATTAGTATGGCCAGCTGTTTGTGAAGCAATTAGAAGCTTTAATCTATCAACAATTTCATTGGGATCATCCCAGTAAATATAGTTTGGTTTATTTGTATTCAGCCTCATGAGCCCACTGCCGGCTATAGCTGATGATTTTGATTGATTTGGAGTTGATATAGCATTTGGTGATGTCTTATGAAAAATAACTTTTTGAGACAATTTTGGAAAAAAATATTTAATTATAGTTAAATGTTTTGTTGAACGATTTCCTTTAAGTTGTCCATCAGGATTGTTATTTTTTCCGTGAACAGAAGTTTTTATTAGAATATCTTTATAGATTTGTAGATCCATGTCATTATAATTCTGAGGAGTATATTCATAAATTAAAGAATATAAGCCTGTAGTGAGATCCCATGTATCGCCACTGTCCAGACTAAATTTCTCTTCTGATATATGAATTTTAGAATTTCCTAACCTCAATTCACCATTTAAATCTTTATATGGTCCATAGGCTTTGTCAAGTACCTTGTTTCTAGCTAATTCACTTAGATTAGATTGAAAGTAGAGTTGATTAAATGTATTATCATTAATGTCATCATCATCGTCATCATCATCATCATCATCATCATCATCATAGTCATCAGTTTTATTGATTCTCGTATTAGCATCGATAAAATCATCATCATCATCGTCATCATAATCATTCACAACTAGTTTACGCCGGCTGTTATAGGGCTGTTATAGGTCTTCCAGCTGTAAAGCGGATTCAGCTTTACCTAGTTTAATACTTTGAAATTTTTTTTTAAAGCATTTCTAGTCTTTGATTTCTCTTTTAGTAAATTCTCATCCATTTTTTCTGATCTGCTATACAGTTTTCTAGAATAGCAACTGATCTGTTATATGGTTTTTCTGAGAGTTAAACAGCCTATAGCAGTTAAACAGGGGCTGTTATGAGGTCTTATAGCAGTTAAACAGGGGCTGTTATGAGGTCTTATAGCAGTTAAACAGGGGCTGTTATGAGGTCTTATAGCAGTTAAACAACAGGTGATGACTGAACATTAAATAAATATAATCGAGTATTTATATTTATTTTTCAATCATCACAACTCATCATTGTATAAAAGAAAATATATTCGAGTATTTATTTTGTATATTTATTTTTATTCATCATTATCATCGATAAAAAAGATTACAAAAATATGTTTAATAATAATATTATGTGTAATAATAATCCACACCTTCCTCTGTGGGAACTGCGATGTTTAACCCCAGACTGTAATGTTGGGCGCCTAGCGCTCTTTGTTTGATGATTTGATAGCGTCCTCCTCCGTTTATCCTGGCGAGGGAAACTTCTGCTGTACTTCTTTGGCCAGAAGATGAGTTTTGCTTTAAGTGGGCTTTAATAGCAGCCCTAAAGAACTGTATGGAGCACACTTATAGGTGTGCATCGTATAAAATCACTGACATAAGGAGTTCAATAATCGAAATTGATGAGAAGTTCTCACTTCAATTTCATAATGTGGAATTTCCACTTAAGCTCAAAGACATTAAATTGTTTGAAGAATAAAATACTAATCTCTATATATAAAACTGTTTGTCCTGACTGACTGACTGACTGACTGACTGACTGATTGGTGATCAACGCACAGCCCAAACCGTAAGAGCTTGGAAGCTGAAATTTTCACTGTAGCTACCTTATGTGATGTAGGTGCACGTTAAGACAGGGTTTCGGGAAATTCCACCCGCAAGTGTGGAAAAATCGCGAAAAACGTTTGTATGTAACTTTTTTGTTTACCATCCGATCGGCCTCAAACTTATTTTCAAAGATCTTTGTTCAAATTCATTTGAGGGGTGTTTCACACTTTTTGAAAAATCCATCCCTCCTTGGTGCAAATGGAGGTCAAAGATTTGGTGGGTGAAGTTTCGCGCTCAAATTCATTTCCAGAGATCTATAAGAAAAATCATTTGAGACGTGTTTCACACTTTTCGCAGAATTCAAACTTCTTCGGGGGAATGCGACTTAAAGATTTTTTGGGCGAAGTTTTAAGTTGTGTCCGATTTGCTTCACACTTATTTTCAAAGCTCTAAATAAGAACTTAATAAATACGTATTTCAGCGATTTGGGAAATTCCACACGCAACAGTGGTAAATTGGCGGAAAACGGTTGTATGAAAGTTTTTTGTTTACCATCCGATCGGCCCCAAACTTATTTTCAAAGATCTTTGTTCAAATTCATTTGAGGGGTGTTTCACACTTTTCGAAAAATACATTCCTCCTTGGTGGAAATGGAGGTCAAAGATTTGGTGGGTGACGTTTCGCGCTCAAAGTCATTTCCAGAGATCTATAAGAAAAATCATTTGAGACGTGTTTCACACTTTTCGCAGAATTCAAACTTCTGCGGGGTGAATGCGATTTAAAGATTTTTTGGGCGAAGTTTTAAGTTGTGTCCGATTTGCTTCAAACTTATTTTCAAAGCTCTAAATAAGAACTTAATAAATACGTATTTCAGCGATTTGGGAAATTCCACCCGCAACAGTGGTAAATTGGCGGAAAACGGTTGTATGAAAGTTTTTTGTTTACCATCCGATCGGCCCCAAACTTATTTTCAAAGATCTTTGTTCAAATTCATTTGAGGGGTGTTTCACACTTTTCGAAAAATACGTTCCTCCTTGGTGGAAATGGAGGTCAAAGATTTGGTGGGTGAAGTTTGGCGCTTCAAATTCATTTCCAGAGATCTATAAGAAAAATCATTTGAGACGTGTTTCACACTTTTCGCAGAATTCAAACTTCTTCGGGGGGAATGCGATTTAAAGATATTTTGGGCGAAGTTTTAAGTTGTGTCCGATTTGCTTCAAACTTATTTTCAAAGCTCTAAATAAGAACTTAATAAATACGTATTTCAGCGATTTGGCAAATTCCACCCGCAAGTGTGGAAAAATCGCGAAAAACGTTTGTATGTAACTTTTTTGTTTACCATCTGATCGGCCTCAAACTTATTTTCAAAGATCTTTGTTCAAATTCATTTGATGGGTGTTTCACACTTTTTGAAAAATCCATCCCACCTTGGTGCAAATGGAGGTCAAAGATTTGGTGGGTGAAGTTTGGCGCTCAAATTCATTTCCAGAGATCTATAAGAAAAATCATTTGAGACGTGTTTCACACTTTTCGCAGAATTCAAACTTCTTCGGGGGGAATGCGATTTAAATATTTTTTGGGCGAAGTTTTAAGTTGTGTCCGATTTGCTTCAAACTTATTTTCAAAGCTCTAAATAAGAACTTAATAAATACGTATTTCAGCGATTTGGGAAATTCCACCCGCAACAGTGGTAAATTGGCGGAAAACGGTTGTATGAAAGTTTTTTGTTTACCATCCGATCGGGCCCAAACTTATTTTCAAAGATCTTTGTTCAAATTCATTTGAGGGGTGTTTCACACTTTTCGAAAAATACGTTCCTCCTTGGTGGAAATGGAGGTCAAAGATTTGGTGGGTGACGTTTCGTGCTCAAATTTATTTCCAAAGAACTATATGAAAATTTGTTTTAGACGTGTTTCACATTTTTCGTAAAATCAAAGCTTCTTCAGCTGAAAGTGGGATTCTAGGATATTTTTGGAGAAGTTTTAAGTTTTGTCCGATTTGCGTCAAACTTTATTCTTAGAGCTCTACATGAGAAAATTAATGAAAAGGTGTTTTTGGAAAGTCTTACGTCAATTTGCGGTAAACGGTTGTATGAAGGTTTTTTACCACCCAATCGGCTTAAAAGTTGTTTTTATAACATAGCTCCGCTTTCCACGTTGAACCTTAGAAAACGTAGCATTGTGAATGTAATTTTGTTGTCGCATGAGAAATGTCAGTGCGATAAAATATATTTTGAAATTTGCAGCAGAAGGTAATATCAAGCCTTTTAAAAAAAAAAAAATATTTTCACAAAACTAGAAAGTTTGGTGGTCTTTTGTTGAAAAAGGAGAAACTGTTAAACATCTTACATAAATGAATTTTCTTTTGACAAATGCCAGACACGTCTTGAAAATAGCTGCATTTTCTGACAATTTTTGGAATTTTGTAATCCAACAAAATGAAAATCAATACAAAAAATAAAAAGTTGTGAATTCTAATGGTAAATAAACACACTTACCTAACTTTATGCAACAATATATTTTTTCATATCGAGCCGTATCCTACTTGATTCGAGTTTGCTGTGACAAGAAATGTAAGGGTTATGGCGGTGTGGTATGCGTAGCCACATGTCGCGTGCCTAAACACCCAGGTTCAAGTCTTAGTGATGCCGCCATGTGATGGTTGCTTCGTTTTTTACACTAATTGTGCTTTTAATAAATAAACATGCGTAGAATAATTATGTAAATAAACATATGTTATTTTTAAGAGGTTATGTACGATGTGTAACGGAAAAAGATTGGTCGCTGTACCGCACCTGCACCCGTACCGTGCCCACCATTCTAAGCCCAAATAGTACATCGTGAAAAAGAGGCACATAAAACAAAAAATAGCATAGACACATTCCTTTGCATAGAAAATTAGCTTTGTTGTAACGGTCAGAATTGACGCGGAATACAAGTTAAAGCAAACCACAAAAATTATCGAATTCCTCTCTCAGCAGAAATATCGGCGCGGTGTGCGTCCCTCACTGAAGTGCAACACGATAGTTGTTAGAGAATTTCTTTTTTGTTTGCAACGCAACAAATCAGATCGACCAACACCACCATATTTTAAATTTTCCACGTGCGAGCTTAAATTAAATATAAAAATAGTGCAAGTTAATACCTAAGTGTTTGATTATTATCAATTGATTTAAATTTATCAATTTATTATAATTAATTGTTTTTCGATTGCGTACGATTAAAAATATTTTTGGCGCTCCATTGACATTTTTAGTAAACAGTGGGCGTAGTGTTAGAACGCGTTTGTATGTTTCTTTGTTTTGTGTTGACTGGATAAGGATTGCAAGTATTTTATATTCCTAAAACCTTTATAAATATTTATTTTTAGCTACATACATAAGTACTTCTTTCCACTAACTTTAAAAATATCAATCTTAAGTGTACTTCTTATTGAGTTGAGTGTATAGCAATTGATAGTTTAAGAGTTGAGACTTTTCTTCTATTTTTTTGACTTTAACACATTATGGGTACTGAGAATGTTAACATAAATGGGATCATGGTGCCTCATCACGTTGTTCATATAATAGGCAATGGCGCTTGCCTCTTTAGAGCTATATCATATGTTTTATATGGTACGCAAGTATTAGCCTCTGAAATACGTCAAGAGATAGTTTCCCATGTGATAAATCACTGGGACGCTTTTGCAGCTTTTACCCTTAATGCTGATGGGAACAATTATAATTCACCTTCACACTATTTAGCCGATATGTTACAGCCCCATACATACGGTAGCACATGTGAATTATATGCAGCTGGGCAAATGTATGGTCTGCTTTTTGAAGTGTATCATAACCAACAATTTTTAATGAAATGTGGCTCAGAAGCAAACCCAGTCGAAAGATTGCGTTTTACGGGGGACCTTTCAAATGGACATTTTGATGTGTTTATTCCATCTTATACTTTGTCCAATATAGATTCTGCTTCTGAAAATAATTCGAACGCAAATGTTAGAGAGAAAGCTGTGAGTAAAAGAACTCGATTTTCTGATAGAATTAGGAAAAAGCAGCTTAATGGGGCAGCCAAAAAATATCGCGTTGAGCATATTAAAGAGCTAAGAGATGCAGCAAAACAATATCAGGCTTCTCAGCCTGAAATGCATCGAGCTGCAGTTAAAAAATATCAGGCTGAGCATCCTCAAGTGCACCGAGTTTCAGCTTTAAAATATCAGGCTGAGAATCCTGAGGTGCAACGAGTTGCTGCTTCACAATACCAGGCAGAAAATCCGGAGGTGCACCGAGCTTCAGCTTTAAAATATCAGGCTGAGAATCCTGAGGTGCACCGAGTTGCTGCTTCACAATACCAGGCAGAAAATCCGGAGGTGCACCGAGCTTCAGCTTTAAAATATCAGGCTGAGAATCCTGAGGTGCACCGAGTTGCTGCTTCACAATACCAGGCAGAAAATCCGGAGGTGCACCGAGCTTCAGCTTTAAAATATCAGGCTGAGAATCCTGAGGTGCACCGAGCTTCAGCTTTAAAATATCAGGCTGAGAATCCTGAGGTGCACCAAGCTGCGGTCAGATTATATCAGGCTCTTAACCCTGATGTCCACCGAAAAGCTGTTAATCGTCACGAACAGAGCCATCCTAACGCACGATCAGAAAGACGATTGCGCCTATGGAAAGTAAAAGCTTTGTCTGGCCTTACGTACGATTCCCAAATAGCATATAACGCAGACAAAACTGTTGTACTTGGTTCCATGAGCTAAAAATGTATGTTTTGTGATGCGCTAAAATGGAAAAATGAATCGCAGGGACTGTGCTGCAAATCTGGTAAAGTTCAACTTCCTTCTTTCGAGCTTTTACCAGAACCTCTTAACAGCTTATTAAAGGGTGATCACCCTGAGTACACTAATTTTATAGACCGCATAAGAAAATATAATAGCTGTTTTCAAATGACATCATTTGGATGCAACAGAATTCGAGACACCGGCTTTATGCCCACATTTAAGGTGCAAGGTCAAGTGTATCATTTAGTTGGTAGTATTTTGCCAGGCCTTGAACAAGATCCCCAATTTTTACAAATTTATTTTGTTGGTGAGGATGACAGGGAAGCGCAACTTAGATGCAAAAACATAGCAGATGTGAGATTAGGTTTAGTGAAATCACTTCAATCAATGTTGCACAATTTTAATTCTTACGTTAAAGATTTTAAAAGTGCATTTGATAAAATTCCCAGCAAGTGTACTGATTTTAAAATGGTTATTCAAGCCAATAAAAAAATAACTGCATAAAGGACGTATGAATCACCCCACAGTAAGTGAAGTAGCTCTTCTAATAGTTGGTCAGCAGTTTGAGAAGCGAGATATTATTGTGGAAAGCCATAATAATAAATTGCAACGCATTAGTGAAGTTCACCGTTCCTATGATGCATTGCAATATCCACTTCTTTTTTGTCGTGGAGAGGATGGATATTCCGTTGACATATCTCAACGTGACCCCCTCACAAAATGGCCTCTGAAAAAAACCGTTTCAGCAATTAGTTTTTACACATACAGAATAATGATTCGGAAATCTCAGGCCAATCCTTTACTTTATTTCCGATCTCTATTCAGTCAGTTTTTAGTTGACATGTATGCAAAAATTGAAACTGAAAGACTGAATTTCATACGAAACAACCAAGCACAACTCAGGGCAGATAGTTATATTCACCTTCAAGATGCTATTGGCAGGCAAGATGTGGATGCTTTTCAGCTTGGTCAGTTGGTAGTTCTTCCATCTTCCTTTACTGGGTCGGCAAGATACATGCATAAAAAAACTCAGGACGCAATGACGTATGTTCGACACCACGGGCGTCCTGATCTTTTCATTACATTTACTTGCAACCCTAAATGGAAAGATATTGCAGATGTTTTGATGCCAGGGCAAAAAACGCATGATCGCCATGACATTATTGCTAGAGTCTTTCACTTAAAAGTAAAAGCTTTAATGTCTTTGTTAACAAAAGGCAATTTGTTTGGTAAAGTTCAGTGTTTTATGTACTCTGTGGAGTGGCAAAAGCGTGGTCTACCACATATTCACATTTTGCTATGGATAGAAAAACATATTATGCCCGATCAAATTGATGGTATTATCTGTGCAGAAATTCCAGATCATCAAAACGATCAACTATTGTTTAAAATAGTCAAGGCTAACATGGTTCATGGGCCATGCGGTACACTGAACCTTAAATCACCCTGTATGAGAGAAGGCAAATGTACCAAAAGATTTCCTCGACAATTGCTTAGTGAAACTATCACAGGAAATGACGGTTATCCTCAATACCGGCGAAGAGCCCCACAAGATGGTGGCTTTACTGTTGAAATTAATGGAAAAATCCTAGATAACCATTGGGTTGTGCCCTATAATAGTGTTCTCTTACGCACATTTGAGGCCCATATAAATATTGAGTACTGCAGTTCTGTTAAGTCAATAAAATACATATGCAAATATGTAAATAAGGGTAGTGATCAAGCATCTTTTACGCTTGAAAATCAGAAAGATGAGGTTAAAATGTATGAAAGTGGTAGATATATTAGCAGTTCAGAAGCAGTATGGAGAATTCTCGCATTTCCCATACATGAAAGGTTTCTGACTGTTACGCACTTGGCTGTACACTTAGAAAATGGGCAGCGCATTTACTTCAACCCAACCAATTCAAATCAAATTCGGGAAAAGCTTAGTAACCCATCCCACACAACCCTTCTAGCATTTTTTGAACTTCGCACAAAAGACGAGTTTGCGAAAACACTGTTGTATGTGGAAGTTCCTTCTTATTACACGCGGAATAATAATAAGTTTGAAAGAAGGAAACGGGGAAGTGAAGTAGTTCACTTTCCTGGAGTTAAAAAAGATCAAGCTTTGGGAAGGGTGTATACAGTACACCCCAATAACAGTGAATGTTATTACTTGAGAATTTTACTCCATGAGGTACGAGGGCCAACCTCATATCCGTATCTAAAAACTGTCAATGGAACTATTTATGAATCGTTTCAATTAGCTTGCAAAGCTTTGGGCTTACTTGAAAACGATAGTCATTGGGACTCTACAATGGCGGAAGCTGTTCTGTGTCAAGTTCCGTTTAAATTGCGAGAACTTTTTGCAATCATTTTGGTATTTTGTCAAGTATCCGATGCCTTAAGTTTGTGGAACAAATATAAAGAAAGCCTTTCAGAAGACATTATTAATGAAATGAAACTCATAGCTGGTCCTAATGTAGATGCAGTTATGGAAAAAATTTTAAATAACTGTCTGATATATCTTGAAGACATGGTGTTGTCCTTAGGAGGACAATGTTTGACGGCATACGGGCTGCCTAACCCATGTAGATCCATAGAAGTCCTGCAGAATAGAGATTATCTTCGGGAAATTAGTTATGATAATAACATTTTAAATGAAATTGTTATAGATAACGAGCCTCTCCTGAATAACGAACAGAAAAGTGTATACGATATTATTTTGGAAAGCGTTCAAACAGATAGAGGAAAAATATTTTTTTTAGGACGCCCCTGGTGGTACAGGTAAAACATTTTTACTGAATTTGTTGTTAGCTAAAGTAAGACAAAGTCAGAAAATAGCATTGGCTGTAGCTTCCTCAGGTATAGCTGCCACATTGCTTAATGGGGGTCGAACAACACACTCTGCAATCAAACTTCCATTTAATTTAATAAATGCAGAGTTACTTCAATGTTCTATTTCAAAGCAATCTATTTTTGCCAAGGTACTCAAAGATTGCAGCCTCATTGTTTGGGATGAGTGCACCATGGCTCATAAAGGTGGCTTTGAAGCTCTGAATAGAACACTGAAGGATTTGCGATATAATGACTTCCTTATGGGAGGCATAGCCGTTCTTTTAGCTGGAGACTTTCGTCAAACACTTCCTGTAATACCTAGGGGAACAAGAGCTGATGAAATAAAGTCATGCCTAAAATCTTCATTTTTGTGGCCTCAAATTCAAAAACTTGCATTAAGGACAAATATGCGTGTTCACTTGAATAGTAATGCTTCAACTGGTATTTTTGCAGAAGTATTACTTAAAATAGGAGATGGTACATATCCCACAGTTGAAGGAAAAGTTGATATCCCATCATGTTTAGGTAATGTCGTAACGACTCTTGAAGAGCTTATCACAATTGTGTACCCGAATGTTTCCAGCATATTGGCAAAACCGCCAAATTGGTTATCGGAACGAGCAATTTTAACTGCAAAAAATGAAAGAGCCGCCTATATTAATGACTTGCTACTTAAATCACTTGATGGCGATCGAATTCAATATAGGTCTATCGATTCTGTTACAGACATCGATGACGCAGTTCACTACCCCGTCGAGTTTCTTAATACTTTGAACCCAGCAGGAGCTCCCCCGCATATTCTAACTCTTAAAGTCGGTGCACCTATAATGTTATTGCGGAATCTAAATCCACCAAAATTATGCAATGGTACTCGACTGCAAGTGAAAGCTCTACATAAAAATGTCATTGAGGCTACCGTGGTTACTGGATGTGCCAAAGGAGAATCGGTATTTTTATCAAGGATCCCGCTTATACCATCAGATCTTCCGTTTCAGTTTAAGAGACTTCAATTTCCCTTAAAAGTCTGCTTCGCAATTACAATTAACAAATCGCAAGGTCAGACTTTAAAGCTAGCTGGATTAGATCTTACAGAAGATTGCTTTACTCATGGACAGTTTTATGTAGCATGTTCTAGAGTAAGCTCAGCTAGCAACCTTATCATTTTAGCACCTCTTGGTAAATCTGCAAATGTTGTTTACAATGAAGTTCTTAAATGAAATGAAGAACTTTAACGTAATAACTGGTTTTATAGTATTGTTTTGAGTTAGGCATAGGTTGTTTTTGTTTCTGTCCGTAGGAAAAAAACAGTTCACAAAATAATTTTCCAACAATAGTTGAATAATTTAAGCATAGTTTTATTTAGGCAAAATAAACTCTAAAAAATTTAAGTGACAATGGAGTTCTAAAATAATATGGAGAACTTTAACGTCGTTTAAAAAATATTTTTAATTTTCTGTCTTTTAAATTTACTCATTTTTCAGATCTATCTGTAAGTTAAACGAGAAAGAAGTGCTATCTTCGGAACACCGAAGATTTAATACCCTTGCAGACCCAACCTTTTCAAAATGCTTATAGTGCTTTGCCCGTATCTAAGAAGCACAGGGAAAATAGTTAATGCCGGGTTAAGATATCATGAAAAACAAAACAGGTTTCCGTACAACAACTTAATTTTCGACCGATCGTTCCTATGGCAGCTATATGATATAGTTGTCCGATCTTAATAGGATTTTGCATATATATGGGGAGCGTAGTAAAACTAATAAATACCGAGTTTGGTCAAGATATCTTGAAACACATAAAAATTTTCCATACAAAAACTTAATTTTCGACCGATCTTTCCTATGGCAGCTATATGATATAGTTGTCCGATCTTAATAGGATTTTGCATGTATATGGGGAGCGTAGTAAAACTAATAAGTACCGAGTTTGGTCAAGATATCTTGAAAAACATAAAAATTTTCCATACAAAAACTTATTTTTCGACCGATTGTTCCTATGGCAGCTATATGATATAGTTGCCCGATCTGAATAGAATTTTGCATATATATGGGGAGCTTAGTAAAACTAATAAGTACCGAGTTTGGTCAAGATATCTTGAAAAACATAAAAATTTTCCATACAAAAACTTAATTTTCGACCGATCGTTCCTATGGCAGCTATATGATATAGTTGTCCGATCTTATTAGGATTTTGCATATATATGGGGAACGTAGTAAAACTAATAAATACCAAGTTTAGTAAAGATAACTTTATAAACAAAAATATTTTTCATACAAGAACCTACTTTTCGACCGATCGTTCCTATGGCAGCTATATGATATAGTGGTCCGATCCAGCTGGTTTTGACATATGAGCTGCGTGCAACAGAAAGAGGGACTTCTGCAAAGTTTCATAAAGATAGCTTTAAAACTGAGAGACTAGTTCGCATAGAAACAGACAGACGGACAGACGGACATGGCTATATCAACTCGGCTGTTGATACTGATCAAGAATATATATACTTTATGGGGTCGGAGATGTCTCCTTCTATGCGTTACACATTTCACGACAAAATTATAATACCCTCTGCAAGGGTATAAATATATAGTAAAAAATGTAGCAAGCCCATAATTTTAGTCAAAACGTTTAGATATAAAGTGCATTTAGGAAAATTTGTATTTTTAATGAGTACAAATTAAATTTTGACGATTAAATAGTTTAAAAATTTAAGCATAGTTTTTTGGGCTAAAGAAATTCTAGAGGGAACTTTAATTGATGTATCTAAAATTACTCATTTTCCAGATAGATTGCAAATTAAAAGTCATAATAAAAATAAATCTAGCAAGCCTATCAGTTTTGTGTAAACTGTTAGAAGATATAAATTTCATTTGGGAAAATTTATATTTTTAATGAGTTAAAAATAATTATATTTTAAGCCAAAGAAGTTCTAAAGGGAACTTTAATTTTTGTAACAAGGGAGTTCTTAAATAAATTGGGGAAGTTTAACGTAACCATGGTGAAATTGTCTCGAATCTTTTGATATATATTTTGAATTTTTTATTCATATATACTCTTTTTTTTCAATAGATTGTTAATAAAAAAAAATTACAAAAAACAAATTTAAGTTGAACGTTTTAACGTTTTAATCCCATGGAGTTTTAAGTTTATTTTAAAGAAATTTTTAAAGAAGGGACAGATTGTCTTTAGAATAGTTTTATCTTTTTTCTAATATAGAAGTTCTCAAAAACATAAAGGGAACTTTTATGCCCATTAAGATAAATTAATTATATGTGGGGGGATGGAGGATGGAATCGTCTCGAGTATTGAAGTAAAATTATTTTATTTTCGAGCGATACTAGCAACTCACATACTTCCGGTCTCTTAAAACAGACCAAGTGTCCTCTGGGTAGCCCCAGCACAATTGTGTTTGGAGTGAGAAGGCGAAATAATCAATCTTATCAGAAATATTTGGCAACTTTTTAGATCGTAAAGAACGTTTTGACAGCGGAACTCCGGGTAACATCAGATAATTAGTTCTAAAATATAGTTATGGTCGTGAAACTTCGAGTTACATTAGTAAGTTTGTTTTGAGATAGAGTATTACCCGTGCAACGCCGGGTAAAAGCAGCTAGTATAAGTATAAATGTCTTTGGGTATGATGAAAATATCAATGAGATAATTGGGCCACTCTACCTGACCAAGGAACACCGCGGAAAGCATATTGACCTGTTGCTTTTGGAAAAGCAGAATATCTCACATTATGCCTGGATTAAGAATCTATCACGGTAAGTAAATAAAACAAAAACCAAAAATATTTATAAATTTCTTTATTAATATCATACATATTTTCTCCTCCAGACTTACACATAGTCAGCTAACTTCGCACACAAGGAAATTGCATTTCTGCAATATATGTTTGAACTACTCACACAACGAGAGATCCCATAGCGAGCAGTGTGGAAAACTGGCGGCAAAGCTTCCAACGGCGGATAAGGCGAGTCTTAAATTTAAGAATTATGCTAATACTTTAGAAGTACCTTTTGTAATATATGCAGATTTCGAATTCATTTTAAAACCGATCAACAGAAATGTTAGCGAGAATGTTATCCAAGAGTGTGTTCATCTGAGAAACCCAACCATTTAACATATACTTTATCACCATTTTTCTTTATTACCTTCTCAACTAGATAGGTATCGGGAAAGCGAGTTTTCTTTAATTCGTGAGCATAGAATCCACCTTTAAGTGGCCTTCCTTGATAGTCTTCTAATATATATGTTGTGGGATGGGTGTTTTTCACTTGAGAAATTTTAAAAATTTCTGAAGTCCAATTCGGAGTATACCCCTTCTCAAAGATATGTTTATACTTGCTAATGCGTACATTATCACCAACATGAAATCGTGAACCGGTAAATATTTTCTTTTTGCTGTAAACTGTGCTTAACAACTCCTTTTCATACGAGGCATTTACTTTGATTGGGGATAATTTGATCGTTCGATGATATCTTCTATTATATTCATCAATTAAGTGCTGATAAATTCCAATCCATTGTTATGTACCATTAACGCTAAATTCTTTCCACATCATATCTTTGAGCGTTCTATTGAATCGTTCAACTATTGAGGCTCTTAACCCACTATATGTTGAGTAATGACTAATATTAAATTTATTCATTAAGTGCTTAAAGCTCTTATTAAAAAATTCATTTCCATCATCAGTTTGTAAGTTCTTTGGAATACGACCCAATTTAAAAAAAATTAACATCGCCTGTGTAACGTCTTGAGCATTTTTGCTTTTGAGTGCTACACCCCAATCACATTTGGAAAATGTGTCAATAACAGTTAATAAAAATCGAAAATTTTTATTTGATGATCTATAATTCCCCATTTCCACAAAATCTGCCTGCCAATGATCATCGATTCCTTTCATAATAACCTTTCTACGCTCAAAGTTTTTTCGCGCTGATCCATGCAACTCATTAACTATTCCCCTCTTGTCCATATTGGTATATACTTATATTCTTTTTAGTCTATGGTGGGTTTATTTTAAAAACTTTAATGGTATTTTTTCACCTTCAATTTGAATTCCTACATTCTTTAAGACACCTTTTGGAGTAGTATAGTATTTAAACACAAAATCCTCGAGACTCGCTATATTTTCGTTTAGTTCAGCTATTATTTTATCAAAGTATTCTCTTAACTTCTTCTCGTTATTAGTAGACTGAGCGATAATATTCTTTTCTAGATTTATGTTTTCTTGTCTAATGAGTGTATTTTCCCTTTTAATGAGCGTTTGCAAGTTTTGAACTACTTCTATGACTTTACTTTCCAAAAAACGATAATTAACTGCGTCCTTTTCTTGAATCGGGCTCCCCACGTTCTTAAGACGTTTACTCTGGATATCAATGTTTTGATCGTTACCTATAAACAACCCCAAGAATTTAACTCCATTTTTCTTAAAACTCTCAGTATTGTGCCTTTCACTTGAAAAGTGACCAAACTTGTCTACGGACATCTTGTGAATAACTAAATCATGGAATATTTATTATATTTATAATAGTTCTATTGTCTTAAGTCAACCTTTCAACAATGCGATTGACTTCCTAATTTTGGCATTTTCCTTATTAATATACTCTCTCAATGTATTATTTTCGCTGTTGATATATGCAATCAAAAACGTCTTAAGTTCATTCAAGCTAATTGTATTTATACTATTTAATTTAATATTTTCATTTATAATATATTCTCTTAATTCATTATTTTCACTAGTAATATACGTATGGAAGTAGTTTTTTGCATCTTGTAGGGTTTTCTCATAACTTATATTATTCTCTTCGAGTTGTCCAAAAATCTTATTATTGTATGAATTAATATCGTTTCTCAGTTTTGGAATTTCTATATTAACTATTTTTAAGCATTCAGCATTCATTTATCTACTGCGTCAACTTTATTATGTATGAGAAGCTCCAATTCCTCTTTTGATTTGTGTAATATATTTTGAACATAAACTTTATTATCAACAGTATCTCTCTTTGTTGTTGTTGAGGAGTAATGTCCAAACTTGTCGATACTCATTTTAATAATGTCAGTTAAATATAATTATTTTTTCCTTTTATAAATTTATTCAATAATTTCTGCTTCCCGAATTTCTTTAATTATTGAAATGATCTCATTGTTATGAGTAGTATGGCCAGCTATTTGTGAAGCAATTAGAAGCTTTAATCTATCAACAATTTCATTAAGATCATCCCAGTAAATATAGTTTGGTTTATTTGTATTCAGCCTCATGAGCCCACTGCCGGCTATAGCTGATGATTTTGATTGATTTGGAGTTGATATAGCAATTGGTGTTGCCTTATGAAAAATAACTTTTTGAGACAATTTTGGAAAAAAATGTTTAATTATAGTTAAATATTTTGTTGAACGATTTCCTTTAAGTTGTCCATCAGGATTGTTATTTTTTCTGTGAGCAGAAGTTTTTATTATAATATCTTTATAGATTTGTAGATCTATGTCATTATAATTCTGAGGAGTATTTTCATAAATTAAAGAATATAAGCTGGAAGTGAGATCCCATGTATCGCCACTGTTCAGACTAAATTTCTCTTCTGATATATGAATTTTAGAATTTCCTAACCTCAATTCACCATTTAACTCTTTATATGGTCCATAGGCTTTGTCAAGTACCTTTTTTCTAGCTAATTCACTTAGATTAAAAATATTTTCAACTCCCACATTAGATTGAGAGTAGAGTTGATTAAATGTATTATCAATAATGTCATCATCATCATCATCATCGTCATCATCATCATCATCATCATCATCATCATCATCATAGTCATCAGTTTTATTGATTCTCGTATTAGCATCGATAAAATCATCATAATCATTCACATCTAGTTTACGCCGTCTAAAATGTGAAGTATTTAACTCTGATTTAACTCCAGTATTTGAATTAAGTGCTGAGTACGATTGCTCTTCTTTTTTCGGTGAGTATGGCTGCTCTACTTTTTTCGGTTTAAAAAGTTGTTTATTTAATTTTTTACTCTTAGTAACGAGTTTCTGTAATGGGGCTGTTATAGGTCTGAACGTTTCTTCCAGCTGTAAAGCGGATTCAGCTTTACCTAGTTTAATACTTTCAAATTTTTTTTTCAAAGCATTTCTAGACTTTGATATCTCTTTTAGTAAATTCTCATCCACTTTTTATGATATGCTATACAGTTTTCTAGAATAGCAACTGATCTGTTATATGGTTTTTATGAGAGTTAAACAGCCTATAGCAGTTAAACAGGGGCTGTTATGAGGTCTTATAGCAGTTAAACAGGGGCTGTTATGAGGTCTTATAGCAGTTAAACGGGGGCTGTTATGAGGTCTTATAGCAGTTAAACAGGGGCTGTTATGAGGTCTTATAGCAGTCAAACAACAGGTGATGACTGAACATTAAATAAATATAATCGAGTAAAAAAAAAAGATTACAAAAATATGTTTAATAATAATATTATGTGTAATAATAATCCACACTTCCCTCTGTGGGAACTGCGATGTTTAACCCCAGACTGTAATGTTGGGCGCCTAGCGCTCTTTGTTTGATGATTTGATAGCGTCCTCCTCCGTTTATCCTGGCGAGGGACTCCTCCTTCATCGTGTTGTACTTCTTTGGCAAGAAGATGAGTTTTGCTTTAAGTGGGGTTTAATAGCCGCCCTAAAGAACTGTATGGAGCACACTTATAGGTGTGCATCGTATAAAATCACTGACATAAGGAGTTCAATTATCGAAATTGATGAGAAGTTCTCACTTCAATTTCATAATATGGAATTTCCACTTAAGCTCAAAGACATTAAATTGTTTGAAGAACAAAATACTAATATAAGTATGATGAAAATATGAATGAGATATTTGGGTCTTTGGGTATGATGAAAATATCAATGAGATAATTGGGCCACTCTACCTAACCAAGGAACACCGCGGAAAGCATATTGACCTGTTGCTTTTGGATTAAGAATCTATCACGGTAAGTAAATAAAACAAAAACTAAAAATATTTATAAATTTCTTTATTAATATCATATATATTTTCTCCTCCAGACTTACACATAGTCAGCTAACTTCGCACACAAGGAAATTGCATTTCTGCAATATATGTTTGAACTACTCACACAACGAGAGATCCCATAGCGAGCAGTGTGGAAAACTGGCGGCAAAGCTTCCAACGGCGGATAAGGCGAGTCTTAAATTTAAGAATTATGTTAATACTTTAGAAGTACCTTTTGTAATATATGCAGATTTCGAATTCATTTTAAAACCGATCAACAGAAATGTTAGCGAGAATGTTATCCAAGAGTTGTGTTCATCTGAGAAACCCAACCATTTAACATATACTTTATCACCATTTTTCTTTATTACCTTCTCAACTAGATAGGTATCGGGAAAGCGAGTTTTCTTTAATTCGTGAGCATAGAATCCACCTTTAAGTGGCCTTCCTTGATAGTCTTCTAATATATATGTTGTGGGATGGGTGTTTTTCACTTGAGAAATTTTAAAAATTTCTGAAGTCCAATTCGGAGTATACCCCTTCTCAAAGATATGTTTATACTTGCTAATGCGTACATTATCACCAACATGAAATCGTGAACCGGTAAATATTTTCTTTTTGCTTTAGACCGTGCTTAACAACTCCTTTTCATTCGAGGCATTTACTTTGATTGGGGATAATTTGGTCGTTCGATGATATCTTCTATTATATTCATCAATTAAGTGCTGATAAATTCCAATCCATTGTTATGTACCATTAACGCTAAATTCTTTCCACATCATATCTTTGAGCGTTCTATTGAATCGTTCAACTATTGAGGCTTTTAACCCACTATATGTTGAGTAATGATTAATATTAAATTTATTCATTAAGTGCTTAAAGCTCTTATTAAAAAATTCTTTTCCATCATCAGTTTGTAAGTTCTTAGGAATACGACCCAATTTAAAAAAAATTAACATCGCCTGTGTAACGTCTTGAGCATTTTTGCTTTTGAGTGCTACACCCCAAGCATATTTGGAAAATGTGTCAATAATCTATAATTCCCCATTTACACCAAATCTGCCTGCCAATGATCATTGATTTCTTTCATAATAATCTTTATACGATCAAAGTTTTATCGCGCTGATCCATGCAACTCATTAACTATTCCCCTCTTGTCCATATTGGTATATACTTATATTCTTTTTAGTCTATGTTGGGTTTATTTTAAAAACTTTAATGGTATTTTTTCACCTTCAATTTGAATTCCTACATTCTTTAAGACACCTTTTGGAGTAGTATAGTATTTAAACACAAAATCCTCGAGACTCGCTATTTTTTCGTTTAGTTCAGCTATTATTTTATCAAAGTATTCTCTTAACTTCTTCTCGTTATTAGTAGACTGAGCGATAATATTCTTTTCTAGATTTATGTTTTCTTGTCTAATGAGTGTATTTTCCCTTTTAATGAGCGTTTGCAAGTTTTGAACTACTCCAATGACTTTACTTTCCAAAAAACGATAATTAACTGCGTCCTTTTCTTGAATCGGGTTCCATACGTTTTTAAGACGTTCACTCTGGATTTCAATGTTTTGATCGTTATCCATAAAAAACCCCAAGAATTTAACTCCATTTTTCTTAAAACTCTCAGTATGGTGACTATCACTTGAAAAGTGACCAAACTTGTCTACGGACATCTTGTGAATATCTAAATCATTGAATATTTATTATATTTATAATAGTTCTTTTGTCTTACGTCAACCTTTCAACAATGCGATTGACTCCCTAATTTTGGCATTTTCCTTATTAATATACTCTCTCAATGTATTATTTTCGCTGTTGATATATGTTATCAAAAACGTCTTAATTTCATTCAAGCTATTTGTATTTATACTATTTAATTTAATATTTTCATTTATAATATATTCTCTTAATTCATTATTTTCACTAGTAATATACGTATGGAAGTAGTTTTTTGAATCTTGTAGGGTTTTCTCATAACTTATATTATTCTCTTCGAGTTTTCCAAAAATCTTATTGTATGAATTAATATCATTTCTCAGTTTTGGAATTTCTATATTAACTATTTTTAAGCATTCGTTTATAGATTTATCTACTGCGTCAACTTTATTATGTATGAGAAGCTCCAATTCCTCTTTTGATTTGTGTAATATATTTTGACCATACACTTTATTATCAACAGTATCTCTCTTTGTTGTTGTTGAGGAGTAATGTCCAAACTTGTCGATACTCATTTTAATAATGTCAGTTAAATATAATTAATTTTTCCTTTTATAAATTTATTCAATAATTTCTGCTTCCCGAAGTTCTTCAATTATTGAAATGATCTCATTGCTATACTTAGTACGGCCAGCTGTTTGTGAAGCAATTAGAAGCTTTAATCTATCAACAATTTCATTGGGATCATCCCAGTAAATATAGTTTGGTTTATTTGTATTCAGCCTCATGAGCCCACTGATGATTTTGATTGATTTGGAGTTGATATAGCAATTGGTGTTGCCTTATGAAAAATAACTTTTTGAGACAATTTTGGAAAAAAATGTTTAATTATAGTTAAATATTTTGTTGAACGATTTCCTTTAAGTTGTCCATCAGGATTGTTATTTTTTATGTGAGCAGAAGTTTTTATTAGAATATCTTTATAGATTTGTAGATCTATGTCATTATAATTCTGAGGAGTATTTTCATAAATTAAAGAATATAAGCCTGTAGTGAGATCCCATGTATCGCCACTGTTCAGACTAAATTTCTCTTCTGATATATGAATTTTAGAATTTCCTGACCTCAATTGGTCCATAGGCTTTGTCAAGTACCTTTTTTCTAGCTAATTCACTTAGATTAAAAATATTTTCAACTCCCACATTAGATTGAGAGTAGAGTTGATTAAATGTATTATCAATAATGTCATCATCATCATCATCATCGTCATCATCATCATCATCATCATCATCATCATCATAGTCATCAGTTTTATTGATTCTCGTATTAGCATCGATAAAATCATCATCATCATCGTCATCATAATCATTCACATCTAGTTTACGCCGTCTAAAATGTGAAGTATTTAACTCTGATTTAACTCCAGTATTTGAATTAAGTGCTGAGTACGATTGCTCTTTTTTTTCGGTGAGTATGGCTGCTCTTCTTTTTTCGGTTTAAAAAGTTGTTTATTTAATTTTTTACTCTTAGTAACGAGTTTCTGAAATGGGGCTGTTATAGGTCTGAACGTTTCTTCCAGCTGTAAAGCGGATTCAACTTTACCTAGTTTAATACTTTGAAATTTTTTTTCAAAGCATTTCTAGTCTTTGATATCTCTTTTAGTAAATTCTGGATAGAAGGATAGAAGGATGGTGCACTGTTGGACGTCCTACCATCATGTGAGCGGTTTACAGCCTTCATCAAGAAAGATCGCCAGAGGCTGGAAAATGCGGATGACACTACGGCATTTTAAACGCCTAGCTTCCAGGTGGGCCAGAACAACAGGACTAGAAGAATGTTTGTAGTGACTAACAATGGAACGAGTGCATGTGAGTTTTTTTTTTTGCTAGTTTTTTAAGTCGCAAGCCAATCTACTTATAAATGTTCCCAAGTTGCAAATTTATCGCCCTAGCTTTGCCATCACGAAGCCATGCGGCTTGCGTTGTACGTAAATTTCTTGCAAAGGGGACATCAGCTGAGAGTCTGCGGCTCCACCGCTTGCAGAGCTTGTGGAAGCAAGCAACTTAGTCTGTTGCATTTTGGCAACCCAAGTAGTCACATCGCTGCTTCTAGCTCACACAATGCTCAAGATACACCAACTTCTTCTTCATCCCAAAACATTTTGCCATCCACAGCCACAGCCCAGAATCTCAAGCACGATGGTGAACAGCAGTCGTCTCTGGCATTGGAGAAGCATTATTTGCGTCCGAAGGTTTTTTATTCAACACCAATGTCCAATGTTGAGTGTTAGAGTAGTCCACATGCATCCAGACGTTGATTGCACCATAATCGATAATCAGCCCCACTCTTGAATTCTCTTCAATCCTCAGCAAATGTTCATGTTGATTGGAGCCAGTCTGTTTTTCGATCTGCTATGCGACGGCCAAATTTAACTAGCTGCTGGACTGCCGACATTGCAAAAGACTCGCCTTGATTGGGTGGCTACGGGAGGTGCTTCACATGCAGGAAAATCATCATTCATGGCCATGAGATCAATGGTGAATCTATATCTGCTGGTTGACTCACATCTGCATCCGAATGCACAGATTGATGAATTAATCCGTCGTTTTTGGGAATTGGAACGCTGCACCGAGCCTGAGTCCTTACCAAACAAGGAGAAACGCGACTGTGAGGCACACTTTCAGGCCAATTCAATTTCAAACGTCTGTCGACTGGCGACTATTCAGTTCGTTTACCGCTACGACTAGGCATGTATCAGCTGGGTGACTCCTATCAACAGGCGGTTCGTCGATTCCTGAACTTAGAAAGAAAATTAGACCGCAATCCAGCTTTGAAAACATGTCACTTGGGTCACATGTCACTTGTTACCTCAGCTGCACTGGGCCAATGCAAGTACTACCTGCCACATCACTGCGTGCTGAAGGAGGATAGCACTACAACCAAGCTAAGGGTCGTGTTTGATGGCTCGGCAGCAGCAACCTCTGGACACTCGCTGAATGCTGCACTGATGGCAGATCCAATCGAATTTTTTTAGATATTAATGCGGTTTCGTACATTTGCAGTCGCCCTCACAGTCGACATATGCTAAATGTATCGTTGCGTACGAGTCGCACCCGCAGACAGGGATCCTGCCTCAGAAGGCTTTTTGTGTTTTCCTTCTCTCCACTGAAGCTGCCCGGAAGGCTGACAAAACGATCAATCCTCTCCCCAATTGCTTTCTTGTACGACCCCCTTGGTATTGTTGTTCCTGTAGTAACAAAATCTAAAATATTTTATGCAGGATCTCTGGAGAGAAAAACTGGACTGGGATGAGAGCCTGCCTGTACACATAAGTACAGTCTGGGTCAGCATCTAAGCTGATTTTGAGCATATCCAGCAGTTCCAGTATCCCCGTCGTGCACTCTCATCAGACAGTACAGGAGATTCACGGATTTTGTTATGCCAGCCTGCGCCCTTATGGAGCATGCGTCTATGCGGTCTTAAAGTGCTATGGCAACACCATCGTTCGTCTCTTGTGCTCCAAGTCGCGTGTCGCGCCCGTGAAAATCGTCACTGTACCAAAACTATAACTCTTCGGAGCTGCATTATTGGCTCAACTTCACAGGGAAATATGCCAAATTAAAGTCTTCGTCTTCGGTATTACTGTTGGTCAGACTCTGCTGTGGTTTTGGCTTGGATTCGCAATGATGCTCCGAGATTCAATTTTTTCGATTCCAAGCGGGTCGGAGCCATTCAAGAGCACACCACTGGCATGGAATGGCATCAAATATACACTGAATCAAACCTGTATATAGTTTCACGAGGAGCCAGGTGAGCTCTCCCGATCTGCATTGTGGGCCCATGGCCTAAGTTTTCTCAGCAAGGGAAAGGAAGGGTGGCCTGCCTCCTGTGTACCCCTCGAATCCTTGCCAGAACTTCGACAAAACGTACTACTCGGAACTACAGCGCAACTTGATCTCTCGATTGGTTGCAAGTTCATCAACTCGTTCTACAAGCTGCAATGGGTCGTTGCTTACATTTACAAATTTATAAATCGAATCCGAGGAGCTGAACTAACTGTACACCACGTGCATCATGGCACACATTTGTTGCTGCAGTCAGTTCAAATGTATATTCTTGGCGGTGACTACTAGACCCTGAAGGAAGAAAGGCATGTCAAATCGTCTAGCTCGATGGCCTCTCTTGTGCCATTCCTTGAACACTTCGGCCTACTTCGCATCTGTGAACGGCTGAAAAACTCGTCGTTGGTCTTTTCAGCGCGACATCTGATTATATTGCCCGGTCAGCAGAATGAGCTGGTAGATCTGAGCCGCCTGATGAGCAGGTCTTTGCCTATCCGACTCAATTGAACGGTTGTTCATTCCTCCTCGCTTTTCGCACTTTGGCGGACTATCCGAAACCGCTGCGAAGTCTGCGAAGTACTAATTTTATTGCTCTGTTGGCCATTCCATCTTGGATTTCGATTCGCTACGCATGCTCGTCTGCCACATAATGGCAATTATAAATTCTCGACCATTACTTCCACTTTCAGAGCATCCATTCCGCACCAGCGGAAGACGACAATCATAATTACAGCCTAAGAGTAAATAATGTTTGCGCGCTCTTTGTAAGCTGCTGCCCACAATCTTTCGTTGGCCCTTTGTCTTCTGCATTGACGCCCGCTGTCCATCGCTTTGATCGGCGAGCGTTTTTTTGGAGTTGCACTTTTCTTTTTTGCACTTCTTACCGAATGTTTTTTTTATTTTCATTGCGTTCGTAACGAAATACGCAGCAGATTTTTCTCCAATAATAGTATCAGATCCTTTGACTCTCTCCCTAACCCTTTTAGCTAAATTTACATCAACTATGTGCCGTTTAGCTAATTCTTTGTTTTATGAGTATGTTATTTCGTGCTCCCTGCAAGCTGCGTCTAATGGGTTAATGCTTCCTTTAGTTTCGTGACTGGACGACAAAATTGATAGCCAGGTAAATGCAATTCAATCGGAAGGCTATTTATTATTTTGCTAACCAGACTACCTCCACAATAGGCGTTTGGACTAAGGACGAATGAATCTTCTATAACAAACGGGCATTTTATTTGATCAAACGTATACACGCATTCCAAAGCATCTCATGCGCGATAATGCCATTTAAATAATAATGTTCAATCAAGATCAACTTAATATAAAACACATATATCAAGATCATTTGGGTGTCGACATGAGTTTCGAAACATTTATAAAAATGTTTCAATCATTTTGGGAAAATAAATTTGGATTCCTTTTATTCAGTAAGGATGATGCAATAGACAATAGAAGATATAGAATAGATTAGATCAATCTATTCTAATTTAACTAATTAACTATAATTAAGTTATATTATAAAACTGTAAAATTTACCAAATTTTCATTAATTTAACATTCATTTTTCAAAATGGCAACAACAATAAGCTTAACAGGGAAAAGGTAAATTTTAACAGCAGATTACTTTCCTCCCATTGAATTGCCAACATAGTCCAAATGCTGTCTTGTTGATTTTCATATGTACAATTCAATTTCAATTGTTGACCGGAATATTAATCTATTTCACTTTGGGGAACCTACAATTGAAATACCAGTTGGATCATACGAGCTTGAGGGCATTATTAATTTCATTTTACATGAGTTGATAGAACGAAAACTTATTACCCATCAATCTGACCTCATAATTGAAAGCAATAACAATACACTTAAAGTGGAAGTAATAACCAAAAGTTTGCCCATACATTTAAAATGGATTTAAAAAAGAAGTTCTATTGCCGAACGATACTCATACCTCAGAATAAGGTATCAATACTTTTAAAGAGAATACAATTCACTCCAATCGAATAATAGTATTAACGGTCCATATGTTAACAATGTCTTATCTCATACGCTTCATGAATCATGATCCCACTCAAGCTAATTTGCCTAATTTGCCATTAAACACCAATAACACATCAAAAATACGAATAATTGATCAAGACGGTGACTTGATTAACTTGCGTGAGGAAGAAGTAACTCTTCGCTTACATTTGAGACCACGAGAATGATAATTTACAATAATAATAATGGGTTCAGGGTATAAATAAAAACGTGTGAAGGCCAGTGATACGGTAACAGTCGCTCATATTCCACAGTAGGGCGATGTTAACAAGGAGAGCACTCACACCAGCAAACAAAATACTCCTAAAATCTATGGGCCTTAAAGTTAGAAAACAATGGCAAGCAACAGCATTTTGAATGTTTGTGAAAAACCTTATTTCGATGATAGTATAAGAATAAAGTAGTATCATACTCATGCACCCTATCTTCAATCATTTAATGTTAATGACGAAGTTCAAATTGCAATTCCAAACCATGATTTATATATTTTACCACATGAAAGTTACATCAGCATAGCAGGTTCGGTTAGAACGGCTGATAATAGATAAGTTAATACAGACAAACCTAAAAATAATTGTATGGCATATCTATTTGATGAAATTAGATATGAACCAAATGGAAGTGAAATTGATCCCACTCGATTGGTTGGAGTTACTTCAATCATAAACAAGTAAGAGGTTTTAGTCGCGAGCTCCCGACTAGGGGAACCCTGAACCCTAAACCCTTAACACCAAATGCAGCTTGCGCTACGCGCTCGTTTGATTAAGTAGTAATAAAAAAAATGAAAAAAAAAAATAAAATTATTCCCTTAGCAGGGTTCGAACTCGCAACTAAACGCACCACTTACCGCTGCCTCTACTCAATATCCACACCAATAATTAAGTCTTAATGAGAAAAAAGCGAATTAAAATAGAATTCAAAGCAACACGCATGAATGTGTGTGTGTGTACATGTATACAGAAATTCTTGGAATTTGCGCAGCAGCTATGCTGCACGTGCGCACATAACTTTTGTGTTTCTTAACCGATCTTAATGAGATGATCGACAGTACATCTTATTGTAGAATAGAATAAAGAAGATTTGTGTTTTCTCAAAAATGCAATTGCATATAAATTGTGGCTTAAATTGATGGGCGATACAAGTTGGATAATTATCTTGATTTATAGTTTTGAGGTGGTAGCGGGAAGGTGGCGATAGGTATTAAATGAAAGATACTTGATATATATACTATTCTAGAGGCTACATGTAAAGTTTGGTGACTCTGGCTCTTATTATTTATCAAAATTGCTCAAAAAACAGGATATCGATTTTTATCGATTATTTGGAAACGGGGCAAGTTATCGAATATCGGAAAAAGCTCGATCTGCTAAAATTTCAAGTCTCTAGCTCTTATAGGTTCTGAGATCCTTGCGCTCATAAATGGAGACAGACAGACGGACGGACGGACGGACGGACAGACAGACAGACAGACAGACATGGCTAGATCGACTCGGCTATTGATGCTGATCAAGAATATATATGCTTTATGGGGTCGGAGATGCTTCCTTCTGCCTGCTACATACATGTGCACAAATACATTATACCCTTTTTACCCATTTTCAATGGTTTCAAGGTATAAATACGAAACTGACCTTAAATGATCTAATGATCTAACTTTTCTATTGAGTTGTCTAGGAAAAATGTTTTTTAAATACATCAGTTTATTATTAAGAGAAGTTAGGTATTCCCCACTCATGGAAAACGTATGACCATTGGCTCTCGCTTAAGCCACTAAAACTGATTTTCTGACGCCATATAATCTTTTGGAAACTAATTTACTAAATCAATCGGAAAGTTTTTAGGAATTTTTGTTGTTGTATGTTTTGGTCCTCAGGATGATCCAAATTCGCCATGTTAATTCGTTTGTGCTTTTACACAATGGAAGCCCATCTACATTAATATTTAAACTTATATTGGGAGAAAGATAAGTGAATTGGTAAGAAAATCCGTAAACGAGTATTTTAAACCATAGTGAACTCTCCTGGCTCAACAATTCGTTTCACAATACAAAAAGGAGTACATTTTAAAGTATGTACTTCCCGTAATAAGCCAGGAATTTTTTCGCCAAACTGCAAAAGCAAAAGAATCGGCCCTTTTGCCGGTTTTATTAGCAGACAGCCACTAAGCGAGTATTAAACTCGGTTGAACTAGAATGTTCTGTAGAATTTCATTTCTACTTCATTTTCATTAACTATCTCAATTTTTTCTGCCACTTCAAATATATTGCCAGCTTTTTCTTTTATATGGCATTTTAACAACATTCCTATTTATTTATTATTTTTTAAAATTATTAATTGCTAGCGTAAAATTGAATAATATTCTGAAAGGGAATAGTTTAGTTATTAAAAAACGCTTGTCAATTACTTACCTCTCTACGGAAATCAAATTTTCACTGTTCACTGAAGCCACGTGTCTGCACGCTTCAGTGGACAATAGACAAAAGAACAAAGGAATTTTTCAACGCCCAAAAAATACATATTTTACGGGCTGAGTAGGAAACATCATCCGAATGCCGCGTAATTTTTACTTTTTCTCTCTCTCTTGTCGATGTTGCACTCTCAGATCACTATTAATATTGAAAGAAAAACAACACACGTTTCCCTACTGTACTCAGATTTATCGCAAAGATCTCACTGCATCGCTCGTGTGTATATCCCACTCGTTCTCTGCTCACATACGAGCTTATTCTTGAGCATTTTGCAAGGCTCTCGCATAAGGCTCGCGTGTTGGTCCGCTAAGCATATGTATCCATATACGCACATACGTTGTAGTGGCCGTAATATAAATTTATTGGATGAAAGCTTATTACAAGAATTTTAAGCCTAGGAACTGAGACATCATGCTCTAGTTTTTATGTTCACCACACGTACTCACTAGCAAAGAATAATACAAAGCGGAGAACACAATCGTCCGATTGCACCGTAAAAGCTCTGCTTAGCAGGTGTACAGAAATCAGCAGAATTTATCAGTCGATCATTGAGTCGAGAGTTATAGCGCCGAATGAGACATACAGTCGCGCATAATTGCCAATTGGACGTACCGCTGTACCTATCATCACACTCGCATTGGGCAAGATTACCTTGCTGCATCGGCAGCCAAAATCAGAGGACATTCAACAAAGGCCACCCCAGGAGTCGCGGCAGCGTGACTCTGAATGGTGCTGCCATGAATCGGGTATCAGCAGGTGTCTTTATAGATCGTATGCTTAAAAAAAAAAAAAGCTGCAACACAATGTCTACGTCATCTTGGGACCAACGATCAACGTAAGAACAACTAAAAGCTCTCTCAATTTATTAATTCGCTGCCCCAAAATGTGCGTGCTAATTTTTGGACGTAAGGCGCAAATGTATTTATGTTTGAAATCAAGATCATCAAAATAAATGAGGATTTTATTTTATAAAACTTCGAGTAAATAAATAAATAATATTCTCAATAATAATAATAATAATAATAATAATAATTATTAAACAAAATTTATTAAGTTCTTATTGTCGATTTTACTTTACAACAATATATGATATGATTCAGAAATTTTTTGCCTTTAAAAGTATTAGTTTTTTTTTTTAATTGTTTATTGTATTTGATCGAAAATCGCATACATTTTTATTAGTACGTATATATATTGTTACGGAACTGCTTGTTTCTCTTTGGGGCGCGCTCATCGGTTCTCTGGGTGTAGTCTTATCCCTGACCCTCAGTCCGCACAATCGATATCAACACAGACAACAAACCTACACAACACTATCGCAAAACGAACTAAAAATTAGATAAACGTCAAACAGACGGAACTACTAAAAATGAACAACATAAACAGCTGTGACAACGAGTAAATAAAAACAGCAAAGGTGAGACTCTGATATAAATTAAAACATAAATTAACACACTATTGATCCACTTTACTTTTCCAGATCGGCTCCCGGTTCCGGACCCAGCGTACCCGCCCTACATGAGACGATCACCTACTCTCGTCTCCCTCATTTAGGCCAATGGATGGCCTTCATCAGCCCTTGTCGCCAGTCATGACCCCCTCCCCATTAACGGAAATTTAGCCGGACATTGTTTTCCTTCGGTATGTGCGTGTAACTGGTTGCATTTCCTTATAATTATTAACAATTTCAATATCTCTTATCTCATTTATCTTTACAGGATTTCTCCACTCTGCTTTTTTTACAATCTCCTGCAAGCGGACTCTTCAACAGGTCCGTATTATTCTTTGATTTATCTTATAGTTATCACAATTGATCTTATTTTCTAAAATTTCATTTATAGCAGAACAACAATAAAAAAGGACGTCACTGAAAGCTATTGCTAACCGCCGCTGGGAACCACGTTGGAGAAAAAACGTTGCAAATATTAAATATTATTAAATTATTATTATTATTATTAAATATTGTTACCGCGCTTAAAAAAATTGTATATTGGAAAAATGCTTGTATTAAAAAAGTTAGATAAATGATTTGATGCCTATATATATAGTGACATATTCACAACAGCAGAATTTTGAACCAATTTTATTCATAAGCTGCTATGCATGGTATAAGCCACTGTGTTTTTACAAATTGAATAATAATAACTCTAGCATGCCTTCATCAGCCGAATTCAAACAATGCTAACAGTAGCCAAAAGCATAAGAGCAGAATGCCTTCTGCAACCAGCCCAATTAGTGTCAACATTCATTTATAAACAAAAGCTGACCAACAGAAAGGCGCTAGCATAAACATGCTGCAGCTGCTGTCCCTTGCAATAAGCCACGTACTCTATTTATTGTTTAGCCTTAAATATAGCATAGGCCAACTTTTGTTCTTCAGTCTTAATCCAGATATTCAACATAGTAAACTGATTAAAATTTACGCTCCTGAAATAAAGTCACTTTATTTTCAAACTTTAAACTACGTTATTGGCGCAGTCGGTAGGATAGCGTAACATTTTGTGAAACGAAATAAATTAAAGTTCCTGAGTGATACGATCAATTAAAGAGAGGCTTATCCATACAACTGGTGTGTTCTCTGCTGAAAGTGTAATTGTCCACAGTATGACAACCAAATCGAATATATTTCAATTTCAAAATTCGCTATGCGCAGAAGATCATGACGTGTCTGAACAATTCAAAGTCAATTTCGTGACACATAAACTAAATACCTAAAATAATGAAAAAATGGAACAACCAGAAGAATCACATGTTGCTGCACTTCCAGCTTAAATTAAACGACCAAAAGTAAATCAATTGCTTCAACAAATATGGAACGTGCCAGCCTTTGAGGGAGACCCTATAACCCTGGGTCCATTTATCCGAAGGATGGATTATCTGCTTCATCTGTACGATACTCGGGGCTATCAAGCTCCAGATATCCGGAGATGCCCAGAAGGTACCCAGAATGCTGCAAATCAACAACAGGCCCAACATCAGGGAAGCTTTAATCTCCGAATACAAGACGCAAACACCCGTGGAAAAACTACTGCAAAGATTATTGTTGCCATTGTTGGGACGAATTAAGTTATCGATTGTTTTGTATTAAGTATATTCTGAAAGTATGTAATTTTGCCCTGTGAATGTACGGGCACATTGTATTTGGCTTGTTGCCGCCATCACTTAAATGTTAAGCTCATTATTGTCGTGAGTTAGAAGGCCGTAGGAGGGAAGACTGCGTAACTGCCACTGTAAGATTCTGAGGGAATATATATTTAAGTTCTAACCTATATAATCCGTTCAGAATAAAACACTTGCATTAGCACGTTTTGCATTACGCTGTCTCTATTAACATCGGAGTAACATGGCCAGGAACCAGGCGTTAACCTTGTAGTGTTCAAATTGCAACTCCGCCTTCGTTTGGCAAGCGACATGATCTTTTATTCGCAGTTCTTATTGTAAGAAACTGCAAGGGCGACTTGCACTGGAGACAAGACGTGGTGTAACTTTGGAGTTACACTGTGTGTAGATAGACACAGCACAGAATGATGGCCAGGAGATAACTACCACGGCGAGTGAGGTGCAGACGAAGCGGACAAGTAGAATGGTGAGCACTGTATCAGAAATGCAAGTTCCCGCTGTGAGCGCGCCACAAAGCCCCAGCACCGTGGATGTGGGACGGATGCCGCAGCCAGCGGATCCGCACACAAGGGCACCGCAGCCAGTGGATGCTCAATTGACGCAACAAATGAATTTAAGCTGTGTCGATTCGGATGGAGAACGCCGACTATTCCGCATATTGCCAGTGACATTGCACGGGGCCAATAAGCGGATCGATACGTATACGCTCCTAGACGAGGGCTCGTCCGTAACTATGATAGACGACGAGCTACTGCGCGACCTAGATGTCAAAGGGGAACGCAGGCAACTAAATATACAGTGGTTTGGTGGAAGAGCAACCAGAGAGCCGACCACAGTGGTAAGCATGGAAATTAGTGGAGCGGACAAACGCAAACGTTATGTGCTGCGAAATGTGTACGCCGTGTCCAACCTGAGCTTACCAATGCAGAGTCTGCATCGACGTGATGTACAAATGTTGGACAACGGTGCACGACTTCCAGTGAAACCGTATCGCGGGGCGGTACCAAAACTTCTGATTGGACTTTACCATGCGCATCTTGGACTGCCAATGCAAACAAGAAGGTTTGCACCACAGGGACCATATGCCGCAGCCACCGAACTTGGATGGGTGGTTTTTGGGCCGGTAAGAGGTCAACCGACGGCAACGTCAACAAAGTCATGCCTCCTAGCAGTGTCGCAGGAGGATGCAATCCAAAAGATGGTAAACGACTATTTTGATATCGAGAACTTCGGTGTGAAGCTTACGTCACCAGTCGCAGCCAGCGACGATGCACGAGCACAGAAGATACTCGAAGACACCACGGTGAAAATAGGGGAACGTTACCAGACAGGTTTATTATGGAACCGTGATAATGTTGAGTTGCCACGATGCTACGATATGGCATACAAAAGACTGGTCAACATTGAGAGAAAGATGAAGCGTAACGATCAGTTTAAACGAGCCTATATGAAAATTATGGACGATTATGTTCATAAAGGATATGCTCGACGATTGAAGCATCATGAGGTCGCTTTAGCCAACAGCGACAAACTTTGGTATCTGCCGCACTTTGGAGTTGAAAATCCAAATAAGCCCGGTAAGATAAGACTGGGGTTCGACGCGGCATCAAAGGTCGGTGACATTTCATTGAATTCGGCATTATCCAAGGGGCCGCAGCACTACAAGTCGCTGCCGGCTGTTCTCTTCTATTTCCGGGAAGGGGCGGTTGGCGTTTGTGGAGACATCAGAGAGATGTTCTATCAAGTGTTTATTCGACCGCAGGATAGATGCGCCCAGCGATTCTTGTGGCGAAACGGCGATGATCGCCGGGAGCCTGATGTTTATAAGATAAGGGTAATGACATTTGGAGCAGCATTTTCGCCAAGCACCGCGCACTATGTGAAGACCTTGAATGCCCTGCAGTATCAGGATTCAGACTCTCGCGCGGTTAAAGCTATTCTTGAATGTCATTATGTGGACGACTATGTGGATAGTTTTGATAGTGAAGGCGACGCCATCGCCATATCAACAAGAATAAGAGAAATACATGCAAATGCTGGATTTGAATTGTGCCAGTTTACTTCCAGTTCGCCAACCGTAGCTGACGCCCTGGGCCAACATGGGGCTGCTAGGAGCATCGGATGGGGCGAAGCTGAAGAAAAGATTCTGGGCATGTGTTGGCAGCCAGCCACGGACGATTTCAAATTCAACATGAAGTACCACAAAGTACCCCGATGTGTGCTAAATTTGGAGCGAGTACCTACGAAGAGGGAATTCTTGAGCTTGATCATGTCAACATTTGATCCTTTGGGATTTCTTAGCTGTCTCATGATAACTGGTATGTAATTTGTATGTAATTTATGCGTGAGATCTGGCGACGAAATGTGCAATGGGATGAACCCTTACCAGATGATATCGCCTTCGCCTTTAGTAAATGGCTTCAGGATATGAACAATATGGAAGGATTTCGAAGCTCGCGCCATTACTTTGGCCCAATACCCGTGCGGGCAATACAACTGCACGTTTTTGTCGACGCTAGCCAGTCAGCATTCGCAGGTGCGAGTATGCATCGTATGTGCCAAGACGAAATGTGCCCCAATGAAAACGATGTCAATTCCACGACTGGAATTGCAAGCTGCTGTGTTAGGAACGAGGCTGATGGACACTGTCAAAAATGAGCTCAGTATAGCGATCAGCGATGCCATACTATGGACTGACTCAAAGACAGTGCTGCGTTGGATAGGCAGCACCCACCGTCGATATAAGCAGTTCGTCGAAAATCGAGTGAGAGAAATTTTGGAGTCAACAAAGGTTTCCCAATGGAGATGCAGCAGACGACGCAACAAGGCCGCACTGCCACGTAGACCTCAGCCAACGGTCACGATGGTTAGACGGGCCAACATTTTTGCGGCAGCCGGAAAGCAGCTGACCAGCCCAATTAGTGTCAACATTCATTTATAAACAAAAGCTGACGAACAGAAAGGCGCTAGCTGCGCTAGCAGCTGCAGCTGCTGTCCCTTGCAATAAGCCACGTACTCTATTTATTGTTTAGCCTTAAATATAGCGTAGGCCAACTTTTGTTCTTCGGTCTTAATCCAGATATTCAACATAGTAAACTGATTAAAATTTACGCTCGTGAAATAAAGTCTCTTTATTTTCAAACTTTAAACTACGTTATTGGCACAGTCGGTAGGATAGCGTAACATTTTGTGAAACGAAATAAATTAAAGTTGCTGAGTGATACGATCAATTAAAGAGAGGCTTATCCATACAACTGGTGTGTTCTCTGCTGAAAGTGCAATTGTCCACAGTATGACAACTAAATCGAATATATTTCAATTTCAAAATTCGCTATGCGCAGAAGATCATGACGTGTCTGAACAATTCAAACAACGTATAAATCCAATTCGGTCGTTGTAACACAAAGTCAATTTCGTGACACATAAACTAAATACCTAAAATAATGAAAAAATGGAACAACCAGAAGAATCACATGTTGCTGCACTTCCAGCTTAAATTAAACGACCAAAAGTAAATCAATTGCTTCAACAAATATGGAACGTGCCAGCCTTTGAGGGAGACCCTATAACCCTGGGTCCATTTATCCGAAGGATGGATTATCTGCTTCATCTGTACGCTACTCGGGGCTATCAAGCTCCAGATATCCGGAGATGCCCAGAAGGTACCCAGAATGCTGCAAATCAACAACAGGCCCAACATCAGGGAAGCTTTAATCTCCGAATACAAGACGCAAACACCCGTGGAAGAACTACTGCAAAGATTATTGTTGCCATTGTTGGGACGAATTAAGTTATCGATTGTTTTGTATTAAGTATATTCTGAAAGTATGTAATTTTGCCCTGTGAATGTACGGGCACATTGTATTTGGCTTGTTGCCGCCATCACTTAAATGTTAAGCTCATTATTGTCGTGAGTTAGAAGGCCGTAGGAGGGAAGACTGCGTAACTGCCACTGTACGATTCTGAGGGAATATATATTTAAGTTCTAACCTATATAATCCGTTCAGAATAAAACACTTGCATTAGCACGTTTTGCATTACGCTGTCTCTATTAACATCGGAGTAACATGGCCAGGAACCAGGCGTTAACCTTGTAGTGTTCAAATTGCAACTCCGCCTTCGTTTGGCAAGCGACATGATCTTTTATTCGCAGTTCTTATTGTAAGAAACTGCAAGGTCGACTTGCACTGGAGACAAGACGTGGTGTAACTTTGGAGTTACACTGTGTGTAGATAGACACAGCACAGGCAGGGCCTCCACCTCAGTTATAGAGTTACCATTGGTACGCAGCCAGCGTAAAATATAGTAGAAGTCATCTCCGAGCTGAACAGGATGACACAACGGTCACCCAGGAAAATCCCACGCCTGAATGATGGCCAGGAGATAACTACCACGGCGAGTGAGGTGCAGACGAAGCGGACAAGTAGAATGGTGAGCACTGTATCAGAAATGCAAGTTCCCGCTGTGAGCGCGCCACAAAGCCCCAGCACCGTGGATGTGGGACGGATGCCGCAGCCAGCGGATCCGCACACAAGGGCACCGCAGCCAGTGGATGCTCAATTGACGCAACAAATGAATTTGAGTTGTGTCGATTCGGATGAAGAACGCCGACTATTCCGCATATTGCCAGTGACATTGCACGGGGCCAATAAGCGGATCGATACGTATACGCTCCTAGACGAGGGCTCGTCCGTAACTATGATAGACGACGAGCTACTGCGCGACCTAGATGTCAAAGGGGAACGCGGGCAACTAAATATACAGTGGTTTGGTGGAAGAGCAACCAGAGAGCCGACCACAGTGGTAAGCATGGAAATTAGTGGAGCAGACAAACGCAAACGTTATGTGCTGCGAAATGTGTACGCCGTGTCCAACCTGAGCTTACCAATGCAGAGTCTGCATCGACGTGATGTACAAATGTTGGACAACGGTGCACGACTTCCAATGAAACCGTATCGCGGGGCGGTACCAAAACTTCTGATTGGACTTGACCATGCGCATCTTGGACTGCCGATGCAAACAAGAAGGTTTGCACCACAGGGACCATATGCCGCAGCCACCGAACTTGGATGGGTGGTTTTTGGGCCGGTAAGAGGTCAACCGACGGCAACGTCAACAAAGTCATGCCCCCTAGCAGTGTCGCAGGAGGATGCAATCCAAAAGATGGTAAAAGACTATTTTGATATCGAGAACTTCAGTGTGAAGCTTACGTCACCAGTCGCAGCCAGCGACGATGCACGAGCACAGAAGATACTCGAAGACACCACGGTGAAAATAGGGGAACGTTACCAGACAGGTTTATTATGGAACCGTGATAATGTTGAGTTGCCACGAAGCTACGATATGGCATACAAAAGACTGGTCAACATTGAGAGAAAGATGAAGCGTAACGATCAGTTTAAACGAGCCTATATGAAAATTATGGACGATTATGTTCATAAAGGATATGCTCGACGATTGAAGCATCATGAGGTCGCTTTAGCCAACAGCGACAAACTTTGGTATCTGCCGCACTTTGGAGTTGAAAATCCAAATAAGCCCGGTAGGATAAGACTGGGGTTCGACGCGGCATCAAATGTCGGTGATATTTCATTGAATTCGGCATTATCCAAGGGGCCGCAGCACTACAAGTCGCTGCCGGCTGTTCTCTTCCATTTCCGGGAAGGGGCGGTTGGCGTTTGTGGAGACATCAGAGAGATGTTCTATCAAGTGTTTATTCGACCGCAGGATAGATGCGCCCAGCGATTCTTGTGGCGAAACGGCGATGATCGCCGGGAGCCTGATGTTTATAAGATAAGGGTAATGACATTTGGAGCAGCATTTTCGCCAAGCACCGCGCACTATGTGAAGACCTTGAATGCCCTGCAGTATCAGGATTCAGACTCTCGCGCGGTTAAAGCTATTCTTGAATGTCATTATGTGGACGACTATGTGGATAGTTTTGATAGTGAAGGCGACGCCATCGCCATATCAACAAGAATAAGAGAAATACATGCAAATGCTGGATTTGAATTGTGCCAGTTTACTTCCAGTTCGCCAACCGTAGCTGACGCCCTGGGCCAACATGGGGCTGCTAGGAGCATCGGATGGGGCGAAGCTGAAGAAAAGATTCTGGGCATGTGTTGGCAGCCAGCCACGGACGATTTCAAATTCAACATGAAGTACCACAAAGTACCCCGATGTGTGCTAAATTTGGAGCGAGTACCTACGAAGAGGGAATTCTTGAGCTTGATCATGTCAACATTTGATCCTTTGGGATTTCTTAGCTGTCTCATGATAACTGGAAAGTTACTTATGCGTGAGATCTGGCGACGAAATGTGCAATGGGATGAACCCTTACCAGATGATATCGCCTTCGCCTTTAGTAAATGGCTTCAGGATATGAACAATGTGGAAGGATTTCGAAGCTCGCGCCATTACTTTGGCCCAATACCCGTGCGGGCAATACAACTGCACGTTTTTGTCGACGCTAGCCAGTCAGCATTCGCAGGTGCGAGTATGCATCGTATGTGCCAAGACGAAATGTGCCCCAATGAAAACGATGTCAATTCCACGACTGGAATTGCAAGCTGCTGTGTTAGGAACGAGGCTGATGGACACTGTCAAAAATGAGCTCAGTATAGCGATCAGCGATGCCATACTATGGACTGACTCAAAGACAGTGCTGCGTTGGATAGGCAGCACCCACCGTCGATATAAGCAGTTCGTCGAAAATCGAGTGGGAGAAATTTTGGAGTCAACAAAGGTTTCCCAATGGAGATGCAGCAGACGACGCAACAAGGCCGCACTGCCACGTAGACCTCAGCCAACGGTCACGATGGTTAGACGGGCCAACATTTTTGCGGCAGCCGGAAAGCAGCTGACCAGCCCAATTAGTGTCAACATTCATTTATAAACAAAAGCTGACGAACAGAAAGGCGCTAGCATAAACATGCTGCAGCTGCTGTCCCTTGCAATAAGCCACGTACTCTATTTATTGTTTAGCCTTAAATATAGCGTAGGCCAACTTTTGTTCTTCGGTCTTAATCCAGATATTCAACATAGTAAACTGATTAAAATTTACGCTCGTGAAATAAAGTCTCTTTATTTTCAAACTTTAAACTACGTTATTGGCACAGTCGGTAGGATAGCGTAACATTTTGTGAAACGAAATAAATTAAAGTTGCTGAGTGATACGATCAATTAAAGAGAGGCTTATCCATACAACTGGTGTGTTCTCTGCTGAAAGTGCAATTGTCCACAGTATGACAACTAAATCGAATATATTTCAATTTCAAAATTCGCTATGCGCAGAAGATCATGACGTGTCTGAACAATTCAAACAACGTATAAATCCAATTCGGTCGTTGTAACACAAAGTCAATTTCGTGACACATAAACTAAATACCTAAAATAATGAAAAAATGGAACAACCAGAAGAATCACATGTTGCTGCACTTCCAGCTTAAATTAAACGACCAAAAGTAAATCAATTGCTTCAACAAATATGGAACGTGACAGCCTTTGAGGGAGACCCTATAACCCTGGGTCCATTTATCCAAAGGATGGATTATCTGCTTCAACTGTACGCTACTCGGGGCTATCAAGCTCCAGATATCCGGAGATGCCTAGAAGGTACCCAGAATGCTGCAACTCAACAACAGGCCCAACATCAGGGAAGCTTTAATCTCCGAATACAAGACGCAAACATCTGTGGAAGAACTACTGCAAAGATTATTGTTGCCATTGTTGGGACGAATTAAGTTATCGATTGTTTAGTATTAAGTATATTCTTATTCTTAAGTATATTTTGCCCTGTGAATGTACGGGCACATTGTATTTGGCTTGTTGCCGCCATCACTTAAATGTTAAGCTCATTATTGTCGTGAGTTAGAAGGCCGTAGGAGGGAAGACTGCGTAACTGCCACTGTAAGATTCTGACGGAATATATATTTAAGTTCTAACCTATATAATCCGTTCAGAATAAAACACTTGCATTAGCACGTTTTGCATTACGCTGTCTCTATTAACATCGGAGTAACATGGCCAGGAACCAGGCGTAAACCTTGCAGTGTTCAAATTGCAACTCCGCCTTCGTTTGGCACGCGACATGATCGAATTCGGATTTCTTATAGTAAGAAACTGCAAGGGCGACTTGCACTGGAGACAAGACGTGGCGTAACTTTGGAGTTACACTGCGTGTAGATAGACACAGCACAGGCAGGGCCTCCACCTCAGTTATAGAGTTACCATTGGTACGCAGCCAGCGAAAATATAGTAGAAGTCATCTCCGAGCTGAACAGGATGACACAACGGTCACCCAGGAAAATCCTACGCCTGAATGATGGCCAGGAGATAACTACCACGGCGAGTGAGGTGCAGCCGAAGCGGACAAGTAGAATGGTGAGCACTGTATCACAAATGCAAGTCCCGCTGTGAGTGCGCCACAAAGCCCCAGCACCGTGGATGTGGGTACAAGGGTACAACCTGCCGGCACTATGGCCGCAGGAGTGAGTGCACGAGCCAGCATATTGACAGGAGCGCCAATCCCAAGCACACAACTCTCAAGTGCTCATGTCATGGATTTGATAAAGAGAGTCGCTGCGCTAAAGCACGAGTTGCAGAGGTCAAAAACTGGTCAAGCACATGTGAGTACAGTTACTGATCTTGCTAAATTGAGTGATGCTGGCATGGGTGGTACAGCTAACCTGCCGCCATTTTTGAGTGGAGAGCCATCGTCGGGTGGAAGTTTGAGTGAAACTGCAATTATGAGTGGAGTCCCAAATTCTACAATTTTTATTGGAACTGCCATTTTGAGCAGATCGCCATCTTTGAGTGAGGCATTGCCTACTTCACTGAGTGGAAATTTGGGATCACAATTGCAAACGGTAGAACGAGCTACAGTTATGGATAACTGTGCTACAACATCAAGCCGCTCAACGCCATACTGTTCTGCAGGCATTGCGCAGTCAACGCTCAGCTACACGCCGGCAGAAGAGAACCAACCAGTGATCATTTTGGAGCCAACGCAGGCAACTGGGAACTTCGCATGGGCGACACCCAGGAACGATGTATGCCTGCTACGCAAATTACCAGATCTACCCGAGTTTGGAGGCTAACCTGAGGATTGGCCTATATTCTTCTGCGAGTTTACGGAAACAACTTTGGCGTACAACTGTACGAATCTGGAGAATAACCAGCGATTGTTGAAGGCACTCAAGGGCGAAGCACGTGATACTGTGAAGTCGTTGCTCATACATCCCAGGAATGTGAACAACGTAATGGAACAATTACGTTTCAGATATGGCCGCCCAGAACAACTAATACGCAGCCAGCTAATTAGTATTCGAGATGTGCAGCCAATTCAAGAGCACATCATAGGGAAAATCGTTCCATTTGCTACACGAGTGAGTAACATTGCCGCCTTTCTACAATCAGCTAACGGAGAACAGCATTTAGCGAATCCTACACTGATGGAGGATTTGGTCGCTAAGCTACCACCGAGCAAGAGGGTGGAGTGGGCCAGACATGCAGCTACTATTAGGCCTTTCCCGAATGTCGTACATTTAAGCGCGTGGTTAACGGACTACGCCAATTTGGTATGTACGATTGTGGACGTCAATGGTAACGAGCAGAAGCGTAGAGTGCTGCATGCCAGCATTGACCAGAATAATGAAGGGCGACACCGAGGTCGCACCAAACAGTGTCCAATCTGTAATGGACAACACGCAGTCAGGGACTGCAACGAGTTTAAGTTAGCCTCTCCGCTAAAAAGGCGGACGTTCGTAAAAAGGCACCGGCTTTGTTTCTCGTGCCTACGGGATGGCCACATGGCAAGAGTCTGCAAAAGGGCAAACGAATGTCAAGTCAATGGATGCCGGAAGAGGCACCATCGCCTTTTACATGATCATGATGCTATGAGTCACAATGCACCGCAGCCAGCAGGTGATAGAGTGATGGATACTGGACGGATGCCGCAGCCAGCGGATCCGCACACAAGGGCACCGCAGCCAGTGGGCGCTCAATTGACGCAACAAAGGAATTTAAGTTGTGTCGATTCGGATGGAGAACGCCGACTATTCCGCATATTGCCAGTGACATTGCACGGGGACAATAAGCGGATCGATACGTATGCGCTCCTAGACGAGGGCTCGTCCGTAACTATGATAGACGACGAGCTACTGCGCGACCTAGATGTCAAAGGGGAACGCAGGCAACTAAATATACAGTGGTTTGGTGGAAGAGCAACCAGAGAGCCGACCACAGTGGTAAGCATGGAAATTAGTGGAGCAGACAAACGCAAACGTTATGTGCTGCGAAATGTGTACGCCGTGTCCAACCTGAGCTTACCAATGCAGAGTCTGCATCTACGTGATGTACAAATGTTGGACAACGGTGCACGACTTCCAATGAAACCGTATCGCGGGGCGGTACCAAAACTTCTGATTGGACTTGACCATGCGCATCTTGGACTGCCAATGCAAACAAGAAGGTTTGCACCACAGGGACCATATGCCGCAGCCACCGAACTTGGATGGGTGGTTTTTGGGCCGGTAAGAGGTCAACCGACGGCAACGTCAACAAACTCATGCCTCCTAGCAGTGTCGCAGGAGGATGCAATCCAAAAGATGGTAAACGACTATTTTGATATCGAGAACTTCGGTGTGAAGCTTACGTCACCAGTCGCAGCCAGCGACGATGCACGAGCACAGAAGATACTCGAAGACACCACGGTGAAAATAGGGGAACGTTACCAGACAGGTTTATTATGGACCCGTGATAATGTTGAGTTGCCACGAAGCTACGATATGGCATACAAAAGACTGGTCAACATTGAGAGAAAGATGAAGCGTAACGATCAGTTTAAACGAGCCTATATGAAAATTATGGACGATTATGTTCATAAAGGATATGCTCGACGATTGAAGCATCATGAGGTCGCTTTAGCCAACAGCGACAAACTTTGGTATCTGCCGCACTTTGGAGTTGAAAATCCAAATAAGCCCGGTAAGATAAGACTGGGGTTCGACGCGGCATCAAAGGTCGGTGATATTTCATTGAATTCGGCATTATCCAAGGGGCCGCAGCACTACAAGTCGCTGCCGGCTGTTCTCTTCCATTTCCGGGAAGGGGCGGTTGGCGTTTGTGGAGACATCAGAGAGATGTTCTATCAAGTGTTTATTCGACCGCAGGATAGATGCGCCCAGCGATTCTTGTGGCGAAACGGCGATGATCGCCGGGAGCCTGATGTTTATAAGATAAGGGTAATGACATTTGGAGCAGCATTTTCGCCAAGCACCGCGCACTATGTGAAGACCTTGAATGCCCTGCAGTATCAGGATTCAGACTCTCGCGCGGTTAAAGCTATTCTTGAATGTCATTATGTGGACGACTATGTGGATAGTTTTGATAGTAAAGGCGACGCCATCGCCATATCAACAAGAATAAGAGAAATACATGCAAATGCTGGATTTGAATTGTGCCAGTTTACTTCCAGTTCGCCAACCGTAGCTGACGCCCTGGGCCAACATGGGGCTGCTAGGATCATCGGATGGGGCGAAGCTGAAGAAAAGATTCTGGGCATGTGTTGGCAGCCAGCCACGGACGATTTCAAATTCAACATGAAGTACCACAAAGTACCCCGATGTGTGCTAAATTTGGAGCGAGTACCTACGAAGAGGGAATTCTTGAGCTTGATCATGTCAACATTTGATCCTTTGGGATTTCTTAGCTGTCTCATGATAACTGGAAAGTTACTTATGCATGAGATCTGGCGACGAAATGTGCAATGGGATGAACCCTTACCAGATGATATCGCCTTCGCCTTTAGTAAATGGCTTCAGGATATGAACAATGTGGAAGGATTTCGAAGCTCGCGCCATTACTTTGGCCCAATACCCGTGCGGGCAATACAACTACACGTTTTTGTCGACGCTAGCCAGTCAGCATTTTCAGGTGTGGCTTACTTAAGGGTCACCTACGACAACAACGACGTGCGAGTATGCTTCGTATGTGCCAAGACGAAATGTGCCCCAATGAAAACGATATCAATTCCACAGTATAGCGATCAGCGATGCCATACTATGGACTGACTCAAAGACAGTGCTGCGTTGGATAGGCAGCACCCACCGTCGATATAAGCAGTTCGTCGGAAATCGAGTGGGAGAAATTTTGGAGTCAACAAAGGTTTCCCAATGGAGATGGGTACCTACTGCTGAAAATGCAGCAGACGACGCAACGAGGCCGCACTGCCACGTAGACCTCAGCCAACGGTCACGATGGTTAGACGGGCCAACATTTTTGCGGCAGCCGGAAAGCAGCTGGCCGCAGCCCGAACCGGGCACCGAACACTCATCCTGCGATGATGAAGAAGAGATGCCGAGTGAATTTGCCTTAGTTGCAGCAAATAACTTTTTCATTTCATTTCAGAGATTCTCTAGCTACAGTCGGCTGGTGAGGACGACGGCTTGGGTTCTAAGGTTCACGCGCTGGTGCCGTGGACATAGGACTGAGCTTGAGAGATTCGGCCTCACCGCTACGGAATGTGAGGATGCTGAGAACTTGCTGATACGGCGAGCGCAATGCGAAGCATTCCCTGACGAGGTTCGAGCCTCGTACAATGAAGAATCAGTTGGTCATCGAAGCGAAATAAGAGGGCTGGCGCCCTACTTGGATGACAATGGAGTCTTGCGTGCGTATGGCAGGATCGATGCCGCACTGTGTATACCGCATAGTGCGAGAAGGCCAATAATCTTGTCACACCGGCACGCACTGACGGAACTGATTGTGTATCACTACCATGTGAAAATGAAGCATCAAAACGTGGATGCAACGATGGGCGACATCAGGACCAGATTTTGGATAACAAAGCTGCGTCGAGTGTTGCGTACAGTAATATCTGGATGTGGTGTGTGCAATCTACATAGAGCGCAGCCAGCGCCACCTCTAATGGGTCCTTTGCCAGAGGACAGACTGGAGGCCAATGGATGGCCATTTAAGTTTACGGGTCTGGACTACTTTGGACCACTTCTTGTGACGATCGGACGTCTAAAGGAAAAGAGATAGGTTGCCTTGTTTACGTGTCTGACAACAAGGGCCGTACATTTGGAGTTGGCACATGACCTGTCAACTGATTCCTGCATAATCGTGATCAGGAACTTTCTTTGCCGTCGCGGGCCTGTATTGAGGTTCCGCAGTGACAACGGAAAAAACTTTGTTGGGGCCAATAGAGAAGCCAAAGGGCTCATAGATGTATTCGAGCCGGAGAAGATTCAGGGTGAGCTATCTTCTAGAGGCATTGAATGGATTTTTATCTGCCCAGCGAACCCAGCTGAAGGAGGAGCCTGGGAAAGGATGGTGCAGTGTGTCAAGAGAGTGCTTCGCCACACAGTAAAGGAGGTGGCACCGAAGCAACACGTGTTCAGGATCAGGAAGCCCCCCTAACACCGAACGATCTACTCAAGGGAGTAGCCAATCTGCCTGACACACCCACTATTCATGAGCAGCTGGACGAGAGATGCGCCACAAGGAAGCAGTGGCGCATAGCGCGGCTATAACGAGATCGTTTTTGGAAGCGGTGGGTCTTGGAGTACCTGCCTACACTTGTGCGACGCGTGAACCGATACGCCATGGTGATGTGGTGTTTATATGCGACCCAGCCGTGCCACGCGAAGTGGCGAAGGGGCATAGTGGAGGAGCTCTACCCTGGACCAGATGGAGTACCTCGACGCACCAGCTCACGCGTGGCGGACGGCAATCGAGTGCGACTGATGACTCGTCCCGTGGCTAAACTAGCCATATTGGATGTGAGTGAAGCAGGGCCTTCACGGGGGCGGGGATGTTGCGGGACGAATTAAGTTATCGATTGTTTAGTATTAAGTATATTCTGAAAGTATGTAATTTTGCCTTTGAATGTACGGGCACATTGTATTTGTTGCCGCCATCACTTAAATGTTAAGCTCATTATTGTCGTGAGTTAGAAGGCCGTAGGAGGGAAGACTGCGTAACTGCCACTGTAAGATTCTGAGGGGATATATATATAAGTTCTAACCTATATAATCCGTTCAGAATAAAACACTTGCATTAGCACGTTTTGCATTACTCTGTCTCTATTAACATCGGAGTAACATGGCCAGGGGCCAGGCGTAAACCTTGCAGTGTTTAAATTGCAACTCCGCCTTCGTTTGGCACGCGACAATTATATAATACCAATTATCAAAGTAATTTCCATTAGAACAATGACAGGGTTCTCAAAAAAAGAAGCATTATGTATATTCTGCACCTAATAAACTCTTTAGACAAGACCAGATATTTCACATACACGATTTTTCACCTCACTATGACATGCTTTTAGGCAGAAATTTCTTAAAGGCAAACAACTTCATAATTGACTACATTCATGACAGTATAATAATAAGCAAGAGATCGTTCAAACATAGGAAACTTGTTTGAGAGCCACATTCAAAAAAAAAAAACTTTGAAGCATATATAAATCCAGAAAGTTATTCACAAGAAATGAATTACGCCAAAAGTAATGAAATAACATCGGGATTGCCGAATTGGTCATCTAAACGATGAAGCAAAAATAAAACTATTAAAATTAGCGAAAAATTTCAGTGACATTCAATACCGAGAAGGTGACAATTTGACCTTCACAATCATTGTTAAGCACGAAATTAATACACATCATGAAGATCCAATATACAAAAAACCATACGGTTACCCTTTCGTTTTTGAACAAGAAGTCGAAAAGCAAATTAAAGATATGTTTACCCAAGGTATTATTCGACATAGCTAGTCGCCTTGTTGTAGTCCCTTATGAATAGTACGAAAAAAGTAGACGCTTCAGGAGAAGCAAAATTTAGATTAGTGGTCGATTACAGAGGGTTCAACGACATAACAATTAATGATAAATATCTCATTCAGATTGAAATAGATCAGAAATCAATCAATCAGAAATCAATTTCTACCAAATACGGACATTACGATTATACTCGAATGCCATTTGAAAAAAAAAGTGCACCAGTACCATTCCAAAGGTGCTCTTCGTGATTTAATTAACAAGCATTGTTGTCATTATTGTCTTCTCCACATCACTTGAACAATTGAATTCAATAAATAAAGTTATTGAAAAATTAAGACAGGCAAATTTGAAACTTCAATTAGATAAGTGCGAATTTTAGAAAAAGGTTACAGAATTTTTAGGCCACATTATAAGTACAGAAGGCATACTGCCAAACAAACTGAAAGTTAAAGCAATACAAGAATTTCCTTTGCCAAAAACATCAAAGGAAAGCCACAAAAATTGATATTAAAAATTATGAATATAATAAAGCTTTTAAAAAATTAAAATTATTAATTATGAACGACCCAATATTAATATGCCCAGATTTTAATAAAAAGTTTCAGGTAACAACCGACGCAAGTAATTTTGCAATAGGAGCTGTGTTGTCACAAGATAACAATTAAACGCCCACAAATAAAATTACAGTACAATAGAAAAAGAGCTTTTAGCAATAGTGTGGGCAGTAAAATATTTTCGCCAATATTTATATAGCGGACCATTTGACATTTTACGCGATCACAAGCCACATGTTTGGCTAAACAACATTAAGAGCCTAACATGAAATTACAACATTGGCGTATCAAACTTAGTGAATATAATTTCTGAATCAAATACTTAGAAGGAAAATTAACCCACGTAGCAGATGACTTATCACGCATCAAAATTTAAGAAAATATGCTAGGCGAACCAGATATTATCACACAAGCTACAACACATAGCGCTCAAGAATATAATAAAAACTTAATACATTTGACAGAAAAACCATTAAAACTATTTTGAAAGACAAATTTTAATGATTAGAAGTGATAATTAAAATATAGAAGTTGAACCATATTTTAAAAAATTAAGGATAAAAATCGAATATTTTAACCTAAACATTGAATAATCTAAACAGAAATTGTTAAAACATTTTTGCAACAGTTCAAGCTTATTATATATTGAATACGACTCAGATTTTGAAATAATACAGCAAGCACTTAAGGAAATTATGAACCCTAAAACAACTCGAACAAATATTAAACTACAAGACATAAGGAGCTATGCAGAATTTAAAGAAATAATAAGAAAAAATAAGTAACATACCTTTATCTAGACTATCAAAATTTAATCCAAAACATAATTAACGAATGTGAAGGTTGTAAGCAATTTAAAATTAAACCTGAAGTAGAAAACTGTAGAGAAACTTACGTAGTAGATATTTATTCAATAAAAAACCACAACGTTTAAACATGTATTGATTTATATTCAAAATTTGCAAATGTAATTGAACCAAACGGCAAGGATTCGATGGAAGTTAAAAGAGGACTCGTTCAATTATTTAACAATATGGGAAAACCTACAACTCTGAAGAATGATAGGGACAGTGCTTTTATGAGTCTAGCCCTGAAAGAATGGTTGAATAGGGAAAAAGTTAAAAATTAAATAACAACAATTAAAAATGGTGTAGCGAATGTAAAAAGACTACATAAAACAATTAATAAACAAGTACGAGGTTATAGTCGGGAGTTCCCGACTAGGGGATACACTGATCCCTTAAGTAGTAGTAAGCGCTCGTTTCCTTAAGTAGTAATAAAGATAAGTTTAAAACAAATAAAAAAGTTCCCTTGGCAGGGTTTGAATTGACCGCATTACTTGCTTCAGCCTCTACTCAACAGCCACAAAAAAAAAAAGTGAGTCTTCTCGATAGGGTTCGAACTCGCAACAGACCGCCTCTATTCAACAGCCACACCAATAATAACAGCACAGAAAACAATACAATCGCAATTGTTGCTGTTGATACAATTCAATGCAGACGAGCATGAATGTGTGTGTGTAAATGTATACAGAAATTCTTGGAATTTGCGCTTATTGCCACTAATAGGTGAGAAGTCAAATTATGATTTCTTAATTCATTTCTGTGTTTCTTTACCGATCTTGATGAAATTTTCTACAGTACATCTTATAGTGTTATAGAATATTCGTGTGTAGTGTGTATATGCCTTAAAAGAACACACTGTATAAAAATATAAAGTATGCGGCACTTTGTTGCATACAATAATAATTATACAATAAACAAGCCCAGAGCCACTTTATATATTGGCTCTGGCTCACATTACGCAGCGCGGTTCACTAGCCTCTATAGCTGACCGTTTATGCTTACGCTGCATATCCCACGCTCCGTCTGAGCGCATTCCATGAGCAATATATATATGTTCACTAACACAGGCTTGTAAGCTACTCACTCTCCTCTTTTTGTAGCTGTTTACCAATAACATCATAAGTATATACATGTATCCATAGGCTAAGTGCATTATATTGACTCTGAATAAAATCATTCTTATGAACAAAGCGAAACAGCACTGACGTGCCTTTATCTATCAGTTTGAAACAATTATAATATTATACAAGTGGAAGATATCATCCTTACATGGCGACCGTGACATGGTCACGATTTCGTGTCTGGATGCAGTAGAATAAAAAGACAAGAGGATAAATAAATCTCTGCCTGGAGGCAGTAGAACACAAAGAAAAGAGGATAAATAAATCCCTGCCTGAAGGCAGATGACGAGGATGGTGAACCGGAGAACTTAAAATTACTGAGTAGTTAGAGTGCGCCAATGGGAAAACACAGGGGTGGTCAAAAAACTAAAATAAATAAAAGAATAGCCCACATTAAGTGGCTATTATACACAAAATCACCACCACCTGCTGGGGCAACAGCCCAAAAAATACAGGCAGAATTGGATTTCTTAAAATCTAGACTGATAAAAAAGAATCCATTGACGCAACTCACCACTCCATCAGTAATATATGTAAGAAACAAGAAACAGTAATAATACCACCACCACCGTCTCAGATCCCAAAGATGAAACAAACATGCTCAGCAGACTGCGGGGGACCACTCTACAGCATACATTGCAAGTATACTTGCCAACTGAAGAAGACCGGCCCCGCTAGCCAGTAAAGCTGGCAAACAACAACCTGTGCGAAGACCAGCACCGGTACCGCCAGCGCAACAAGCTGTGCCATCGAGGCAAGTGCGAGAGGCACACCGCCACTTGCGCCACTTGAGGGAGCATCAGCGTAGCACATCCGGCGAGCAGCAGATGCAGCGAATATACAATTATTATTTTAAATTATAAATATACAATTTTTGTAAAATTGAGCAGAATCTTTTCTGCCCGATTAGAAGCATAGCCCGAAAAGCTATGCGAGCCGATAGGTAGGATTCTGTAAAAACACTAATTATCCTATGTATGACTATAATAAAATAAGTAAAACCGAACTTGAATCTCAAAATAAGCCATATATACATATATGGCATTAGATCCTCAATAAGCTTAGAAAACAGACCCAAATGGGTTTCGTAGATACCAAGTGGACTCCACTGCTAATGTAATAAATAAAGTTGAAGTCGAGACTCCAGATCAGAAGCTGATTGTAAAATTGTTAATAATAATAATAATTATAATGTGCATAAATATGTTTTATAAAATTTACAAACTGCACAACGAATGTTTAAAAAAGAAATACTTAAGCAGAGCTAATGATCTGGACAAAATATAACAATGTACTAAAAGTACAAAATGTAAAAATGTATACAATGAGATATGAAAAGAAGAAATAAAACAATGAAATTAAACTGAAAGGTAATATATATAAAAATTGAAAAAAGAAGATAAAAAAATTCTTGAGAATGGACACAATAGAAGCAATAAGAGATTCTATGTAAGAGATGCCTGTTTTAAAGAAAAAATTCAACAATTGGTCTCAACGACCCCAGTAAGCATATATGAATTAGAATCTTTATATATGAGTACATTTCAAATTCAACAAATTCTCATAAATGGAATGGACGCAAATCGTTAATATTCTTAGGAAAAAACGTGAAGAGTTGAATAAATCTTTCAAGTGCCTTAACAAAAGCGCACCTGTTTCAAACGAGACAAAGTTAAAACACGTTAAAATTCTTGAAGATTCCTACAATATCAGCCGTCAACTTATATGTGACAATGCAACACAACTAAATGATTTGCATTTAACACAGACAGTTGATGCTTTAAGCAGTTTAAAAGAAAACATTAGACGAATTTCGGAAAGGCATAATATAACTCTATTCCTTCCAAATTCTCTTAACACTTCAGCGTCATTCGACGAGAAACTACTTTCATTGCCAGCTATCAGACTCTGAAGTAAATACCCAATCAATTGACAGTCTTATAAATACAAAACTAAAAGTCCATGCAAGAAACTTGATAAGCAATGAGCAAACAATCGCTCAAATCATTGCAAAATTATCAAGCAACAAAACAGCAAAACTGCCAACCACTACACTCAAGAGGTTGATCAGTTAACAAAAGCTTTAGAAGGAGCTTTTATAAACGATGGCTCAACGCCAGAATTGGCCAATAAATACAGTACAGTCCAAGTAGTAAAGGCCATGACAAAGAACTGTGCTATAGATAAGGTAAAACTTATCATGCAGGCAGGCACATTCAATAACATGAATGATGCCATATCCAAATTTGTCGATATTTGCACAGAAGCAACCGGTGTTTAAGGTGAACGGACGTGCTCGCGGAAAACAATTAAAAACCAAAACTCAAGTGTGCGCCCAAACGGCCAAAGCGGCTATTGCAACTCTGCACAAAGAGTGCAAAGCACCAATAATTTCACAAAAACGACAAAAAAAAAATAAAACAAATCTAATTGCTAACAAAGCAATTTGTTTTAGGTGGATCGAAACAAAATCAAACACAAAAAAAGGTGGTCACAAATTGAGCAAGTCGGCTGCGTTGCCGTGCTGACATGCACCCAACCAGCTGCAATGCCAGTAGAGCATCCATGCCAGTGAGTGCTGACAACAGCAATGCACACACAATTAATAACAAGGGGCTGTCTCGAGCTAATGAGGTAGGCCAACTAAATGCTGACGCCGCTACGCCGCCGAACACCTCAATGCTTAACAGCTGCTTGGCAACAGCTGCTAATAATTTCTCCGCGCTGATGTCTGGAAGAAGTACTTCAGTTTCCCCTTCCTACCCTCTAATGGAATCCGAAGACTCCGGCAGCAGCCCACAACCTGGTGCTAGTGCAAATAGAGACGACGACGCCCTAGTGCGTATAATAGATATCATCAAACACAATTCGCACGCCAAGCACAGGCGAAAAAACAAATGATAAGCGCAAAGTCTCAGACAGCAGGAACCCACATGCCGCGCGGCGAAAACTGAACAAAACTGACACCAGTCCAGATGGCACTCATGCTTCCAATAGATATGCACTCTTAGCCCCACCCGATAACGTCGAAGACATGGATACTGACGAATTTGAGGCCGAGCAAGATGAGAACTTGCATGCCTCAGCGACTCCTCAGGTTGGGGGCGGCAGCCAGCTCAACGCTGTTGCCCATGCCAGCACCAGCTCCTCCGTGCCCAAAATAAGGGCCAACAACAATGCTCAAACTGGAGGAAAGAAGCACACCCCTATCGTCCTAAATCGCATCGACGACATCAACGACGTGTTTCTCCAACTATCCGAAGTAGCGGATAACTTGACCATCAAATCCGACCTAGGTAGGACTATGCGACGAAGGACTTTCCTCTGCCATCAAGGACATGAGCCGCGAGAGGATGACAGAAAATGCAACAGCAGGTTTTGCAAAATCCTAGCAAATCCTTACTCTTCTAACCGCGTTACTATTCAAATGAACACACCACTGGAGGTGCTAATCTGGAATGCCAATGGCATTTCAGGTAAAGTACTAGAGCTGGAGGCCCTAGTACAAAAACACGCAATCGGAATAATTCGGCTGTCAGAAACTAGAACCAACGGTCCAACTTTCCCCAAAATCTTTGGCTTCAAGACATACCCTGTACACTGGACTCAAAATCGCTCAGCTAGCAGTGGCTGCGCTGTCTTCGTCCGGAGTAACTTGATTAATTTCCCGCAATTGAGTATTACTAACCGTGTTTACCAATACTCGACTGTGAAAGTCTCCACTAATGCTGGTAACGTGGACTTTGGAGCAGTCTATTGCTGACCAAATGAGCAGACGTCGACTGATGACTTCAACGTCATACTCAACTCGGTTGGAAGCAGATATCTGGTGGGAGGCGACTGGATTGCATATTACTGGCTGTGGGGCGCAAATAACAGCAATGCACGCGGCCTTCAACTAGCTAGCAGCAGAAAAGTACTGGCCTCAGGTTCTCCCACAAGATACCCGTACGGTAGCAGAGGCAGTCCGTCTTGTATAGGTTTCGCTATCTACCAGGGGATCCCTGACCAGTGCCTCTCAATCGCTGACGATTGGGATCTCCCCAACGACTACCTGGCCCTGATAGTTACCCTGGAGAGTAGGGCCAGGGTGGTCAGCGGAATACCGAGGCTGATCAACGCACGCACTGATCTCGGTGTCTTCCAGAGACAGATGAGTGAAAGCATTCACCTCAACACCGAAATCTGCAAGGGACGGGATGTAGAGGACGCCATTGAGCTGCTCAACGCAAAGATTCGCGCAGCAGCAGCCAAAGCCACCTCCCCACCAGTTGCCAGGCGGCTGGACAATGCTGGCAACGGGCTGCCCGCAGACATAGCCAACCTGCTCAGGATCAAAAGACGGAGCAGACGCAGGTTCCAGACGACACAGCATCCGTGGGACAAGGCGGAGTGGCGATCACCAATTTGGATTCAGGGTAGGGCAATGCGCTGTTGAACAGGTTCACAGAGTTATTAACCATTTTCTTAAAGCTTACAACGACAAAGACTACTGCTATGGAGTCTTTGTAGACGTTAAGCAGGTTACACAAGGCAACTCGGAAAACCAACAAACCCCCTTGAGCAAAAATTTTGCATATAAATCTAAGTCTTAGTAGTCTCATCAAAATACACAATGGGAAAAATAATATACCATTAACTCTGCTGGTAGATACAGGAGCAAATATCTCAATTTTAAAGAACGATAAAACAGATTCAAATGTAAATCAAGACTACAAAACAAGTATCACAGGAATCGGACAGGGAATAATAGAGTCAATTGGACAATCCACAATTGATCTGCTTTTCGATTACTTCGTAATCAGTCACAATTTTCAAATAGTCCACAATGAATTTCCTCGACTCATCAGAAAATTCAATTGCATAATAGATTACCCACATGATAAATTAATCATGAAACCAGAATCTCTTAATTATCAAATACATGTACCGCTATTACATTTTTTATTAATTTTTTTATTTTATTTATTTTATTTATTAGTGGTCGACAAAACGAGTGTCTTCCTAATTATTCAATACATTATATATACAATTATGAAAATAAAATGCTAAAAGCCTAGTTAGAGAACACAAATTTCTAATAGCATCACCGACCGATGGAAGTGTTTTATTTGCCAGTCCGGCCAGCTGTGCCCCTTTTCACAGCTAATTTTGTCAGTGACGCTATTAGAGCCTACATCTAAGAAGAAGGGTGTAAGTAGGAAAAGTGTTCTTAGGTAAAATTAAAAATAAACTTAATTTGCTATATTATTTAAGAATATACCATAAATAGGAGAAAAGAAAGTAAGAAGATTGTTAATAAAGTAAAGAACTGTATGCTAGATATACAGAGTGTTAAGTAGATAGGATAAAGAGATAGTATTGGGAAAGTAATGGGAAATCACCGACCCGGTGGGGGAAAATTTACAGCCTGTCCGGCAAGCTATGCCCCTGCTCATAGCTGGGAATGGTCAGTGACTTCCCGAAGGTATCCTGAAAGCAACGATTTTATAAGGGGTAGAGAAAGTTCGGTAGAGAAAACGTGATGCAAACTATTGTAATTTTTACATAGCACGCGAAAAGGATTGTGCATAGCGTAGTCTGTTGTGCACGTCGATAGAAAAAGGGGCGATAATTACTGGTTTGTCTAGCCGGAACAGAGAATTGAAGACGCCCTAGCAGAAAAGGAGAATCTATATCGCCAACAACCAACTTATGTAGAAAGACAACACCGAAAATCGTCCTAAGGTTGGTTAACGACAGAAGATTAGGAAGAAGCAGCCTGCTGGAATAGGATGGCAACCGAAGATTAGGGTCCCAATTTAAACCTCGTCAGGCAAAAAGCAGAAATTGCTTCTGAACAGATTCAATACGATCCTGGTTATTGTTATACTGCGAAGACCAGATGCAAGAGTAGTATTCAAGGATAGGACGAACAAGAGAGATGTACAGAAGTTTCGTTATAAAAGGACCGTTAATCTCTTTAGATCATCGTTTAAGGAATCCAAGTACACCTTTTGCATCATTAACGATGGTATCTATGTGAAGATTGAAGCAGAGTTTAGAATCAAAAAGAACGCCTAGATCCTTAACTGTTAGTATTCGTTGCAATGGAGTGTTGTCGATTGTATAACTGACAAGATAAGGTGTAGTACGATTAAATGTCATAAACATACACTTTGAACAATTCAGATGCAATTGATTGGCCGAACACCAAAGTTGCATAGCGTTCAAATCGTCTTGAAAACGAGAATGATGTAGGGGATTAGTGTATGATAGAATAAGTTTCACGTCGTCCGCATACATGAGTACACGGGCATGGGATATAACAGAGGGGAGATCATTTATAAAAAGAGTAAAGAGTAAAGGCCCAAGATGACTACCTTGAGGAACACCAGAAGTAACGTGAACCTGTTTAGAGGTAGTCAGCCTCAGCATTACTCTTTGGGTCCTACCCTTTAAATAAGAACTAATCCAAAGCAAAAGAGACGGAGGGAAACCTATTCGGTCAAGTTTAAAAAGTAAAATGTCTTGGTGGACAGAGTCAAACGCCTTACTGAAGTCAGTGTAAATGACATCAGTTTGCACTTTCGAAAGGAAAGCATCATTTACCACGGAAGTAATCTCAAGCAGAGTGGTCCTAGTTGACCGATTCTTTACGAAGTGATTTCAAATTCGAAGTGATTAATTTTTCAAATAATTTAGGAATAGTGGACAGTTTTGCAATGCCCCTGTAATTTTGTATATCAGACTTTCCACCTTTCTTGTGGAGAGGAATGATATAAGATTCTTTCATGGTTCATGGGCCTACACCTGTTGTCTACCCCCGTACAACACCCACTGAACAAGTAGAAGGGCTTTCATACGCCGCTGCCACCAGAAGTGGACTAGCTGCATTCAGCAAAGAGAACAACATCCCCAGCGCTAGCCAGCGAGAAGGACCAGCGCAAGCTAGGCTACATAGATTGATGAGGGAACAGCAACAGCAACAGCAGATATCTGGAAACGGGGAAGGACCTTCCTCTGCCATCAAGGACATGAGCCGCGAGAGGATGACAGAAATGCAACAGCAGGTTTTGGGTATGCAACATCAAATCCTTACTCTTCTAACCGCGTTACTATTCAAATGAACACACCTCTGAAGGTGCTAATCTGGAATGCCAATGGCATTTCAGGTAAAGTACTAGAGCTGGAGGCCCTAGTACAAAAACACGCAATCGGAATAATTCTGCTGTCAGAAACTAGAACCAACGGTCCAACTTTCCCCAAAATCTTTGGCTTCAAGACATACCCTGTACACTAGACTCAAAATCGCTCAGCTAGCAGTGGCTGCGCTGTCTTCGTCCGGAGTAACTTGATTACTAACCGTGTTTACCAATACTCGACTGTGAAAGTCTCTACTAATGCTGGTAACGTGGACTTTGGAGCAGTCCATTGCTGACCAAATGAGCAGACGTCGACTGATGACTTCAACGTCATACTCAACTCGGTTGGAAGCAGATATCTGGTGGGAGGCGACTGGATTTCATATCACTGGTTGTGGGGCGCAAATAACAGCAATGCACGCGGCCTTCAACTAGCTAGCAGCCTGCGCATCGTCAAGCGAAAGTACTGGCCACAGGTTCTCCCACAAGATACCCGTACGGTAGCAGAGGCAGTCTGTCTTGTATAGGTTTCGCAATGCATAAACAAGGGAAGAACTACACTCCTTGAGTAGACAACTAGGAATATTGTCAGGCCAGGAGAGAAATAAGATTTTAAAGAATTTAAAGCTAAAAGGAGAGAGGAATGGGGAAGAATAGGAGGAGGTATAGAACTAGAGGAAGTAATAGTATAAGGGTAAGAATTATTATTAGGGCAGACTGAAGAGTAGGTTAGAGAGGTTAGCAGAATCAGAGTCATTGCTAGCTTTATCCATCCCGAGAGAAAAAGAAAATGGCAAACTTGAAGATTTACGCTTCAAGTTTACAAAATTGTAAAACTGTCTCGGATTTAGGGCAAATTGCCTTTTGCAACGAGTTAGATAATTCTCATAGCATTGAGAATTCAGAAGAATGAAGTTCGACTTGGCTATGGAATATTTAGCCAAGTCTGTACGCAAACCAGACTTATTAAACTTTTTAAAATATTTAGATTTTATATTTTTTAGATTTGATAATCTGGGAGTAAACCAAGGTGGCTTTGAAGAGGTAGTCGAAGAAATGTACTTGGGAATACACATAAGAGGGAGTTTAGGGTGTTATAAAAAAAGTTAAAAGCAGAATTCATGTCAACCGAGTCATATAAGAAAGACCAATCGGTTGCATAAATAAGCTGATTCAGCAATGAATAATTACCTTTGCGAAAGCAACGGCGGGGCTTATTGGCTGATGAGCACGAAATGAGAGGATTACAATTGAACATTGCAACCTCTAAAGTACGATGATATACATCGTCAGGAAGAGATAAAGGAGGGGACCTAGACACATTAGAAATAAGGTAGTCGTTAACAAATACAAGATCAAGTGTTTTATTCAAATGATTAGAAATTGATTTAATTTGAAACAACGAAAGGTCAAGCAGGCAATCTATAAAGTCATGCTGTGCTGAGGTGACTAGATAATTATCGGCAGTGAAAAGTGACCAAGAGATGTTCGGCAAATTAAAATCACCCAACACAATAAATAGGTCATTATCACGCAGGTGTGAAGAAACTTCTTTAATACAAGAAATATGTTTCATATAAACTTGAATATCAGAAGAAGGAGGAACATAAGAGTATGTAATATAAATATTCCGTGTAGGAAAAGACACCTTGACTGAGACAATCTCAGCGTCAGTAGGCGTACTAAAACAGAAAAGTTCTGACTGGAGAGTGGCTTTAACGGCAATTAATACCCCACCACCTCTAGTCGGCCGATCATTTCTATGCAAAATAAAATTATTCGAAAAATCCTCAAAATCAGGTATGGTTGAATTTAACCATGTTTCTGAAAATGCGATTATATCCGAATCGAAGGAAGTGCTGGCCATTAAAAGATTTTTGAGTTTTGAAATGAGACCTCTGATATTCTGATAATGAATAGAGACTTGGTCAGAAGAAGAAGTTAGTTTTTTGGGGCAGAAATGGTACCCTGTATTGAAGGGACTGGAAGGGTGACAGTCATGTGTGGAGGCCAAAATTTGGGATCACAAATGATTGGGAACATATCATGTGAAACATTTATTTTGAATGATGATATTTCATGAGGAGTGGAGAAATTAAATTTGGTAATTGACACGCTAGCAGAAGATTTACTAGTAATATAGGCTGCCAATGACTCAGAGGTGGTGTCAGACGAAAGTCGAGACACAAAAACTTGCCTTTGAGGGGCAACAACAGTTAACGTAGGAGTTGATGGGGCTGCAGGGAGAACAGGATTTGGTGGGGCCAAAGAGGCATCATGATTGTTTTTAACAATCTGGGCAAGATTGCGCGCAGGTCTACCTTTGCGGCCAGGAGCTGAGGGGGGTGAGGCAGTTTGTAAGTGGGTTAGGTTCAGGTACGGGGTCTAATGGAACTATTACAGGGGATAAAACTGGGGTAATATTTGGGCAGTCGCTCGGAGAAGGCGATATTGACAACATTGGAGATAAATCCAAGTTGCTAGGCAGGGACAGCAGAGGCATAGGTGTTTGGACAGACGGAGAGGGCAGCTGCAAAAATTGAGGCTCCAACCGGCGATTGGTTGGAGACTCGAATTTGTATTTGCTAAGCAACTCACAACTCGAATCAAAACTATTCGAGAGCCGCTAAGCACGTTATTTAGTTTTAAGAATTGAACAGCCCTTCTTGGCAATTGCAGCGATCTTGTCGCAATCACGCCCAGTGAGACCTGCACATTTAGCATGCATTATATTCTCACACAGCCAGCAATAACAAATTGCGGTAATGCAGAATCATCAGCCTGCTTGAACGCGCAAGGTTTCTTACAGCACGACATAATTACTACCAGCGTTAAAAGATATGCAGAAGTTGCGAGAGCGCAGAGTAAAACGAAACACGGTGCACAAAAATAGAGCAAGTAAACGCACATTTAGCATGCATTATATTCTCACACAGCCAGCAATTAACAAATTGCGGTAATGCAGAATCATCAGCCTGCTTGAACGTGCAAGGTTTCTTACAGCACGACATAATTACTAACAGCGTTAAAAGATATGCAGAAGTTGCGAGAGCGCAGAGTAAAACGAAACACGGTGCACAAAAATAGAGCAATTAAACGCTCAAAAAATAACTATTCGTACACAAACAAATTGTTTGGTGCGAAAAGCAACAGCAACTCCTCAGCGACTCCTCAGGTTGGGGGCGGCAGCCAGTTCAACGCTGTCGCCCATGCCAGCACCAGCTCCTCCGTTCCCGAAATGAGGGCCAACAACAATTCCCAAACTGGAGGAAAGAAGCACACCCCCATCGTCCTAAATCGCATCGACGACATCAACGACGTGTTTCTCCAACTATCCGAAGTAGCGGATAACTTGACCATCAAATCCAACCTAGGTAGGACTATGCGACTCCTAGCCAATGATGTGCCCACATACAGGGCCATCATACAGATACTGGACGAACACAAAATTGAGTTCTACTCATACCAACTGCAGGAGGAAAAGTCCTACCGCATAGTAATCAAAGGCCTCCACACCTCCACACTCAACTGAGAACTCATCGACGACCTGCGGACCCAGGGCCATACCGTTCTCCACGTGCACAATCCGAGCAGCAAAGCTACCAAGGAGCCCATGAACATCCACTTCATCAACTTGTAGCCGGCGGCGAACAAACCGGAGGCTCTTACTATCAGGAAGCTGTGCAAGCAGGTGGTCAAGGTTGAGACTGCTAGAAGAAGCCAGGATGTGGTGCAATGCCATAGATGCCAGGAGTACGGGCTCACGGCCACATACTGTAGAAAACAACACAAATGCGTTAAATTCGGGTTCAACCATCGCTCTGCTGATAGCGCACGGCCCGACTCAGTACCGGCAACATGCGTCCACTGCGGTGGTAACCACCCTGCCAACTATAAAGGCTGCGAGTGGTTCACCGAATATACAAAGCGTGCGGGAGCCCCAAAGCCCGCCAAAATAAAAAATCTCCCACCGACTCAAGCTAACCGAAGCCGCAGCAATAAAGTTCATGGGCCTACACCTGTTGTCTACCCCCGTACAACACCCACTGAACAAGTAGAAGAGGACTAGCTGCATTCAGCAAAGAGAACAACGTCCTCAGCGCTAGCCAGCGAGAAGGACCAGCGCAAGCTAGGCTACATAGATTGATGAGGGAACAGCAACAGCAACAGCAGATATCTGGAAACGGGGAAGGACCTTCCTCTGCCATCAAGGACATGAGCCGCGAGAGGATGACAGAAAATGCAACAGCAGGTTTTGGGTATGCAACAGCAAATCCTTACTCTTCTAACCGCGTTACTATTCAAATGAACACACCACTGGAGGTGCTAATCTGGAATGCCAATGGCATTTCAGGTAAAGTACTAGAGCTGGAGGCCCTAGTACAAAAACACGCAATCGGAATAGGTCTGCTGTCAGAAACTAGAACCAACGGTCCAACTTTCCCCAAAATCTTTGGCTTCAAGACATACCCTGTACACTAGACTCAAAATCGCTCAGCTAGCAGTGGCTGCGCTGTCTTCGTGCGGAGCAACTTGATTAATTTCCCGCAATTGAGTATTACTAACCGTGTTTACCAATACTCGACTGTGAAAGTCTCCACTAATGCTGGTAACGTGGACTTTGGAGCAGTCCATTGCTGACCAAATGAGCAGACGTCGACTGATGACTTCAACGACATACTCAACTCGGTTGGAAGCAGATATCTGGTGGGAGGCGACTGGATTGCATATTACTGGCTGTGGGGCGCAAATAACAGCAATGCACGCGGCCTTCAACTAGCTAGCAGCAGAAAAGTACTGGCCTCAGGTTCTCCCACAAGATACCCGTACGGTAGCAGAGGCAGTCCGTCTTGTATAGGTTTCGCTATCTACCAGGGGATCCCTGACCAATGCCTCTCAATCGCTGACGATTGGGATCTCCCCAACGACTACCTGGCCCTGATAGTTACCCTGGAGAGTAGGGCCAGGGTGGTCAGCGGAATACCGAGGCTGATCAACGCACGCACTGATCTCGGTGTCTTCCAAAGACAGATGAGTGAAAGCATTCACATCAACACCGAAATCTGCAAGGCACGGGATGTAGAGGACGCCATTGAGCTGCTCAACGCAAAGATTCGCGCAGCAGCAGCCAAAGCCACCTCCCCACCAGTTGCCAGGTGGCTGGACAATGCTGGCAACGGGCTGCCCGCAGACATAGCCAACCTGCTCAGGATCAAAAGACGGAGCAGACGCAGGTTCCAGACGAACCAGCATCCGTGGGACAAGGCGGAGTGGCGATCACCAATTTGGATTCAGGGAAGGGCATGGCGCTGTTGAACAGGTTCACAGAGTTATTAACCATTTTCTTAAAGCTTACGACGACAAAGACTACTGCTATGGAGTCTTTGTAGACGTTAAGCAGGTTACACAAGGCAACTCGGAAAACCAACAAACCTCCTTGAGCAAAAATTTTGCATATAAATCTAAGTCTCAGTAGTCTCATCAAAATACACAATGGGAAAAATAATATACCATTAACTCTTCTGATAGATACAGGAGCAAATATCTCAATTTTCAAGAACGATAAAACAGATTCAAATGTAAATCAAGACTACAAAACAAGTATCACAGGAATCGGACAGGGAACAATAGAGTCAATTGGACAATCCACAATTGATCTGCTTTTCGATTACTTCGTAATCAGTCACAATTTTCAAATAGTCCACAATCAATTTCCTCGACTCATCAGAAAATTCAATTGCATAATAGATTACCCACATGATAAATTAATCATGAAACCAGAATCTCTTAATTATCAAATACATGTACCGCTATTACATTTTTTATTAATTTTTTTATTTTATTTATTTTATTTATTAGTGGTCGACAAAACGAGTGTCTTCCTAATTATTCAATACATTATATATACAATTATGAAAATAAAACGCTAAAAGCCTAGTTAGAGAACACAAATTTCTAATAGCATCACCGACCGATGGAAGTGTTTTATTTGCCAGTACGTCCAGCTGTGCCCCTTTTCACAGCTAATTTTGTCAGTGACGCTATTAGAGCCTACATCTAAGAAGAAGGGTGTAAGTAGGAAAAGTGTTCTTAGGTAAAATTAAAAATAAACTTAATTTGCTATATTATTTAAGAATATACCATAATTAGGAGAAAAGAAAGTAAGAAGATTGTTAATAAAGTAAAGAACTGTATGCTAGATATACAGAGTGTTAAGTAGATAGGATAAAGAGGGAAAGTAATGGGAAATCACCGATCCGGTGGGGGAAAATTTACAGCCTGTCCGGCAAGCTATGCCCCTGCTCATAGCTGGGAATGGTCAGTGACTTCCCGAAGGTATCCTGAAAGCAACGATTTTATAAGGGGTAGAGAAAGTTCGGTAGAGAAAACCAGTTGCAAACTATTGTAATTTTTACATAGCACGCGAAAAGGATTGTGCATAGCGTAGTCTGTTGTGCACGTCGATAGGAAAAGGGGCGATAATTACTGGTTTGTCTAGCCGGAACAGAGAATTGAAGACGCCCTAGCAGAAAATGAGAATCTATATCGCCAACAACCAACTTATGTAGAAAGACAACACCGAAAATCGTCCTAAGGTTGGTTAACGACAGAAGATTAGGAAGAAGCAGCCTGCTGGAATAGGATGGCAAACGAAGATTAGGGTCCCAATTTAAACCTCGTCAGGCAAAAAGCAGAAATTGCTTCTGAACAGATTCAATACGATCCTGGTTATTGTTATACTGCGAAGACCAGATGCAAGAGTAGTATTCAAGGATAGGACGAACAAGAGAGATGTACAGAAGTTTCGTTATAAAAGGATCGTTAATCTCTTTAGATCATCGTTTAATGAATCCAAGTACACCTTTTGCATCATTAACGATGGTATCTATGTGAAGATTGAAGCAGAGTTTAGAATCAAAAAGAACGCCTAGATCCTTAACTGTTAGTATTCGTTGCAATGGAGTGTTGTCGATTGTATAACTGACAAGATAAGGTGTAGTACGATTAAATGTCATAAACATACACTTTGAACAATTCAGATGCAATTGATTGGCCGAACACCAAAGTTGCATAGCGTTCAAATCGTCTTGAAAACGAGAATGATGTAGGGGATTAGTGTATGATAGAATAAGTTTCACGTCGTCCGCATACATGAGTACACGGGCATGGGATATAACAGAGGGGAGATCATTTATAAAAATAGGAAAGAGTAAAGAGTAAAGGCCCAAGATGAACAAGATGAGGAACACCAGAAGTAACGTGCACCTGTTTAGAGATAGTCAGCCTCAGCATTACTCTTTGGGTCCTACCTTTTAAATAAGAACTAATCCAAAGCAAAAGAGACGGAGGGATACCTATTCGGTCAAGTTTAACAAGTAAAATGTCTTGGTGGACAGAGTCAAACGCCTTACTGAAGTCAGTGAGAGGGTGGAATGGAGAGAATGGAGCGACCCATCTAGGGATGCGAATCGCACTGAGGCCCGGATACTCTTGCAGAAATAAATTCCACTTAATGAGAAGACTCTCAGGTAGCGGATCGTCCCAGCCCAGTTCTTGGAGCCAGATCTCCTGCATGAATATTTTTGCCTGAATAATGACTGGACCCAGCCAACCTGCTGGGTCGAACAGTTTGGCAATCTGTGAAACGACTTCACGTTTGGAGACGGACTGTTTGGTTGTTAGCTCGGATGGAGCGAAAAAGAACTCATCGGTCTCAGCTTTCCATCTGATCCCGAGAGTTTTTGCCGAACAGGCTTCCTCGATCTCTAAAAAGTCGGCGTGAAGCAAGTGGTCCTTGGGAATCGGTCTTAGCAAGTCCTTTTCATTGGATGTCCATTTTCGCAAGGGGAACCCGGCAGATTCAAGGGCCCTGCGGAGTTCTGCAATTGCTTGATCTGCTGTTGATTTGGAATGGGCTCCCGCTAGTACATCGTCGACATACATATTGTTTGCGATAATGTGACTTGCTAAGGGATAGAGCGAACGAACGTCATCAGATAACTGATGTAGTACCCGGATTTCCAAAAAGGGGGCACAGTTAACTCCAAACGTGACTGTGCTGAGTTCGAAGTCACGAAGCTCGTTGTCCTTTGTCCTTGAACAGAATTCTCTGATAGGGCGTGTGGTTGGGATGCACAAGTATTTGCCGATACATTTTTGTGATATCGGCATTGAACACATATCGGAAGAAGCGCCATCTTAGAATTTGAATGGTTAAGTCGGATTGCAGAACGGGCCCTGCATGTAGCACATCGTTCAGACTTTTACCATTCGATGACGGGTGGGAGGCGTTAAATACTACGCGGAGCTTGGTCGTGGTGCTGTCAGGCTTGTGAACAGCATGGTGTGGTAGATAAAATTTATCCGAACAATTGCTTGGAGGGACTTGTCGCATGTGACCTAAGTCCAGATATTCCTGGATCACCGCATCGTACTGCTCCTTAAGGGGGACATTTTTTGCCAGACGATTCTCATTTCGTAGAAATTGAGCTAGTGCGATGGACCTTAAATGGCCTAACTGGATGTGATCGCGCTCACAAAACAGGTCGGATTCCTTTTCCAGCTTTACTGGAATATCCTCCACCTCCCAAAATTTTGTGAGCAGTTTATCCAAGCTCGCATTTGGATTCAGCGAGACTTGAGTCGAAAAGGATGCGACAGATTTGGCACTGGTCTTAGAAACGGGGCCTGTAAGGATCCAGCCGAAAATCGTTTCTTGACCAAGGAGAGTGCCACATATGTTGGGATAGCAGCCACCTAACAATATGGATGGGAGGATATCGGCGCCGAGAAGCACGTCTATCTGTGAGCTCCTATAGAAAGAGGGATCGGCCAAGTGTAATTTTGGAAGTTCTTCCAAAGCATTTTGGGGGATGGTGTAGGAGGGCAAATTGCCTGCCAGCTTTGGAAGAACATAAGCCGAGGTTTCAATATGAACCCTGGGCTTTATAGGAGAGCCAATATTAAAATGGCAAAGTTTTTGAGGTTGAGCCGAAATGGCTTGATTCAAACCGGAGACCTGTGCGTCGACGGGTTGATAAGGAAGTTTAACCCTTTTGAACAATCGCTCTGAAATAAAGGTCGCTTCAGACCCAGAGTCGATTAATGCCCGGGCTGTATACTTTGTGCCCAAATGACACACTTGGATGCCAGCCGTGCCGAGGAGAACACCATGTGAGTTTGCGGAAAAGTAGTTTTGAACGGTAGCTTGGGTTGAAGTAGAAGTGGACTGTATTGGTGAAGGAGGGTTCAAAACTATTGGTGTTGTGGAAGCTGAGGGCACCTGGGGTCTGTCACGGTGGAGTAGCGTGTTGTGACGTCCCTTGCACGTGAAACAACAATGTGCGCTGGTGCAGTCTTTCAACTGGTGCTGTCTGGCGAAGCAGTTTAAGCACAACTTTTGTTGCTTAATGACGGAAACTCTCTCGGGTACGGACATTTGTAGTAAACGTGGGCATAGACGCACGAGATGGTTTTCCTTCTGACACAATTTGCAGTGCTGTGGCTTTGTAGTCACTGTTGCTTCGAAGGTTCTCAGGTGGTTGGACTCTTTTCTTGTGTGTTTGGACTGGAGTGGCGTATGTGCGGTAGGTCGTACATCCTCTATCGCCTCCAAGGTGCGATATCGGTCGATCAGAAATAAATTCATCTCGGACCATTGAGGGATCTCTGCCTTATCGTGGAGCGATTGTTCCCATAACGACAGCGTGAGCTTAGGCAATTTAGAGGAGCACAAGAAAATAAGCAGACAATCCCAATTTTCGGTGCTCACCCTGGACAAGTCGAGAGCCGTTAAACATCCCTGGATTGTGCCCTGAAGCTCTTTAAGGGCGGCTCCAGACTCTTGTGTTGCTGAGGGGAGATTGAAAAGAATTTTCAATTGACTATTGACTAATAGTCGCTTATTCTCAAATCTCTCCGTCAGGCTCGCCCACGCTGACTGAAAGCCGTCATTCGTGAGCGGGGACTTGGAGACAATTGCCCTAGCTTCTCTTGTTGGAATCGGACTCACAGTCTTGCAGACGGTTGTGCTGGTACTCTCGACCTTGAGTTTCCCGAAAACTGCTCTAGGTGAGGTTAAAGGTCGCTTTGACTCCTTGACGGACGGTGCTGTGAGTCGTTTTTGGCTGTTTTGATCACCACCGATTGGCATACTAAGCTCTTCACAGAGCCAAAAATTGTAATAACCAGGTGAAATGTGATCAAATACAAATAATTTGAATCAGAAGAGCGAAAACGGAATAAGAAATGGCACAGGAACGATGGAATCGAGATATCAGAATAAAATGGAATGACCGAAATGGTGTGCACTATTGAGTCCAACGAAATCGGAAAATTTTGTTAAATTAATTATGTTACTAATAATTTACTAAATTGATTCTTATTTAGTTTCTTTTACTTGAGAAAAAATCTAATTATTTCTTTATTGAAACACCAGAGAAAAGGATTTATTCTCTTTTGACAAAGCGGCCGTGTAATGGAAACGGATCGCGCAAAAAAATTGATGCTTATCGCTTATTGCTTATTGATGGTTGAGCTCAAGAAGAAGCACATTTATTCTAAACGCAGCTCAATGAAAAGGTTTTTTGTCATAGAATTATTTGTATAAATTGTTATTTTTAGAAAAATCGCACGGATATTCGATTTATTACGCAGCTTGGAGACGTCTTAACTTATAATTATGTTTTATGGTTTTTTATAACAATAAGAAAAAGTAATGCATATGTTTGTATTTTATTAAGTAAACGCAGCTCAATGGCAAGGTGGAAACATACAAAAATATAAAAGTTTCTCAGAATCAGTTTATCGAAAATCGATCTTGATACTTTACAACCCTGATGTTTGTTTACGTTTTGCACTTGCCAATTAATTGGTAAAAATAAATATATAAATTAATATTGAAGCTGCTGTGGAGGAAAAATAACAAACGATACACGATATACATGCAGGTGAATTTGCACAGTGTGGTTTTAATTAATTAAATACCAATTAGAATTGTGTGTTTTTATATATGTATTTAGGTATGTGATTCTTTGGTGAAGGTTGGAATGGAGAAGCGCATACACTTGTTGTTCAACGGAGCGAAAGCCTATGGGTGCAGATATGTCTTGATGTACTTGCGTACATCAATATGGCGATCGGTTAAATTTTTGGGTATGCACTTGTACATATACATATGTACAGACACCAATATGGCGACCTTATCGGAGTCACTTTCTGTTTTATTTCTTTTAATATTTATCACTTTTTAGATGCCTTAATGGCCACGAACAATATTTTATCTGCGGGTTTTTTTTTGAATTTTTTAAATACAATTGCCCCTCGCTTTAACCACGGACAATGTGAAGCGAAAAAATATGTTCAGACACACAAATATGAATTAATTAACTGGAGTTGCCGGAAATTTGGCAATGGACGAGTTGAGGTAGGTGCACTGCTACTTATCTTGGTTGAATTTGTAGCTGTTCCTGGAACCTTTTCTTGCAGATCCACCAATGCTTGCTGGGGCGACCTGGATATGCCTGCGTCCGCAGGGCTTCCAGTTGAACTTTGCTAAGTTGAAGTATCGTTGGGGGAGCGTTTCTGCTCTGCACAAATTTACTTAAGGTTTGAAAGAAAAACACGTTTGTTCACTTGCAGGTTATTTTTTCTTCTGTTTTATTTTTCAGAGTACCTTACAATGTATTAGTGTAAGTGAGGTGAAATTTCAGTACATGTTCCATGTACTGGTTCCGGAGTTACATGGCGGTTGGATGGCGACTGTCGGATATACTTCTTGTGTGAACAATAGGAGGAGGTATAGAACTAGAGGAAGTAATAGTATAAGGGTAAGAATTATTATTAGGGCAGACTGAAGAGTAGGTTAGAGAGGTTAGCAGAATCAGAGTCATTGCTAGCTTTATCCATCCCGAGAGAAAAGGAAAATGGCAAACTTGAAGATTTACGCTTCAAGTTTACAAAATTGTAAAACTGTCTCGGATTTAGGGCAAATTGCCTTTTGCAACGAGTTAGATAATTCTCATAGCATTGAGAATTCAGAAGAATGAAGTTCGACTTGGCTATGGAATATTTAGCCAAGTCTGTAGCGAACCAGACTTATTAAACTTTTTAAAATATTTAGATTTTACAAATTTTTAGATTTGATAATCTGGGAGTAAACCAAGGTGGCTTTGAAGAAGTAGTCGAAGGAATGTACTTGGGAATACACATATCTAAGAGGGAGTTTAGGGTGTTATAAAAAAAAGTTAATAGCAGTATTCATGTCAACCGAGTCATATAAGAAAGACCAATCGGTTGCATAAATAAGCTGATTCAGCAATGAATAATTACCTTTGCGAAAGCAACGGCGGGGCTTATTGGCTGATGAGCACGAAATGAGAGGATTACAATTGAACATTGCAACCTCTAAAGTACGATGATATACATCGTCAGGAAGAGATAAAGGAGGGGACCTAGACACATTAGGAATAAGGTAGTCGTTAACAAATACAAGATCAAGTGTTTTATTCAAATGATTAGAAATTTATTTGATTTGAAACAACGAAAGGTCAAGCAGGCAATCTATAAAGTCATGCTGTGCTGAGGTGACTAGATAATTATCGGCAGTGAAAAGTGACCAAGAGATGTTCGGCAAATTAAAATCACCCAACACAATAAATAGGTCATTATCACGCAGGTGTGAAGAAACTTCTTTAATACAAGAAATATGTTTCATATAAAGTTGAATATCAGAAGAAGGAGGAACATAAGAATATGTAATATAAATATTCCGTGTAGGAAAAGACACCTTGACTTGACAGTCTCAGCGTCAGTAGGCGTACTAAAACAGAAAAGTTCTGACTGGAGAGTGGCTTTAACGGCAATTAATACCACACCTCCTCGAGTCGGCCGATCAGCCGAATATCTGACCTAAGTCCAGATATTCCTGGATCACCGCATCGTACTGCTCCTTAAGGGGGACATTTTTTGCCAGACGATTCTCATTTCGTAGAAATTGAGCTAGTGCGATGGACCTTAAATGGCCTAACTGGATGTGATCGCGCTCACAAAACAGGTCGGATTCCTTTTCCAGCTTTACTGGAATATCCTCCACCTCCCAAAATTTTGTGAGCAGTTTATCCAAGCTCGCATTTGGATTCAGCGAGACTTGAGTCGAAAAGGATGCGACAGATTTGGCACTGGTCTTAGAAACGGGGCCTGTAAGGATCCAGCCGAAAATCGTTTCTTGACCAAGGAGAGTGCCACATATGTTGGGATAGCAGCCACCTAACAATATGGATGGGAGGATATCGGCGCCGAGAAGCACGTCTATCTGTGAGCTCCTATAGAAAGAGGGATCGGCCAAGTGTAATTTTGGAAGTTCTTCCAAAGCATTTTGGGGGATGGTGTAGGAGGGCAAATTGCCTGCCAGCTTTGGAAGAACATAAGCCGAGGTTTCAATATGAACCCTGGGCTTTATAGGAGAGCCAATATTAAAATGGCAAAGTTTTTGAGGTTGAGCCGAAATGGCTTGATTCAAACCGGAGACCTGTGCGTCGACGGGTTGATAAGGAAGTTTAACCCTTTTGAACAATCGCTCTGAAATAAAGGTCGCTTCAGACCCAGAGTCGATTAATGCCCGGGCTGTATACTTTGTGCCCAAATGACACACTTGGATGCCAGCCGTGCCGAGGAGAACACCATGTGAGTTTGCGGAAAAGTAGTTTTGAACGGTAGCTTGGGTTGAAGTAGAAGTGGACTGTATTGGTGAAGGAGGGTTCAAAACTATTGGTGTTGTGGAAGCTGAGGGCACCTGGGGTCTGTCACGGTGGAGTAGCGTGTTGTGACGTCCCTTGCACGTGAAACAACAATGTGCGCTGGTGCAGTCTTTCAACTGGTGCTGTCTGGCGAAGCAGTTTAAGCACAACTTTTGTTGCTTAATGACGGAAACTCTCTCGGGTACGGACATTTGTAGTAAACGTGGGCATAGACGCACGAGATGGTTTTCCTTTTGACACAATTTGCAGTGCTGTGGCTTTGTAGTCACTGTTGCTTCGAAGGTTCTCAGGTGGTTGGACTCTTTTCTTGTGTGTTTGGACTGGAGTGGCGTATGTGCGGTAGGTCGTACATCCTCTATCGCCTCCAAGGTGCGATATCGGTCGATCAGAAATAAATTCATCTCGGACCATTGAGGGATCTCTGCCTTATCGTGGAGCGATTGTTCCCATAACGACAGCGTGAGCTTAGGCAATTTAGAGGAGCACAAGAAAATAAGCAGACAATCCCAATTTTCGGTGCTCACCCTGGACAAGTCGAGAGCCGTTAAACATCCCTGGATTGTGCCCTGAAGCTCTTTAAGGGCGGCTCCAGACTCTTGTGTTGCTGAGGGGAGATTGAAAAGAATTTTCAATTGACTATTGACTAATAGTCGCTTATTCTCAAATCTCTCCGTCAGGCTCGCCCACGCTGACTGAAAGCCGTCATTCGTGAGCGGGGACTTGGAGACAATTGCCCTAGCTTCTCTTGTTGGAATCGGACTCACAGTCTTGCAGACGGTTGTGCTGGTACTCTCGACCTTGAGTTTCCCGAAAACTGCTCTAGGTGAGGTTAAAGGTCGCTTTGACTCCTTGACGGACGGTGCTGTGAGTCGTTTTTGGCTGTTTTGATCACCACCGATTGGCATACTAAGCTCTTCACAGAGCCAAAAATTGTAATAACCAGGTGAAATGTGATCAAATACAAATAATTTGAATCAGAAGAGCGAAAACGGAATAAGAAATGGCACAGGAACGATGGAATCGAGATATCAGAATAAAATGGAATGACCGAAATGGTGTGCACTATTGAGTCCAACGAAATCGGAAAATTTTGTTAAATTAATTATTTTACTAATAATTTACTAAATTGATTCTTATTTAGTTTCTTTTACTTGAGAAAAAATCTAATTATTTCTTTATTGAAACACCAGAGAAAAGGATTTATTCTCTTTTGACAAAGCGGCCGTGTAATGGAAACGGATCGCGCAAAAAAATTGATGCTTATCGCTTATTGCTTATTGATGGTTGAGCTCAAGAAGAAGCACATTTATTCTAAACGCAGCTCAATGAAAAGGTTTTTTGTCATAGAATTATTTGTATAAATTGTTATTTTTAGAAAAATCGCACGGATATTCGATTTATTACGCAGCTTGGAGACGTCTTAACTTATAATTATGTTTTATGGTTTTTTATAACAATAAGAAAAAGTAATGCATATGTTTGTATTTTATTAAGTAAACGCAGCTCAATGGCAAGGTGGAAACATACAAAAATATAAAAGTTTCTCAGAATCAGTTTATCGAAAATCGATCTTGATACTTTACAACCCTGATGTTTGTTTACGTTTTGCACTTGCCAATTAATTGGTAAAAATAAATATATAAATTAATATTGAAGCTGCTGTGGAGGAAAAATAACAAACGATACACGATATACATGCAGGTGAATTTGCACAGTGTGGTTTTAATTAATTAAATACCAATTAGAATTGTGTGTTTTTATATATGTATTTAGGTATGTGATTCTTTGGTGAAGGTTGGAATGGAGAAGCGCATACACTTGTTGTTCAACGGAGCGAAAGCCTATGGGTGCAGATATGTCTTGATGTACTTGCGTACATCAATATGGCGATCGGTTAAATTTTTGGGTATGCACTTGTACATATACATATGTACAGACACCAATATGGCGACCTTATCGGAGTCACTTTCTGTTTTATTTCTTTTAATATTTATCACTTTTTAGATGCCTTAATGGCCACGAACAATATTTTATCTGCGGGTTTTTTTTTTGAATTTTTTAAATACAATTGCCCCTCGCTTTAACCACGGACAATGTGAAGCGAAAAAATATGTTCAGACACACAAATATGAATTAATTAACTGGAGTTGCCGGAAATTTGGCAATGGACGAGTTGAGGTAGGTGCACTGCTACTTATCTTGGTTGAATTTGTAGCTGTTCCTGGAACCTTTTCTTGCAGATCCACCAATGCTTGCTGGGGCGACCTGGATATGCCTGCGTCCGCAGGGCTTCCAGTTGAACTTTGCTAAGTTGAAGTATCGTTGGGGGAGCGTTTCTGCTCTGCACAAATTTACTTAAGGTTTGAAAGAAAAACACGTTTGTTCACTTGCAGGTTATTTTTTCTTCTGTTTTATTTTTCAGAGTACCTTACAATGTATTAGTGTAAGTGAGGTGAAATTTCAGTACATGTTCCATGTACTGGTTCCGGAGTTACATGGCGGTTGGATGGCGACTGTCGGATATACTTCTTGTGTGAACAATAGGAGGAGGTATAGAACTAGAGGAAGTAATAGTATAAGGGTAAGAATTATTATTAGGGCAGACTGAAGAGTAGGTTAGAGAGGTTAGCAGAATCAGAGTCATTGCTAGCTTTATCCATCCCGAGAGAAAAGGAAAATGGCAAACTTGAAGATTTACGCTTCAAGTTTACAAAATTGTAAAACTGTCTCGGATTTAGGGCAAATTGCCTTTTGCAACGAGTTAGATAATTCTCATAGCATTGAGAATTCAGAAGAATGAAGTTCGACTTGGCTATGGAATATTTAGCCAAGTCTGTAGCGAACCAGACTTATTAAACTTTTTAAAATATTTAGATTTTACAAATTTTTAGATTTGATAATCTGGGAGTAAACCAAGGTGGCTTTGAAGAAGTAGTCGAAGGAATGTACTTGGGAATACACATATCTAAGAGGGAGTTTAGGGTGTTATAAAAAAAAGTTAATAGCAGTATTCATGTCAACCGAGTCATATAAGAAAGACCAATCGGTTGCATAAATAAGCTGATTCAGCAATGAATAATTACCTTTGCGAAAGCAACGGCGGGGCTTATTGGCTGATGAGCACGAAATGAGAGGATTACAATTGAACATTGCAACCTCTAAAGTACGATGATATACATCGTCAGGAAGAGATAAAGGAGGGGACCTAGACACATTAGGAATAAGGTAGTCGTTAACAAATACAAGATCAAGTGTTTTATTCAAATGATTAGAAATTTATTTGATTTGAAACAACGAAAGGTCAAGCAGGCAATCTATAAAGTCATGCTGTGCTGAGGTGACTAGATAATTATCGGCAGTGAAAAGTGACCAAGAGATGTTCGGCAAATTAAAATCACCCAACACAATAAATAGGTCATTATCACGCAGGTGTGAAGAAACTTCTTTAATACAAGAAAATTGTTTCATATAAAGTTGAATATCAGAAGAAGGAGGAACATAAGAATATGTAATATAAATATTCCGTGTAGGAAAAGACACCTTGACTTGACAGTCTCAGCGTCAGTAGGCGTACTAAAACAGAAAAGTTCTGACTGGAGAGTGGCTTTAACGGCAATTAATACCACACCTCCTCGAGTCGGCCGATCATTTCTATGCAAAATAAAATTATTCGAAAATACCTCAAAATCAGATATGGTTGAATTTAACCATGTTTCTGAAAATGCGATTATATCCGAATCGAAGGAAGTGCTGGCCATGAAAAGATTTTTAGTTTGGAAATGAGACCGCTGACATTCTGATAATGAATAGAGACTTGGTCAGAAGAAGAAGTTAGTTTTTTGGGGCAGAAATGGTACCCTGTATTGAAGGGACTGGAAGGGTGACAGTCATGTGTGGAGGCCAAAATTTGGGATCACAAATGATTGGGAACATATCATGTGAAACATTTATTTTGAATGATGATATTTCATGAGGAGTGGAGAAATTAAATTTGGTAATTGACACGCTAGCAGAAGATTTGCTAGTAATATAGGCTGCCAATGACTCAGAGGTGGTGTCAGACGAAAGTCGAGACACAAAAACTTGCGTACGAGGGGCAACAACAGTTAACGTAGGAGTTGGTGGGGCTGCAGGGAGAACAGGATTTGGTGGGGCCAAAGAGGCATCATGATTGTTTTTAACAATAGCGTAGTCCGTTGTGCACGTCGATAGGAAAAGGGGCGATAATTACTGGTTTGTTTAGCCGGAACAGAGAATTGAAGACGCCCTAGCAGAAAAGGAGGATCTATATAGCCAACAACCAACTTATGTAGAAAGAGAACACCGAAAATCGTCCTAAGGTTCGTTAACGACAGAAGATTAGGAAGAAGCAGCCTGCTGGAATAGGATGGCAGCCGAAGATTAGGGTCCCAATTTAAACCTCGTCAGGCAAAAAGCAGAAATTGCTTCTGAACAGATTCAATACGATCCTGGTTATTGTTATACTGCGAAGACCAGATGCAAGAGTAGTATTCAAGGATAGGACGAACAAGAGAGATGTACAGAAGTTTCGTTATAAAAGGATCGTTAATCTCTTTAGATCATCGTTTAATGAATCCAAGTACACCTTTTGCCTCATTAACGATGGTATCTATGTGAAGATTGAAGCAGAGTTTAGAATCAAAAAGAACGCCTAGATCCTTAACTGTTAGTATTCTTTGCAATGGAGTGTTGTCGATTGTATAACTGACAAGATAAGGTGTAGTACGATTAAATGTCATAAACATACACTTTGAACAATTCAGATGCAATTGATTGGCCGAACACCAAAGTTGCATAGCGTTCAAATCGTCTTGAAAACGAGAATGATGTAGGGGATTAGTGTATGATAGAATAAGTTTGACGTCGTCCGCATACATGAGTACACGGGCATGGGATATAACAGAGGGAAGATCATTTATAAAAATAGGAAAGAGTAAAGAGTAAAGGCCCAAGATGAACAAGATGAGGAACACCAGAAGTAACGTGCACCTGTTTAGAGATAGTCAGCCTCAGCATTACTCTTTGGGTCCTACCTTTTAAATAAGAACTAATCCAAAGCAAAAGAGACGGAGGGAAACCAATTCGGTCTAGTTTAAAAAGTAAAATGTAGCGTAGGAGTTGATGGGGCTGCAGGGAGAACAGGATTTGGTGGGGCCAAAGAGGCATCATGATTGTTTTTAACAATCTGGGCAAGATTGCGTGCAGGTCTACCTTTGCGGCCAGGAGCTGAGGGGGCTGAGGCAGTTTGGCTAACTGGGACAGGTTCAGGTACGGGGTCTAATGGGACTATTACAGGGGAGAAAACTGGGGTAATATTTGGGCAGTCGCTCGGAGAAGGCGATAATGACAACATTGGAGATAAATCCAAGTTGCTAGGCAGGGACAGCAGAGGCATACATAGGTGTCTGGACAGACGGAGAGGGCAACTGCAAAAATTGAGGCTCCAACAGGCGATTGGTTGGGGACTCGAATTTGTATTTGCTAAGCAACCCAAAACTCGAATCAAAACTATTCTGGAGAAATCAATTTGCTTATCAATGCATTCTGGGCACGACCAACGCAAGCCGCCGCAGCCCTTCTTGGCAATTGCAGCGATCTTGCCGCAATCACGCCCAGTGAGACCTGCACATTTAGCATGCATTATATTCTCACACAGCCAGCAATTAACAAATTGCGGTAATGCAGAATCATCAGCCTGCTTGAACGTGCAAGGTTTCTTACAGCACGACATAATTACTATCAGCCTTAAAAGATATGCAGAAGTTGCGAGAGCGCAGAGTAAAACGAAACACGGTGCACAAAAATAGAGCAAGTAAACGCACATTTAGCATGCATTATATTCTCACACAGCCAGCAATTAACAAATTGCGGTAATGCAGAATCATCAGCCTGCTTGAACTTGCAAGGTTTCTTACAGCACGACATAATTACTATCAGCCTTAAAAGATATGCAGAAGTTGCGAGAGCGCAGAGTAAAACGAAACACGGTGCACAAAAATAGAGCAAGCTCAAAAAATAACTATTCGTACACAAACAAATTGTTTGGTGAGAAAAGCAACAGCAAGTCCTCAGCGACTCCTCAGGTTGGGGGCGGCAGCCAGTCCAACGCTGTCGCCCATACCAGCACTAGCTCCTCCGTGCCCGAAATAAGGACCAACAACAATGCCCAAACTGGAGGAAAGAAGCACACCCCCATCGTCCTAAATCGCATCGACGACATCAACGACGTGTTTCTCCAACTATCCGAAGTAGCGGATAACTTGACCATCAAATCCAACCTAGGTAGGACTATGCGACTCCTAGCCAATGATGTGCCCACATACAGGGCCATCATACAGATACTGGACGAACACAAAATTGAGTTCTACTCATACCAACTGCAGGAGCAAAAGTTCTACCGCATAGTAATCAAAGGCCTCCACACCTCCACACACCTCCATGAACATCCACTTCATCAACTTGTAGCCGGCGGCGAACAACACGGAGGCTCTTACTATCAGGAAGCTGTGCAAGCAGGTGGTCAAGGTTGAGACTGCTAGAAGAAGCCAGGATGTGGTGCAATGTTATAGATGCCAGGAGTACGGGCTCACGGCCACATACTGTAGAAAACAACACAAATGCGTTAAATTCGGGTTCAACCATCGCTCTGCTGATAGCGCACGGCCCGACTCAGTACCGGCAACATTCGTCCACTGCGGTGGTAACCACCCTGCCAACTATAAGGGCTGCGAGTGGCTCACCGAATATACAAAGCGTGCGGGAGCCCCAAAGCCCGCCAAAATAAAAAATCTCCCACCGACTCAAGCTAACCGAAGCCGCAGCAATAAAGTTCATGGGCCTACACCTGTTGTCTACCCCCGTACAACACTCACTAAACAAGTAGAAGGGCTTTCATACGCCGCTGCCACCAGAAGAGGACTAGTTGCATTCAGCAAAGAGAACAGCGTCCCCAGCGCTAGCCAGCGAGAAGGACGAGCGCAAGCTAGGCTACATAGATTGATGAGGGAACAGCAACAGCAACAGCAGATATCTGGAAACGGGGAAGGACCTTCCTCTGCCATCAAGGACATGAGCCGCGAGAGGATGACAGAAATGCAACAGCAGGTTTTGGGTATGCAACATCAAATCCTTACTCTTCTAACCGCGTTACTATTCAAATGAACACACCTCTGAAGGTGCTAATCTGGAATGCCAATGGCATTTCAGGTAAAGTACTAGAGCTGGTGGCCCTAGTACAAAAACACGCAATCGGAATAGGTCTGCTGTCAGAAACTAGAACCAACGGTCCAACTTTCCCCAAAATCTTTGGCTTCAAGACATACCCCGTACACTAGACTCAAAATCGCTCAGCTAGCAGTGGCTGCGCTGTCTTCGTCCGGAGCAACTTGATTAATTTCCCGCAATTGAGTATTACTAACCGTGTTTACCAATACTCGACTGTGAAAGTCTCCACTAATGCTGGTAACGTGGACTTTGGAGCAGTCTATTGCTGACCAAATGAGCAGACGTCGACTGATGACTTCAACGTCATACTCAACTCGGTTGGAAGCAGATATCTGGTGGGAGGCGACTGGATTGCATATCACTGGTTGTGGGGCGCAAATAACAGCAATGCACGCGGCCTTCAACTAGCTAGCAGCCTGCGCATCGTCAAGCGAAAGTACTGGCCACAGGTTCTCCCACAAGATACCCGTACGGTAGCAGAGGCAGTCCGTCTTGTATAGGTTTCGCTATCTACCAGGGGATCCCTGACCAGTGCCTCTCAATCGCTGACGATTGGGATCTCCCCAGCGACCACCTGGCCCTGATAGTTACTCTGGAGAGTAGGGCCAGGGTGGTCAGCGGAATACCGAGGCTGATCAACGCACGCACTGATCTCGGTGTCTTTCAAAGACAGATGAGTGAAAGCATTCACCTCAACACCGAAATCTGCAAGGGACGGAGAGTAGAGGACGCCATTGAGCTGCTCAACGCAAAGATTCGCGCGGCAGCAGCCAAAGCCACCTCCGCACCAGTTGCCAGGCGGCTGGACAATGCTGGCAACGGGCTGCCCGCAGACATAGCCAACTTGCTCAGGATCAAAAGACGGAGCAGACGCAGGTTCCAGACGACACAGCATCCGTGGGACAAGGCGTAGAGGCGATCACCAATTTAAATTCAGGGAAGGGCATGGCGCTGTTGAACAGGTTTACAGAGTTATTAACCATTTTCTTAAGGCTTACGACGACAAAGACTACTGCTATGGAGTCTTTGTAGACGTTAAGCAGGTTACACAAGGCAACTCGGAAAACCAACAAACCCCCTTGAGCAAAAATTTTGCATATAAATCTAAGTCTCAGTAGTCTCATCAAAATACACAATGGGAAAAATAATATACCATTAACTCTGCTGGTAGATACAGGAGCAAATTATCTAATTTTCAAGAACGATAAAACAGATTCAAATGTAAATCAAGACTACAAAACAAGTATCACAGGAATCGGACAGGGAACAATGAGTCAATTGGACAATCCACAATTGATCTGCTTTTCGATTACTTCGTAATCAGTCACAATTTTCAAATAGTCCACAATGAATTTCCTCGACTCATCAGAAAAATCAATGCATAATAGATTACCCACATGATAAATTAATCATGAAACCAGAATCTCTTAATTATCAAATACATGTACCGCTATTACATTTTTTATTTATTTTTTTATTTTATTTATTTTATTTATTAGTGGTCGACAAAACGAGTGTCTTCCTAATTATTCAATACATTATATATCAATTATGAAAATAAAATGCTAAAAGCCTAGTTAGAGAACACAAATTTCTAATAGCATCACCGACCGATGGAGGTGTTTTATTTGCCAGTCCGGCCAGCTGTGCCCCTTTTTTGTCAGTGACGCTATTAGAGCCTACATCTAAGAAGAAGGGTGTAAGTAGGAAAAGTGTTCTTAAGTAAAATTAAAAATAAACTTAATTTGTAAGAAGATTGTTAATAAAGTAAAGAACTGTATGCTAGATATACAGAGTGTTAAGTAGATAGGATAAAGAGATAGTATTGGGAAAGTAATGGGAAATCACCGACCCGGTGGGGGAAAATTTACAGCCTGTCCGGCAAGCTATGCCCTTGCTCATAGCTAGGAATGGTCAGTGACTTCCCGAAGGTATCCTGAAAGCAACGATTTTATAAGAGGTAGAGAAAGTTCGGTAGAGAAAACGTGATGCAAACTATTGTAATTTTTACATAGCACGCGAAAAGGATTGTGCATAGAGTAGTCTGTTGTGCACGTCGATAGGAAAAGGGGCGATAATTACTGGTTTGTCTAGCCGGAACAGAGAATTGAAGACGCCCTAGCAGAAAAGGAGAATCTATATCGCCAACAACCAACTTATGTAGAAAGACAACACCGAAAATCGTCCTAAGGTTGGTTAACGACAGAAGATTAGGAAGAAGCAGCCTGCTGGAATAGGATGGCAACCGAAGATTAGGGTCCCAATTTAAACCTCGTCAGGCAAAAAGCAGAAATTGCTTCTGAACAGATTCAATACGATCCTGGTTATTGTTATACTGCGAAGACCAGATGCAAGAGCAGTATTCAAGGATAGGACGAACAAGAGAGATGTACAGAAGTTTCGTTATAAAAGGATCGTTAAACTCTTTAGACCATCGTTTAATGAATCCAAGTACACCTTTTGCCTCATTAACGATGGTATCTATGTGAAGATTGAAGCAGAGTTTAGAATCAAAAAGAACGCCTAGATCCTTAACTGTTAGTATACGTTGCAATGGAGTGTTGTCGATTGTATAACTGACAAGATAAGGTGTAGTACGATTAAATGTCATAAACATACACTTTAAACAATTCAGATGCAATTGATTGGCCGAACATCAAAGTTGCATAGCGTTCAAATCGTCTTGATGACGAGAATGATGTAGGGGATTAGTGTATGATAGAATAAGTTTCACGTCGTCCGCATACATGAGTACACGGGCATGGTATATAAAGGAGGGGAGATCATTTATAAAAAGAGTAAAGAGTAAAGGCCCAAGATGACCACCTTGAGGAACACCAGAAGTAACGTGAACCTGTTTAGAGGTAGTCAGCCTCAGCATTACTCTTTGGGTCCTACCTTTTAAATAAGAACTAATCCAAAGCAAAAGAGACGGAGGGAAACCTATTTGGTCAAGTTTAAAAAGTAAAATGTCATGGTGGACAGAGTCAAACGCCTTACTGAAGTCAGTGTAAATGACATCAGTTTGCACTTTCGAAAGGAAAGCATTATTTACCACGGAAGTAAACTCAAGCAGATTGGTCCTTGTTGACCGATTCTTTACGAATCCATGTTGAACAGGGGAAACAACTGATTTGCAGAAATGCTTCAAATTCGATGTGATTATTTTTTCAAATAATTTAGGAATAGTGGACAGTTTTGCAATGCCCCTGTAATTTTGTATATCACACTTTCCACCTTTCTTGTGGAGATGAATGATATAAGATTCTTTCCAAAGAGATGGAAAGACAGAAGATTAAAGGGATAGATTAAAAAGCTTTAGCAATGGATAAACAAGAGAAGAACTACACTCCTTGAGTAGACAACTAGGAATATTGTCAGGCCAGGAGAGAAAGAAGATTTTAAAGAATTTAAAGCTAAAAGGAGAGAAGAATGGGGAATAATAGGAGGAGGTATAGAACTAGAGGAAGTAATAGTATAAGGGTAAGAATTATTATTAGGGCAGACTGAAGAGTAGGTTAGAGAGGTTAGCAGAATCAGAGTCATTGCTAGCTTTATCCATCCCGAGAGAAAAAGAAAATGGCAAACTTGAAGATTTACGCTTCAAGTTTACAAAATTGTAAAACTGTCTCGGATTTAGGGCAAATTGCCTTTTGCAACGAGTTAGATAATTCTCATAGCATTGAGAATTCAGAAGAATGAAGTTCGACTTGGCTATGGAATATTTAGCCAAGTCTGTACGCGAACCAGACTTATTAAACTTTTTAAAATATTAAGATTTTATATATTTTAGATTTGATAATCTGGGAGTAAACCAAGGTGGCTTTGAAGAAGTAGTCGAAGGAATGTACTTGGGAATACACATATCTAAGAGGGAGTTTAGGCTGTTATAAGAAAAGTTAATAGCAGTATTGATGTCAACCGAGTTATATAAGAAAGACCAATCGGTTGCATAAATAAGCTGATTCAGCAATGAATAATTACCTTTGCGAAAGCAACGGCGGGGCTTATTGGCTGATGAGCACGAAATGAGAGGATTACAATTGAACATTGCAACCTCTAAAGTACGATGATATACATCGTCAGGAAGAGATAAAGGAGGGGACCTAGACACATTAGAAATAAGGTAGTCGTTAACAAATACAAGATCAAGTGTTTTATTCAAATGATTAGAAAATGATTTGATTTGAAACAACGAAAGGTCAAGCAGGCAATCTATAAAGTCATGCTGTGCTGAGGGCACTAGAAAATTTTCGGCAGTGAAAAGTGACCAAGAGATGTTCGGCAAATTAAAATCACCCAACACAATAAATAGGTAATTATCACGCAGGTGTGAAGAAACTTCTTTAATACAAGAAATATGTTTCATAAAAACTCGAATATCAGAAGAAGGAGGAACATAAGACACCTTGACTGAGACAATCTCAGCGTCAGTAGGCGTACTAAAACAGAAAAGTTCTGACTGGAGAGTGGCTTTAACGGCAATTAACACCCCACCACCTCGAGTCGGCCGATCATTTCTATGCAAAATAAAATTATTCGAAAAAACCTCAAAATCAGATATGGTTGAATTTAACCATGTTTCTGAAAATGCGATTATATCCGAATCGAAGGAAGTGCTGGCCATGAAAAGATTTTTAGTTTGGAAATGAGACCTCTGACATTCTGATAATGAATGGAGACTTGGTCAGAAGAAGAAGTTAGTTTTTTGGGGCAGAAATGGTACCCTGTATTGAAGGGACTGGAAGGGTGACAGTCATGTGTGGAGGCCAAAATTTGGGATCACAAATGATTGGATACATATCATGTGAAACATTTATTTTAAATGATGATATTTCATGAGGAGTGGAGAAATTAAATTTGGTAATTGACACGCTAGCAGAAGATTTGCTAGTAATATAGGCTGCCAATGACTCAGAGGTGGTGTCAGACGAAAGTCGAGACACAAAAACTTGCGTACGAGAGGCAACAACAGTTAACGTAGGCGCTGATGGGGCTGCAGGGAGAACAGGATTTGGTGGGGCCAAAAAGGCACCATGATTGTTTTTAATAATCTGGGCAAGATTGCGTGCAGGTCTACCTTTGCGGCCAGGAGCTGAGGGGGCTGAGGCAGTTTGGCTAACTGGGACAGGTTCAGGTACGGGGTCTAATGGGACTATTACAGGGGAGAAAACTGGGGTAATATTTGGGCAGTCGCTCGGAGAAGGCGATAATGACAACATTGAAGATAAATCCAAGTTGCTAGGCAGGGACAGCAGAGGCATAGGTGTCTGGACAGACGGAGAGGGCAACTGCAAAAATTGAGGCTCCAACCGGCGATTGGTTGGAGACTCGAATTTGTATTTGCTATTCAACTCACAACTCGAATCAAAACTATTCGAGAGCTGCTTAGCCACGTTATTTAGTTTTAAGAATTGATTTCTCACAGAATTATACATTCTGGAGAAATCAATTTGCTTATCAATGCATTCTGGGCACGACCAATGCAAGCCGTCGCAGCCCTTCTTGGCAATTGCAGCGATCTTGTCGCAATCACGCCCAGTGAGACCTGCACATTTAGCATGCATTATATTCGCACACAGCCAGCAATTAACAAATTGCGGTAATGCAGAATCATCAGCCTGCTTGAACGTGCAAGGTTTCTTACAGCACGACATAATTACTACCAGCGTTAAAAGATATGCAAAAGTTGCGAGAGCGCAGAGTAAAACGAAACCAGAATCTCTTAATTATCAAATACATGTACCGCTATTACATTTTTTATTTATTTTATTTATTAGTGGTCGACAAAACGAGTGTCTTCCTAATTATTCAATACATTATATATACAATTATGAAAATAAAATGCTAAAAGCCTAGTTAGAGAACACAAATTTCTAATAGCATCACCGACCGATGGAGGTGTTTTATTTGCCAGTCCGGCCAGCTGTGCCCCTTTTCACAGCTAATTTTGTCAGTGACGCTATTAGAGCCTACATCTAAGAAGAAGGGTGCAAGCAGGAAGTGTTCTTAAGTAAAATTAAAAATAATCTTAATTTGCTATATTATTTAAGAATATACCATAAATAGGAGAAAAGAAAGTAAGAAGATTGTTAATAAAGTAAAGAACTGTATGCTAGATATACAGAGTGTTAAGTAGATAGGATAAAGAGATAGTATTGGGAAAGTAATGGGAAATCACCGACCCGGTGGGGGAAAATTTACAGCCTGTCCGGCAAGCTATGCCCCTGCTCATAGCTGGGAATGGTCAGTGACTTCCCGAAGGTATCCTGAAAGCAACGATTTTATAAGGGGTAGAGAAAGTTCGGTAGAGAAAACGTGATGCAAACTATTGTAATTTTTACAAAGCACGCGAAAAGGATTGTGCATAGAGTAGTCTGTTGTGCACGTCGATAGGAAAAGGGGCGATAATTACTGGTTTGTCTAGCCGGAACAGAGAATTGAAGACGCCCTAGCAGAAAAGGAGAATCTATATCGCCAACAACCAACTTATGTAGAAAGACAACACCGAAAATCGTCCTAAGGTTGGTTAACGACAGAAGATTAGGAAGAAGCAGCCTGCTGGAATAGGATGGCATCCGAAGATTAGGGTCCCAATTTAAACCTCGTAAGGCAAAAAGCAGAAATTGCTTCTGAACAGATTCAATACGATCCTGGCTATTGTTATACTGCGAAGACCAGATGCAAGAGCAGTATTCAAGGATAGGACGAACAAGAGAGATGTACAGAAGTTTCGTTATAAAAGGATCGTTAAACTCTTTAGACCATCGTTTAATGAATCCAAGTACACCTTTTGCCTCATTAACGATGGTATCTATGTGAAGATTGAAGCAGAGTTTAGAATCAAAAAGAACGCCTAGATCCTTAACTGTTAGTATACGTTGCAATGGAGTGTTGTCGATTGTATAACTGACAAGATAAGGTGTAGTACGATTAAATGTCATAAACATACACTTTAAACAATTCAGATGCAATTGATTGGCCGAATACCAAAGTTGCATAGCGTTCAAATCGTCTTGATGACGAGAATGATGTAGGGGATTAGTGTATGATAGAATATGTTTCACGTCGTCCGCATACATGAGTACACGGGCATGGGATATAACAGAGGGGAGATCATTTATAAAAAGAGTAAAGAGTAAAGGCCCAAGATGACTACCTTGAGGAACACCAGAAGTAACGTGAACCTGTTTAGAGGTAGTCAGCCTCAGCATTACTCTTTGGGTCCTACCTTTTAAATAAGAACTAATCCAAAGCAAAAGAGACGGAGGGAAACCTATTTGGTCAAGTTTAAAAAGTAAAATGTCATGGTGGACAGAGTCAAACGCCTTACTGAAGTCAGTGTAAATGACATCAGTTTGCACTTTCGAAAGGAAAGCATCATTTACCACGGAAGTAAACTCAAGCAGATTGGTCGTAGTTGACCGATTCTTTACGAATCCATGTTGAACAGGGGAAACAACTGATTTGCAGAAATGCTGCAAATTCGATGTGATTATTTTTTCAAATAATTTAGGAATAGTGGACAGTTTTGCAATGCCCCTGTAATTTTGTATATCAGACTTTCCACCTTTCTTGTGGAGAGGAATGATATAAGATTCTTTCCAAAGAGATGGAAAGACAGAAGATTCAAGGGATAGATTAAAAAGCTTTAGCAATGGATAAACAAGGGAAGAACTACACTCCTTGAGTAGACAACTAGGAATATTGTCAGGCCAGGAGAGAAAGAAGATTTTAAAGAATTTAAAGCTAAAAGGAGAGAGGAACGGAGAATAATAGGAGGAGGTATAGAACTAGAGGAAGTAATAGTATAAGGGTAAGAATTATTATTAGGGCAGACTGAAGAGTAGGTTAGAGAGGTTAGCAGAATCAGAGTCATTGCTATCTTTATCCATCCCGAGAGAAAAGGAAAATGGCAAACTTGAAGATTTACGCTTCAAGTTTACAAAATTGTAAAACTGTCTCGGATTTAGGGCAAATTGCCTTTTGCAACGAGTTAGATAATTCTCATAGCATTGAGAATTCAGAAGAATGAAGTTCGACTTGGCTATGGAATATTTAGCCAAGTCTGTACGCGAACCAGACTTATTAAACTTTTTAAAATATTAAGATTTTATATATTTTAGATTTGATAATCTGAGCGTAAACCAAGGTGGCTTTGAAGAAGTAGTCGAAGGAATGTACTAGGGAATACACATATCTAAGAGGGAGTTTAAGGTGTTATAAAAAAAGTTTATAGCAGTATTGATGTACACCGAGTCATATAAGAAAGACCAATCGGTTGCATAAATAAGCTGATTCAGCAATGAATAATTACCTTTGCGAAAGCAACGGCGGGGCTTATTGGCTGATGAGCACGAAATGAGAGGATTACAATTGAACATTGCAACATTGATATACATCGTCAGGAAGAGATAAAGGAGGGGACCTAGACACATTAGAAATAAGGTAGTCGTTAACAAATACAAGATCAAGTGTTTTATTCAAATGATTAGAAAATGATTTGATTTGAAACAACGAAAGGTCAAGCAGGCAATCTATAAAGTCATGCTGTGCTGAGGGCACTAGAAAATTTTCGGCAGTGAAAAGTGACCAAGAGATGTTCGGCAAATTAAAATCACCCAACACAATAAATAGGTCATTATCACGCAGGTGTGAAGAAAGTTCTTTAATACAAGAAATATGTTTCATAAAAACTTGAATATCAGAAGAAGGAGGAACATAAGAGTATGTAATATAAATATTCCGTGCTTGAACGTGCAAGGTTTCTTACAGCACGACATAATTACTACCAGTAAAACGAAACACGGTGCACAAAAATAGAGCAAGTAAACGCTCAAAAAATAACTATTCGTACAAAAACAAATTGTTTGGTGCGAAAAGCAACAACAAAAATTTGCGAGAGCGCGATGTACAAGCAGAAATTTGAACATTGCAACCTCTAAAGTAGGATGATATACATCGTCAGGAAGAGATAAAGGAGGGGACCTAGACACGTTAGAAATAAGGTAGTCGTTAAGATCAAAGATCAAATGATTAGAAATTGATTTGATTTGAAACAACGAAAGGTCAAGCACGCATCTATAAAGTCATGCTGTGCTGAGGGCACTAGAAAATTTTCGGCAGTGAAAAGTGACCAAGAGATGTTCGGCAAATTAAAATCACCCAACACAATAAATAGGTCATTATCACGCAGGTGTGAAGAAACTTCTTTAATACAAGAAATATGTTTCATAAAAACTCGAATATCAGAAGAAGGAGGAACATAAGAGTATGTTATATAAATATTCTGTGTAGGAAAAGACACCTTGACTGAGACAATCTCAGCGTCAGTAGGCGTACTAAAACAGAAAAGTTCTGACTGGAGAGTGGCTTTAACGGCAATTAACACCCCACCACCTCGAGTCGGCCGATCATTTCTATGCAAAATAAAATTATTCGAAAATACCTCAAAATCAGATATGGTTGAATTTAACCATGTTTCTGAAAATGCGATTATATCCGAATCGAAGGAAGTGCTGGCCATGAAAAGATTTTTAGTTTGGAAATGAGACCTCTGACATTCTGATAATGAATAGAGACTTGGTCAGAAGAAGAAGTTAGTTTTTTGGGGCAGAAATGGTACCCTGTATTGAAGGGACTGGAAGGGTGACAGTCATGTGTGGAGGCCAAAATTTGGGATCACAAATGATTGGATACATATCATGTGAAACATTTATTTTAAATGATGATATTTCATGAGGAGTGGAGAAATTAAATTTGGTAATTGACACGCTAGCAGAAGATTTACTAGTAATATAGGCTGCCAATGACTCAGAGGTGGTGTCAGACGAAAGTCGAGACACAAAAACTTGCCTTTGAGGGGCAACAACAGTTAACGTAGGAGTTGATGGGGCTGCATGGAGAACAGGATTTGGTGGGGCCAAAGAGGCACCATGATTGCTTTTAACAATCTGGGCAAGATTGCGTGCAGGTCTACCTTTGCGGCCAGGAGCTGAGGGGGCTGAGGCAGTTTGGCTAACTGGGACAGGTTCAGGTACGGGGTCTAATGGGACTATTACAGGGGAGAAAACTGGGGTAATATTTGGGCAGTCGCTCGGAGAAGGCGATAATGACAAAATTGGAGATAAATCCAAGTTGCTAGGCAGGGACAGCAGAGGCATAGGTGTCTGGACAGACGGAGAGGGCAACTGCAAAAATTGAGGCTCCAACCGGCGATTGGTTGGAGACTCGAATTTGTATTTGCTATTCAACTCACAACTCGAATCAAAACTATTCGAGAGCTGCTTAGCCACGTTATTTAGTTTTAAGAATTGATTTCTCACAGAATTATACATTCTGGAGAAATCAATTTGCTTATCAATGCATTCTGGGCACGACCAATGCAAGCCGTCGCAGCCCTTCTTGGCAATTGCAGCGATCTTGTCGCAATCACGCCCAGTGAGACCTGCACATTTAGCATGCATTATATTCGCACACAGCCAGCAATTAACAAATTGCGGTAATGCAGAATCATCAGCCTGCTTGAACGTGCAAGGTTTCTTACAGCACGACATAATTACTACCAGCGTTAAAAGATATGCAGAAGTTGCGAGAGCGCAGAGTAAAACGAAACCAGAATCTCTTAATTATCAAATACATGTACCGCTATTACATTTTTTATTTATTTTTGTATTTTATTTATTAGTGGTCGACAAAACGAGTGTCTTCCTAATTATTCAATACATTATATATACAATTATGAAAATAAAATGCTAAAAGCCTAGTTAGAGAACACAAATTTCTAATAGCATCACAGACCGATGGAGGTGTTTTATTTGCCAGTCCGGCCAGCTGTGCCCCTTTTCACAGCTAATTTTGTCAGTGACGCTATTAGAGCCTACATCTAAGAAGAAGGGTGTAAGTAGGAAGTGTTCTTAAGTAAAATTAAAAATAATCTTAATTTGCTATATTATTTAAGAATATACCATAAATAGGAGAAAAGAAAGTAAGAAGATTGTTAATAAAGTAAAGAACTGTATGCTAGATATACAGAGTGTTAAGTAGATAGGATAAAGAGATAGTATTGGGAAAGTAATGGGAAATCACCGACCCGGTGGGGGAAAATTTACAGCCTGTCCGGCAAGCTATGCCCCTGCTCATAGCTGGGAATGGTCAGTGACTTCCCGAAGGTATCCTGAAAGCAACGATTTTATAAGGGGTAGAGAAAGTTCGGTAGAGAAAACGTGATGCAAACTATTGTAATTTTTACATAGCACGCGAAAAGGATTGTGCATAGAGTAGTCTGTTGAGCACGTCGATAGAAAAAGGGGCGATAATTACTGGTTTGTCTAGCCGGAACAGAGAATTGAAGACGCCCTAGCAGAAAAGGAGAATCTATATCGCCAACAACCAACTTATGTAGAAAGACAACACCGAAAATCGTCCTAAGGTTGGTTAACGACAGAAGATTAGGAATAAGCAGCCTGCTGGAATAGGATGGCAACCGAAGATTAGGGTCCCAATTTAAACCTCGTAAGGCAAAAAGCAGAAATTGCTTCTGAACAGATTCAATACGATCCTGGCTATTGTTATACTGCGAAGACCAGATGCAAGAGCAGTATTCAAGGATAGGACGAACAAGAGAGATGTACAGAAGTTTCGTTATAAAAGGATCGTTAAACTCTTTAGACCATCGTTTAATGAATCCAAGTACACATTTTGCCTCATTAACGATGGTATCTATGTGAAGATTGAAGCAGAGTTTAGAATCAAAAAGAACGCCTAGATCCTTAACTGTTAGTATACGTTGCAATGGAGTGTTGTCGATTGTATAACTGACAAGATAAGGTGTAGTACGATTAAATGTCATAAACATACACTTTAAACAATTCAGATGCAATTGATTGGCCGAACATCAAAGTTGCATAGCGTTCAAATCGTCTTGATGACGAGAATGATGTAGGGGATTAGTGTATGATAGAATAAGTTTCACGTCGTCCGCATACATGAGTACACGGGCATGGTATATAAAGGAGGGGAGATCATTTATAAAAAGAGTAAAGAGTAAAGGCCCAAGATGACCACCTTGAGGAACACCAGAAGTAACGTGAACCTGTTTAGAGGTAGTCAGCCTCAGCATTACTCTTTGGGTCCTACCTTTTAAATAAGAACTAATCCAAAGCAAAAGAGACGGAGGGAAACCTATTTGGTCAAGTTTAAAAAGTAAAATGTCATGGTGGACAGAGTCAAACGCCTTACTGAAGTCAGTGTAAATGACATCAGTTTGCACTTTCGAAAGGAAAGCATTATTTACCACGGAAGTAAACTCAAGCAGATTGGTCCTAGTTGACCGATTCTTTACGAATCCATTTTGAACAGGGGAAACAACTGATTTGCAGAAATGCTTCAAATTCGATGTGATTATTTTTTCAAATAATTTAGGAATAGTGGACAGTTTTGCAATGCCCCTGTAATTTTGTATATCACACTTTCCACCTTTCTTGTGGAGATGAATGATATAAGATTCTTTCCAAAGAGATGGAAAGACAGAAGATTAAAGGGATAGATTAAAAAGCTTTAGCAATGGATAAACAAGGGAAGAACTACACTCCTTGAGTAGACAACTAGGAATATTGTCAGGCCAGGAGAGAAAGAAGATTTTAAAGAATTTAAAGCTAAAAGGAGAGAGGAATGGGGAATAATAGGAGGAGGTATAGAACTAGAGGAAGTAATAGTATAAGGGTAAGAATTATTATTAGGGCAGACTGAAGAGTAGGTTAGAGAGGTTAGCAGAATCAGAGTCATTGCTATCTTTATCCATCCCGAGAGAAAAGGAAAATGGCAAACTTGAAGATTTACGCTTCAAGTTTACAAAATTGTAAAACTGTCTCGGATTTAGGGCAAATTGCCTTTTGCAACGAGTTAGATAATTCTCATAGCATTGAGAATTCAGAAGAATGAAGTTCGACTTGGCTATGGAATATTTAGCCAAGTCTGTACGCGAACCAGACTTATTAAACTTTTTAAAATATTAAGATTTTATATATTTTAGATTTGATAATCTGAGCGTAAACCAAGGTGGCTTTGAAGAAGTAGTCGAAGGAATGTACTAGGGAATACACATATCTAAGAGGGAGTTTAGGGTGTTATAAAAAAAGTTTATAGCAGTATTGATGTACACCGAGTCATATAAGAAAGACCAATCGGTTGCATAAATAAGCTGATTCAGCAATGAATAATTACCTTTGCGAAAGCAACGGCGGGGCTTATTGGCTGATGAGCACGAAATGAGAGGATTACAATTGAACATTGCAACCTCTAAAGTAGGATGATATACATCGTCAGGAAGAGATAAAGGAGGGGACCTAGACACATTAGAAATAAGGTAGTCGTTAACAAATACAAGATCAAGTGTTTTATTCAAATGATTAGAAAATGATTTGATTTGAAACAACGAAAGGTCAAGCAGGCAATCTATAAAGTCATGCTGTGCTGAGGGCACTAGAAAATTTTCGGCAGTGAAAAGTGACCAAGAGATGTTCGGCAAATGAAAATCACCCAACACAATAAATAGGTCATTATCACGCAGGTGTGAAGAAACTTCTTTAATACAAGAAATATGTTTCATAAAAACTTGAATATCAGAAGAAGGAGGAACATAAGAGTATGTAATATAAATATTCCGTGCTTGAACGTGCAAGGTTTCTTACAGCACGACATAATTACTACCAGCGTTAAAAGATATGCAGAAGTTGCGAGAGCGCAGAGTAAAACGAAACACGGTGCACAAAAATAGAGCAAGTAAACGCTCAAAAAATAACTATTCGTACACAAACAAATTGTTTGGTGCGAAAAGCAACAACAAAAATTTGCGAGAGTGCGATGTACAAGCAGAAATATGAACATTGCAACCTCTAAAGTAGGATGATATACATCGCCAGGAAGAGATAAAGGAGGGGACCTAGACACGTTAGAAATAAGGTAGTCGTTAAGATCAAAGATCAAATGATTAGAAATTGATTTGATTTGAAACAACGAAAGGTCAAGCAGGCATCTATAAAGTCATGCTGTGCTGAGGGGACTAGATAATTATCGGCAGTGAAAAGTGACCAAGAGATGATCGGCAAATTAAATTCACCCAACACAATAAATAGGTCATTATCACGCAGGTGTGAAGAAACTTCTTTAATACAAGAAATATGTTTCATAAAAACTTGAATATCAGAAGAAGGAGGAATAAGAGTATGTTATATAAATATTCTGTGTAGGAAAAGACACCTTGACTGAGACAATCTCAGCGTCAGTAGGCGTACTAAAACAGAAAAGTTCTGACTGGAGAGTGGCTTTAACGACAATTAACACCCCACCACCTCGAGTCGGCCGATCATTTCTATGCAAAATAAAATTATTCGAAAAAACCTCAAAATCAGATATGGTTGAATTTTACCATGTTTCTGAAAATGCGATTATATGAAAAGATTTTTAGTTTGGATATGAGACCTCTGACATTCTGATAATGAATAGAGACTTGGTCAGAAGAAGAAGTTAGTTTTTTGGGGCAGAAATAATACCCTGTATTGAAGGGACTGGAAGGGTGACAGTCATGTGTGGAGGCCAAAATTTGGGATCACAAATGATTGGGAACATATCATGTGAAACATTTATTTTGAATGATGATATTTCATGAGGAGTGGAGAAATTAAATTTGGTAATTGACACGCTAGCAGAAGATTTGCTAGTAATATAGGCTGCCAATGACTCAGAGGTGGTGTCAGACGAAAGTCGAGACACAAAAACTTGCCTACGAGGGGCAACAACAGTTAACGTAGGAGTTGATAGGGCTGCATGGAGAACAGGATTTGGTGGGGCCAAAGATGCACCATGATTGCTTTTAACAATCTGGGCAAGATTGCGTGCAGGTCTACCTTTGCGGCCAGGAGCTGAGGGGGCTGAGGCAGTTTGGCTAACTGGGACAGGTTCAGGTACGGGGTCTAATGGGACTATTACAGGGGAGAAAACTGGGGTAATATTTGGGCAGTCGCTCGGAGAAGGCGATAATGACAACATTGGAGATAAATCCAAGTTGCTAGGCAGGGACAGCAGAGGCATAGGTGTCTGGACAGACGGAGAGGGCAACTGCAAAAATTGAGGCTCCAACCGGCGATTGGTTGGAGACTCGAATTTGTATTTGCTATTCAACTCACAACTCGAATCAAAACTATTCGAGAGCTGCTTAGCCACGTTATTTAGTTTTAAGAATTGATTTCTCACAGAATTATACATTCTGGAGAAATCAATTTGCTTATCAATGCATTCTGGGCACGACCAATGCAAGCCGTCGCAGCCCTTCTTGGCAATTGCAGCGATCTTGTCGCAATCACGCCCAGTGAGACCTGCACATTTAGCATGCATTATATGCTCACACAGTCAGCAATTAACAAATTGCGGTAATGCAGAATCATCAGCCTGCTTGAACGTGCAAGGTTTCTTACAGCACGACATAATTACTACCAGCGTTAAAAGATATGCAGAAGTTGCGAGAGCGCAGAGTAAAACGAAACACGGTGCACAAAAATAGAGCAAGTAAACGCACATTTAGCATGCATTATATTCTCACACAGCCAGCAATTAACAAATTGCGGTAATGCAGAATCATCAGCCTGCTTGAACGTGCAAGGTTTCTTACAGCACGACATAATTACTACCAGCGTTAAGAGATATGCAGAAGTTGCGAGAGCGCAGAGTAAAACGAAACACGGTGCACAAAAATAGAGCAAGTAAGCGCTCAAAAAATAACTATTCGTACACAAACAAATTGTTTGGTGAGAAAAGCAACAGCAAAAATTTGCGAGAGCGCGATGTACAAGCAGAAATTTGCAGCAGCGATCACACGCACAAACAAATGTTTGCACAGGGGAGCACCAAAGCAAAAGAATCAAAACCGGTAATAACAACAATATGGAACTGACGCCGCGTTTAATAATTGCAATAGTTAACATACTTACGCTGCACAACAGATAACACTTTGCACAAGTTATAAAAGCTTTTTAAATAAAGCAAAAAAAATGCAAAATTTGGAAATAAAAGGCAGGATTTAAGCGCAAAATGTATAAAAATCTTGGAGCACAAGTAAAACACGTCAATCACTCTCAACTGAGAACTCTCTTAGGAATATACATAATGATATTGATAACTCAATATTGTTACCAGCAAATATCTCAATTTTAAAGAACGATAAAACAGATTGAAATGTAAATCAAGACTACAAAACAAGTATTACAGGAAACGGACAGGGAACAATAGAGTCAATTGGACAATCCACAATTGATCTACTTTTCGATTACTTCGTAATCAGTCACAATTTCCAAATAGTCCACAATGAATTTCCTCGACTTCATCAGAAAATTCAATTGCATAATAGATTACCAACATGATGAATTCATCATGAAACCAGAATCACTTAATTATCAAATACATGTAGCGCTATTACATAATTATATTGATAACTCAATATTGTTACCAGCTAGATCAGAAGTAATGAGAAAAATTACGCTTCTGACAAATGAAGATACAGTTCATATACCAAACCAGGAAATACACCCTGGGGTAATAATAGCAAACAGTATCGTAACAAGTAGCAATAGTCCGTATTTTAAATATAACTAGTAAACATATAAAAATTGAAAATCCCAAAATGAAATTTGAGTCACTACAAGAATATGAAATCAAAATAAATAACATTAATACCAGCAATAGATAAATTAAAATTCCCTGACCAATTTAAAAACAAGCTTACTGATTTCTGTACCAAATACAGTGACATATTTGGTCTAGAAACAGAAGCAATTTCAAATAATAATTTTTATAAACAAAAATTAAGATTAGCATACAAAACACCCGTATGTATTAAAAACTACAGCAATGCAGAAACAGAAAAGCCAGAAATTAGCAGGCAGGTCGAAAAACTAATAAAAGATGGTAAAGTAGAACCATCTATCTCAGAATACAATAGCCCACTTCTCTTGGTACCCAAGAAATCTCTCCCGAATTCAAAGGAGAAAAAATGGCGTTTAGTAGTTGATTATCGCCAAATTAACAAAAAACTTTTAGCAGATAAATATCCACTGCCAAGAGTTAAGGAAATACTTGACCAATTAGGACGAGCTAAATATTTTTCATGTCTCGATCTTAAGTCAGGTTTTCACCAAATTGAACTAGATGAAAAATCTAGAAATATAACATCATTTTCGACGAGCACTGGAACTTATCGCTTCACGCGGTCTTCAGATAGCATCAAATTCATTTATGCGAATGATGACTCTCGCATTTTCAGGCCTAGAGCCATCCCAAGCATTTCTCTATTTGGATGACCTAGTAGTTATCGGCTGCTCAGAGAAGCACATGTTCAAGAACTTGACAAGCATATTTGATCTTTGTCGAAAACATAAATTAAAATTAGACCCAGAGAAATGTGCGTTTTTCATGCACGAGGTAACATTCGTTTGGCATAAGTGCACAGACCATCCTCCCAGATGACGAAAAGTACGATGTTATAAAAAACTATCCCGAGTCACTTTTCGGTGCTTAAGGTGAACGGACGTGCTCGCGGAAAACAATTAATAACCAAAACTCCAGTGCGCAGCCAAACGGTCAACGCGGCTATTGCAACTCTGCACAAAGAGTGCAAAGCACCAATAATTTCACAAAAACGAAAAAAATTAAAACAAAACTAATTGCTGACAAAGCAATTTATTTTAGGTGGATCGAAACCAAATCAAACACAAAATAAGGTGGTCACAAATTGAGCAAGTCGGCTGCGTTGCCGTGCTGACATGCACCCGACCAGCGGCAATGCCAATAGAGCAAAAATTCCAGTGAGTGCTGACAACAGTAATGCACCCACAATAAATAACAAGGGGCCGTCTCGAACTAATGAGGTAGGCCAACTAAATGCTGACGCCGCAACGCCGCCGAGCACCTCATTGCTTAACAGCCGCTTAGCAACAGCTGCTAACAAATTCTCCGCGCTGATGTCTGGAAGAAGTACATCAGTCTCCCCTTCCTACCCTCTAATGGAATCCGAGGACCCCGGCAGCAGCCCAAATGCTGGTGCTAGCGCAAATAGAGACCCCGTTGACGCCCTAGTGCGTATAATAGATATCGTCAAACCCAATTCGCGCGCCGTAGCTGCGGCTCGAATGATTCAAGCACAGGCAAAAAAAACTAACGACAAGCGCAAAGTCTCAGACAGCAGGACCCCACCTGCTGCGCGGCGAAAACTAAACAAAACTGACACCTGCCCAGATGGCACTGATGATTCCAATAGATTTGCACTCTTGGCCCCACCCGATAACGTCGAAGATATGCATACTGACGAATCTGAGGCCGAGCAAGAAGAGAACTTGCATGCCTCAGCGACTCCCCAGGTTGGGGGCGACAGCCAGCCCAACGCTGTAGCCCATACCAGCACCAGCTCCTCCGTGCCCGAAATAAGGGCCAACAACAATGCCCCCACTGGAGGAAAGAAGCCACCCCCCATCGTACTAAATCGGGTCAGCGACATCAACGACGTGTGGCTCCTACAATCCGAAGTAGCGGATAACTTGACCATCAAATACAACCTAGGTAGGACTATGCGACTCCTAGCCAATGAGGCAGGGCCATCATACAGATACTGGATGAACACAAAATTGAGTTCTACTCATACCAGCTGCAGGAGGAGAAGCCCTATCGCATAGTTATCAAAGGCCTCCACCACTCCACACTCAACCGAGAACTCGTCGACGACCTGCGGACCCAGGGCCATACCGTTCTCCACGTGCACAATCCGAGCAGCAAAGCTACCAAGGAGCCCATGAACATCCACTTCATCAACTTGCAGCCGGCGACCAACAACAAGGAGGCTCTTACTATCAGGAAGCTGTGCAAGCAGGTGGTCAAGGTTGAGACTGCTAGAAGAAGCCAGGATGTGGTGCAATGCCATAGATGCCAGGAGTACGGGCACACGGCCACATACTGTAGAAAACATACAAACCGTGCGGGAGCCCCAAAGCCCGCCAAAATAAAAAATCTCCCACCGACTCAAGCTAACCGAAGCCGCAGCAATAAAGTTCATGGGCCTACACCTGTTGCCTTCCCCCGTGCAGCACCCACTGAACAAGTAGAAGGGCTTTCATACGCCGCTGCCACCAGAATAGGACTAGCTGCATTCAGCAAAGAGAACAACGTCCCCAGCGCTAGCCAGCGAGAAGGACCAGCGCAAGCTAGGCTACATAGATTGCTGAGGGAACAGCAACAGGAGAGGCTGACTGCGCAACAACAGCAACATCAAATATCTGGAAACGGGGAAGGACTTTCCTCTGCCATCAATGAGCCGAGCTATCGAGAGGATGACAAAAATGCAACAGCAGGTTTTGGGTATGCAACAGCAAATCCTTACCCTTCTAACAGCGTTACTATCCAAATGAACACACCACTGAAGGTGCTAATCTGGAATGCCAATGGCATTTCAGGTAAAGTACTAGAGCTGGAGGCCCTAGTACAAAAATACGCAATCGGAATAATTCTGCTGTCAGAAACTAAAACCAACGGTCCAACTTTCCCTAAAATCTTTGGTTTTGAGGCATACCCTGTACACCGGACTCAAAATCGCTCAGCTAGCGGTGGCTGCGCTGTCCTCGTTCGGAGTAACTTGGTTCACTTTCCGCAATTGACTATTACTAACCGTCTTTACCAATACTCGACTGTGAAAGTCTCCACTGATGCTGGTAACGTGGACTTTGGAGCAGTCTATTGCAGACCAAATGAGCAGACGTCGACTGACGACTTCAACGTCATACTCAACTCGGCTGGAAGCAGATATCTGGTGGGAGGCGACTGGAATGCACATCACTGGCTGTGGGGCGCAAATAACAGCAATGCGCGCGGCCTTCAACTAGCTAGCAGCCTAGCGCACCGTCAAGCGAAAGTACTGGCCACAGGTTCTCCCACAAGATACCCGTACGGCAGCCGAGGCACTCCGTCTTGTATTGACTTCGCCATCTACCAGGGGATCCCTGACCAGTGCTTCTCAATCGCTGACGATTGGGATCTCCCCAGCGATCACCTGGCCCTGATAGTTACCCTGGAGAGCAGGGCCAGGGTGGTCAGCGGAATACCGAGGCTGATCAACGCACGCACTGATCTCGGTGTCTTCCAGAGACAGATGAGTGAAAGCATTCACCTCAACACCGAAATCTGCAAGGGACGGAGAGTAGAGGACGCCATTGAGCTGCTCAACGCAAAGATTCGCGCGGCAGCAGCCAAAGCCACCTCCCCACCAGTTGCCAGGCGGCTGGACAATGCTGGCAACGGGCTGCCCGCAGACATAGACAACCTGCTCAGGATCAAAAGGCGGAGGAGACGCAGGTTCCAGACGACACAGCATCCGTGGGACAAGGCGGAGTGGCGAAGAGCGGAGCGGCAACTCAAGGAGGCCCTTCGCAGACACAAAGACGCATCCTTCTCTAGAAGGTTGGAGAGCATGGACTATACCCATGACTCAGGATACTCGCTCTGGCGAGCAACTAAAAACCTGAAGCGCCAACCCTGGAGAACCGTTCCCCTTCTTCGCCACAATGGTAAATACTGCCTTACAGACGAAGAGCAAGCTAATACCTTCGCCAGCCACCTGGAGGAACGGTTTACTCCCTTCAATCTGGCCTCCTCAGAAGAGCTCGATGAAACAACCCGAGCGTTAGAGACACCGCTACAGATGTCACCACCTATCGGCCCCATCCGCGTGGAGGAGGTGATCAACGTTGTCAAAGTCCTTCCCAGGGCTAAAGCACCGGGCCATGATGGAATATGACACACCACTCTGAAGACCCTACCAATGCGCGCGCTCCTTTTTATAACGTTGATCTTCAACGCCATATTAAGGACGCAACACTTCCCTGCCCAGTGGAAGTTAGCGAGGATCCATATGATCCATAAGTCGGGCAAGCCGGAATATGACCCTGAGTCATATCGGCCGATCAGTCTCCTGCCTTCCTTGTCGAAAGTCTGGGAAAGAATGATTGTCGCCCGACTTTCAAGGCTTATGGATCACACGACCATCCTTCCTGAACACCAATTTGGATTCAGGCGAGGGCATGGCGCTGTCGAACAGGTTCACAGAGTGATTAACCATATTCTTAAGGCTTACGACGACAAAGACTACTGCTATGGAGTCTTTGTAGACGTTAAGCAGGCCTTTGACCAAGTCTGGATTGACGGATTGCTCCAGAAAATCAAGATGAGTCTTCCCGCCCCATTCTTTCTACTTCTGCGCTCTTATCTAATGGAGCGAAAGTTCGAAGTCAAAGTTAGAGCAGCAATCTCTCCTGCCCGCAAAATGAAGGCGGGTGTCCCCCAAGGCAGCGTACTGGGCCCCTTTCTCTACAACTTGTACACGGTAGACATCCCCACTCCGGATGAACTACACGAGTTTGCCACCCCAGGGAAATACTTAATGGCTACATTTGCCGATGACGTGGCAATATTTTACTCAGCCCACTGCGAGTACGAAGCCACTGACGGTGCCCAGGAATACATTCACTTGCTTGAGAGCTGGACACGCAGGTGGAACATCAAGCTCAATGCCTCCAAATGCCAGGCGGTCAACTACACACTGAGGCGTGGCAAGGCTCCAGCAGTCTGGATAGACGGTAGCCCCCTCCACCCTGGCAGAAGCGCCAAGTATCTTGGAATTGTACTGGATAAGAGGCTTAGCTTTCGGGCGCACATCGACGGCCTTCTTAAGCAGTGCCGATATAAGATGGCCAAGGCCAACTGGCTACTAAACCCCAACAGCCCATTGCCACTTCGCTGCAAACGGGCAGTTTACAACGTCGTGGTGGCACCAACTTGGAGATACGGTATTCAGGTTTGGGGCATCGCATCTCGGACAAATCGAAGACGGATTCAGACACTCCAAAACTTGGCCTTGCGCCTTACGGGTGCTGACTGGTACGTCAGAAATTTAACCTTGCACAGAGACCTCAAAATGGAGACCATAGACAGCCAAGTCGGAGCATTCGCCAACCGGTACAGCGAACGCTTGCAGCGACACTGCAGCCGGGTAGCAAGAGACCTCGCTGGGAGGTGTGTAGTCATGAGGCTCAAGAGAAGATCGTTCAAGGACCTCCTCCAACCACGACATAGGAGCCGCCCCAGAGTCCCCCGACTACCTATGTGACGATGCAGCCTTACTCAAAAAGCCGCCTTTGACGTTTGTCCACGAGGACCTGAGGACCCAAACAGGCTTGGCGTAATATCACCTAAGCCAACTGTGTTGTAATAAAAATGTATGCTATTTTTGATTCAATACAATAAACAAACACAAAAAAAAAAAAAAAAAAAAAACTATCCAACCCCTACTGATGCGGATAGTTTCGTCGCGATCTGTAATTACTACAGAAGATTTATACACAGCTTCGCACAACACTCACATCATTTGACTAGATTGTGCAGAAAGAATGTCAAATTCGAATGGACAAAAGATGCATTTAAATATTTAAAAAGGCATTAATGAAACCAGCATTATTGCAATACCCTGACTTCAGCAAAGAATTTTGCATAACCACAGATGCAAGTAAACATGCATGTGGTGCTGTACTATCCCAAGAGTACAACGGTGTGCAATTGCCAATTGTATACGCATCCCGAGCTTTCACACAGGGAGAAAGCAATAAATCAATTACAGAGCAGGAATTAGCCTATATTCATTGAGCAATAAAAAACTTCAGAACATATGTTTATGGAAGGCATTTCTTAGTTAAAACAGACCATAGACCCCTAACCTATTTGTTTACAATGAAAAATCACACCTCAAAATTAACCAGGATGAGATTAGACTTAGAAGAATACAAATTTACGGTAGAATACCTCAAGGAGAAACATAATTTTGTAGCTGATGCGTTATCAAGAATAACCATCAAAGAATTAAGAGATTCACAAGGTAAAGTCCTAAAAGTCACTACCAGGCACCAAAGTAAACAGAAAAACTCCTGCGCAGGAAAATATCAAGTAGATTTGCCTATGCAAACTCTTGACAACGCTTCTAAGCCCAACGTATATGAAATAATTTGTAATGATGAAGTACTAAAAGTAATGGCCTTGCTGATATTAAATAATATATGTTTTTTCAAACATGGAGAAAAAATTAAAGCAAGAATCGATGTTAGCGATCTGTACATCAATGGAACATTTGACTTAGGCCACTTTTTTAAAAGGCTTGAAAAAGAAGCCAGTTTACATAAGATCAGCCAACTCAAACTGGCACCGAGCGAAAAGATATTTGAATTAATTTTAATTGAATCTTTTAAAAATATGGGAAACAAAATATTAAAATCATTCCGAGTAGCGCTACTCATGCCGGTGACCATAATAGAAAATGTAAAAGATCAAGAAGCGATACTGTTTATATATCATGACGATCCTATACAAGGTCATACTGGTATTTCAAGAAAGCTAGCTAAAATAAAAAGACACTACTACTGGAAAAATATGACACGCCATATAACCAAGTACATACGTAGATGTCCTAAATGCCAACAGTCGAAAACGACGACCCACACAAAAACACCTCTGACCATTACAGAAACGCCTATAAATGCGTTCGACAGAGTGATAAGGGATATAATAGGTCCACTGCCAAAATCCGAAAATGGTAACGAATATGCAATTACATTGATATGCGATTTAATAAAATATCTTGTAGCTATTCCAGTACCAAACAAATCAGCTAAGACAGTTGCAAAAGCAATATTTGAATCTTTTATACTGAAGTTCGGTCCAATGAAGACATTCATTTCGGACATGGGAACTGAATATAAAAATGCTATTATTAATGACCTGTGCAAATACTTAAAGATAGACAATTTAACGTCTACAGCACACCACCTCAAACAGTTGGAACAGTAGAGAGAAGTCATAGAACTTTCAACGAATACATACGTTCTTACATATCGGTTGATAAACTGATTGGGATGTATGGCTCCAATATTTTGCTTACTGTTTCAACACGACCCTATGGCACACAATTATTGTCCATATGAGTTAGTTTTCGGCAAACACAGCAACTTGCCAAAATATTTTCATAAAATAGATAATATTAACCCTATATATAATATAGATGATTACGCATATAAAAGAGCTAGGATAATGTTAGAAAAAAATAATGCAAAAAATAAAGAATATTATGAAAATAAGGTAATCGGCTTTAAATTAAAAGTAGGAGATAAGCTTTTATTAGGAAAAGATACTGGCCATAAATTAGAACCAGTTTATTTAGGCCCCTATGAAGTAATAAGAATAGAAGATAGAGAGTGGGAGAATAGAACAATACAATAAAAGATAAAAAAGGTAAAAAACAGGTAGTTCATAAGGATAAGTTAATAATGTTTACTTCATAATCATTTTAGTGTGGCCATGCATAAGAGTATTCATATTATAATTTTTATTATTCTTATTATTATTAAATGAGTAATACTTTTAAATTTTTGCATTTTTACATTTTAACATTTTAAACAAAAAAATATATATATATATATATATAAAAACGGCCTGATCAGCCAAAACAAAAAAAAAATATGTATATTCATAAACAAATTTGTATATGTTTTAATATATTACACTTAAAAAAAAAAAATACAATCAATTTAAAATAACTACATTATATTACGTTATTCCTCTAAAAGAGGAAGTGTAGTGTGTATATGCCTTAAAAGAAAACTCTATATACAAATATAAAATATGCGGCACTTTGTTGCATACAATAATAATTATACATTAATCATGCCCAGAGCCACTTTATATATTAGTTCTGGCTCATATTACGCAGCGCGGCTCACTAGCCTCTCTAGCTGACCGTTTATGCTTATGCTGCATATCCCACGCTCCGTCTGAGCGCATTCCGTGAGCAATATATATGCTCACTAATACAGGCATATGCGAGCTACTCACTCTCCCTCTCTTTGTAGCTGTTAACCAATAACAGCATAAATATATACATGTATCCATAGGCTAAGAGCTTTATATTGACTCAGAATAAAATCATTCTTATGAACAATGCAAAACAGCACTGACATGCCTTTATCTATCAGCTTGAAACAATTATAAGTGGAACACTTATAATACTATACAAGTGGAAGATATCATCTTTACACGTGTATTATCATTTTGTCCTTTATGTTGAACCAGAGAGTCCCATCTTAAAATAAAAGTAGATCAGTAGACAGTAATGACTCCACTCTAGTGGAGGTTTCAGTCAGGAATTTTTCTGTTTCTCGCTCTCTCTCTCTCCTTTCTCTTTCGACTTATTTTTGAAGCAGGCGTAGCTTACCGATGCCAAGATCTGATCGACGAAAACAAACAAATGTTTGTCTCCTGGCATTTGAATCAAGATTCATCCTTTGTTAAAATAATCTTGGGCCCAAAACATTCCCCGTACAGTCGGAGATGCTATTATATGTATTATATGAGAAATTTCGATGAATTTCTATTGAACAATTTACGTTTATTGTGCAATATGTATAACAATTTCCATTAGCTTAAAATATTTATTTTTTTCATTTTGAGTTTTACCAGTGAATTAAGTACAGTCCTCAAAAGCGTGAGCGATTCTTTTGATTATTATGAAATAATCATTTAATGCACGTGCTTCCAGCCAACTTGTTCCCAAACTGTGGAAGAAACAGACGGCAATTATTGATTTGTAAATAAAAAAAAATTAAATCTAATTAAGGGTGGTAAAATCTAAATTGTTTCTAATAAATTAAAAAAAATATACGTTTTAAAATTATACGTTTCTATAGAATTCGTAAAACTATTTTTAAACACTAAATGTTCTTGAAAATTTGTAGGAAAAGGAAGATTATATAACGACGACTTGTTTTTAAAGCAGGCGTAACTTACCGATGCCAAGGTCTGACACAGAAATGCAATATTTATAGTTGGACTAGGTGTCCCGCCTCGGAGGTAGTTTGTACCTTCCAACAAAATATAACCTAATGCAAGTAGTTTTTGTTTTATATCATATAAAACACTGTCATATATAAACACTAGCGTGTATACCAATGCCTTGCCCGAGGCAACTTTTCTGCCTACAACATTAAATATAACATTACCATCCATTTCCCACCCGTGGAAATTTTAATCTGCCCGCTCTATCTTGAACTCATTGTCTATTTAAAACTATTTTTAAAGTCCATTGAATGAAAAACAAAAAAGATGTCTTGTGTCTTGTGATGAGAAGATTGAAGCCGATTTTCTATCCAAGAGCGATGAATTTTGCGAAGAAGATATCAAATAAATTCTCCTAAAGATATTTAAAAATTGTTGATGCCACAGTTGCGGGTGAAATTTCCCAGCCAATCGCACAGAACGTAAAACTTCGACCTTATAACCTTTCAAGCGCACTTTGCATCTAAGAGGGGTGGGATTTGCGAAAAGTGTGTAACACTTCTCATAAGGATCGTCGAAAATGATTTTAAGGCCGATCGGGTGTTAAACGGAAAACTTTCATACAACCGCTTTCCGACAATTTATCACTATTGTGGGTTGAATTTCCCAAATCGCAGAAGCACGAGTTCATTAATCGGACAATTCTTAAAACCGGCTAAATATATTTTGTATCGAATTTAAACCGATAGGGCTTGCATTCTGTAAAAAAGTGTCAAACACTTTTTTCAATTAATTTTTCCTTATGATCTTCGGAAATAATTTCCGCAAAATTCCATGTAAGCCTCCATAAGCTAGCTATTATACCATTTTCGTCACCCCAGCTAATCAATCAGTCAGTTAGTGAGAACAAACAATTTGATATATAGAGATAAACATAAAAATGTGCGCTAAAATAAATATACGCATAAGTTTTACTTGAAATAGGATAGGTAACTTCGTGGTTAAGGTCGAAGCGGCTACCATGAGAGCGTTGCTTTTTTTCAATTAGGACAGTCTCTGTCAAACCACACAAGACTGCAGTTCAAACAATTTGCGTGACTGGATGTAAGGGCGACCAACATTAGTCACTATTATTGCGCTGTATTTAAAAACGCCATTCTCTCATTCATGTAACGCTTTTAATCTGTAGGAGAAGAATTATTGCAATGCCGAGCATTTCAAATCCTACCAATGCCAATAAATCAGTGGTCCACTCAATGGAAATTTATTGCAGCCATTTCTTTAACTGCATTACTGAATTCCCGCGCTAATACTATTTTTTCTATTTCTACAACTTAGCTCAAGCTACTTTCTCACTAAAAATTCTTAATTTGTAGACCCAACGTATTAAGAACTCTCCTCTGCTCAGATATGCTTTTACACGTCGAATTTCTATAGTGTTTCTTGGGTGCGTATTTCTTTTCGCCTATCTTTATATATCTATCTGACTAATTCTGAAACAATTGTCCCAACATGCACGCTCCTTCCTTTTTCAGCAGCTTTTTACGCTGGATTGTGACTCGAAATATTCATGATGACAAGTTGAGTTGATTATGCCATGCCCGCATGTCTTTACGAAAGTAAAAACAGGAATTTATGGTATATTTTAGAATAAAATCGGTTGTAGATAATTATTACTATTTATTTGGCAATCCGTCTGGATTGATTCGTGGGTGTCATTCAACTGATTTACAGTAATGTCTTAAGCTGAGTCGAAGACGCAACGTTTCGGCATTGGCAAATCGCTGACTCCGCGCCCCATGCCGTTCTTCAGCGACCACTCAGATGATCAGATTTTGACTGTAGGCTTGCCGGATGGCACTGCAGGGTCAGCGTCTTCTGTGGCAACTGTCGCAACAATGTTGCGACGGCATCCGGTAGCTCAATCGGACTAGCTGGTGATAACTCCTCCCTCAGTCCCTGCAGTTTTTTTGTTACAGTTATTTTTCTTATATATAGTATACAATAATTATCATTAACAAAGCATGTCCCGATACGTGGTGGTTATTTAATACCTCAGAAGTACTAATCTAGATTTCTGTTATTGGATCCCATGTAATTTTAGGTATTTCTTTTAGGTATTTCATTCAATGTAAGAGGGCATAATGCTTTCCTGCCTTTCTGATTGCATCTTATGGTGAGCAATTTAGAGTTTGTCTGCCTTTCTAGCCGTACAGTCAGATCTGATTTATAGTATTCGTTGCTCTGGCAAGTTCACTATTTCTCGTGATGTTTCTGCCTACTAATTCTACCCAGTATGTTTTGGATGCTACTACAGACTATTAAACACAATTCGATGATCTGTTTGGTTTAAAAGGTGAAGTTTTACAGGTGCTATCACTGGCACTGCTCCAGGCCAATTTCCCTCACACACTCGCTTGTTTGATTGCCATTTTTGGCATTTGTTTAATGTTGATTTAATCATTACATGGTATGAATCCATCTCAAAGTTATATACTTAATATTCTCAACTTAACTGTATCATTATCATCTGTCCATATCTTTGTATTGGCACTGGTATAATTCTAAACAGCTGGGACGGGTGTCTACTGAACAATGGTATTTTAGCATTTATGATGAGTTTATTCTCTATAAAAATACCCTTTGCCTTTAACCGTGAGTAAATCTCCTTAATTTCTGTATTTGTTCTCTTTCCTGGAAGTACTAATTTTTCGGATAGGCTATCTTTTATCTTGGAGACTTCGTCCCTTAATTGTCTGGGCTTTAAAATGTTTGGATTGAGTCGCCCATGATTTATGTCAATTAATAGTCCTGTTTGTATTTTGTCGCATTCATCAATTAATGAGCTACGTTGTTTAGTTATTATGAAGAAACTAATGGATTCCTTATAAACAAATAACTCTCCTTGAGAAGTTCGGTCATGTTCTCTACTCGTTGATTCATTTTTTCAAAGTTTCTATTTATATTTTTTCTAAAATTCGTTTAAATTGTGCTGATTTTGAAGTAATGCTTTCATGTTTGCTTCCATTATTTCCTTATCGTCGGCGTCCATTATACCAAACAAAATGTGATATAGAGATCCCATAATATTCAATGGTGAACGCTTTTTCTTATTGGGTTTTTGGATGTAAATAGCTTGTTATTTTCTACTTATTCCGCAATTTTTCTTTGTGTGCTATTGAGTAATAAGTTACACTGATCTTCAAACCCATGAAGTTTCTCAAAAACCACTCTCATTTTTTGCACGCACTTGCTGCATCTATGCTGCATTTCAAAATATGGTTTCATGTCGTAGAATATGACCAGATCCCACCAGGATGACACTATTTCTACCTCACCCATTGGATCTAGATACATTGCTGGGGAGCTATTCATTTTTCTATCACCCATTTTTTTTCTTGTTCCCTTAACGGGGTTGTATTTGATACTTGACAGAACTGCGTGAATATCATCAATCCTAACTTTGAGATTTTACATCTCTTAGAGCCTGTCCTTTCCTCCTCATTTTTTCTTGTGCCTGTATGCGAATAAGCAGGCACACTTTTGTAATTGTCTTGTGGTAAATCTATCCTGTAATTTTACTTTTACTACCCTGACTTTGTTATCTTTTCCCTTATGTACCTCTTCTGCTTTGCCCAAGGGCCATCTTGCAGGATGACAGTTTTCGTCTTTCATAATTACTATTTGTCCCTCTTGTATATCCCGTGTTTCTTTTTTCCACTTACTTCTTTGGTGTGAGCACTTCGTTATTGTCAATGTCTTCTCCGTATGTGTACAAAGGTCGTGAGTTTAATACTGCTTTAATTTCACACAACAATGTTGATATTTCTACGAAGGTTAGATTGTTGTCGCCTATGACCCTTTTTAGGCGATATATTACTGACTTGACTCCGGCTTCCCAAATAACTCCGAACTGAGGTCCTGCCGGCGGGATAAAATGTCACTGGATTTTTTCATTTTCTAGTATAGGGGCAATCTCATTATTACTTTTGATCGCTTTTAGAAAATCTTGATCTAGCCTCCTTGACGCACCTACGAAATTAGTTCCATTGTCGGAGTATATGTGAGCACATGATCCGTGTCTTGCTATAAATCTTCTTAGTGCTGCTAAAAATGAATCTGATGTTAAATCACTAACTACTTCTAGGTGAATTGCTTTTGTGGCCATACATACGAATACTGCTATGTACCCCTTATATGTTTTATGTCCCCGAGTTTTTGAGCACCTAATGTTATATGGTCCTGTATAGTCTACTCCTGTATTTAAGAACGGGAATGATTCTGTTGTCCTATATTTTGGGAGATTTTCCATTATTTGTTCTACTGTGTGTTGCCGGTATCTAGTACATTTGACACATTCTTTCAAATATTTTTTTAACCTTTGACCTTTGTCTAAAATTATTGGATGTTTAATACCCCCGACTCTTAATATCCTTTTTTGATCTAAAAATGGGTTTAGTCCTAGTATGTTACTCTATGTTTCAATTTCTTTTTTCTTACGTAAGCAATTTATTTCTGTGATAAATTGATTTGTCTGTTCAAGCCTGAGAAACATTATATTTGCTTCTCTAATTTCCTTAACTGTTAGATGGGATGGAAACACCACCTTTGTAATTTTGATTGCAATAAATCTTAGTATATAAGCTATTATCCTTTCTAATTTTTGTTTCTGCTTCTGCATCTTCTTTATCTTCTTCTTTAAACTCCCAAAATCTCTCTAAATCTTTAAAAATTTCAATTGACTTGGGAATTATTAACTAAGTGTTATTTTAACAAACGGAAAATATTTTCCGAACAATTAAGTACTTATAGAGTTGCCAGTACTGAACAGTGATTTAGCAAAGCACAGTAAATCATTTATTTATTCAATTATTGAATCAATACATTTAATAAAATTGGAAATGATTAGAGAAACTCTGAAATCATATGAAAATTACGGAAATGAACAAAAGAAGTTCAAAACATGTCCGACATAATGGAGTGCTTAAAACAAATTTTGAGTGCTCTATGCTCATTGAAGAATGAGGATAAAAAACCGAAAGTCAATAAGTCGGAAAATTGGCAAGTTTGCAAGGGCATTATGCATCATGCTTTAAATTTAAAGGTGTGAGCCCAGTAGAAAGGCCAAAAGCCGTAAGAAAAGCACAATTATGTTCAAAGTGATTAAAACATTCAAGTGCCAAGAAGTGCACAACTGAAATTTTAAGTACAAAATGCAACAAATCCCACCACACAATGCTTCACTTTGAAAGAAGAGAAAGTGTAACTAAATGCGTGGCTGAAAGGCAAGAGCTATTAGCGACAGCAATTTTAATGGTTCAGTCAGCTATTGAGGAATACGAAAACTTGCAGGCATTACTTAATAGTGGGTCGCAAACTACAATCATATCTGAGGAGGCAGTCTAGAATCTAAAATAACCTAGATGGAGGGCGAGCACAGAAATTAGTGGAGTATCCTCAACATCAAAATATGAGATCAAACCATGTGTGAATACTATAGACCCAAATAAGGAGCCGCTTTCAGTAGATGCAATATTTTCGCCAAAACTGATGAAAACGCTCAAAATTAATACAAATAAATATTGATAACAGCCACACCAATCATTGAGGTTTAATGAAAAAAAAAAGCTTCTGCCTGTTACATACATTTGCACAAATACAAGGGTATAATGTATTTTTACTTACTTTTTAATGGGTTCAGGGTATAAAAATCCCCGGCCGGAACACAATATTTGGGTGGATAGTTTCTCTCTGTTCTAACAGAGAGGAAAAATAGTCGCGTCGACCATTGATGTTAAAGAATTGGGGAGATTTTGAGAGGAAGATAAAGAAGATATACAGTTACCCTTCCGTTTATGGAAGAGAAAGAGTTGGGAGAATCAAGACCACAAGCAATTGCACGGTTCCTAAACTTTGACCAAAAATTCAAAAGAAATACACAGATGAAGAAAAGTTACAGCAATTTCTTAGAAGAGTATATTGACATTGACATATTAGGACATATGATTGAGCCCAAGCTCATCGGGCAGTGTTAAGAGACTCTAGTTGAGAGAAGTTTTCGACGCATCCGCAAAAACCACGAACAACAAATGTTTAAATGATATAATGTGGGTGGGACACAGAGTCCAAAAAGATATTATCGACGTCATCATAAAGTGGCAGTTTGCCGTCTTTGCAGATATACAAAAAACCTATCGGCAGATTAATGTTGACATAAAGGATCAACAATAACTATATATCCTGAGGAGAGAGACTCCAAATCAATAGATTAAAAAGTACAAACTCAGAACGGCTACAAACGGTAGCGCGTCAGCTCCATACTTAGCAATACGAGTGCTGGTGGAGATAGCAAGTAATTGTAACAATCAAATCATTAAGGAAACAATCAGAAATGACCTTTATATGGATGAACTGATGTCAGGAGCAGACTCCATACTAGACTGCCAAAAGAGAAAAAACAAGTAAGAGGCTCTAGTCGGTAGCTCCCGACAATGGGATACCCTGAACCCTCTTCTACCAACACCAAATGCAGCTCGCGCTACACGCTCGTTTGCTTTAACATTAATAAAAATAAATATAAAATAAAAAAAAAGACCGTTTTCTCGATATGATTCGAACTCGTAACATAATACACAACTTGCCGCCCCTTTACTCAACAGCCAAACCAACAACTAATCGATACTGAAAAAAAACACTTAAAATAGCAGCACATACACAAACAGAGTACAAAAAACAATCCAACGGCAATTGCAATGCTGTCGGTAAAAAAAAAAATACCGACGCGCATGAATGTTTATGTGTACATGTATACAGAAATTCTTGCGATTTGCGCTAGCTGCCGCTGACACGTGGGCTGCATGTAAATATATAACCACACGTTTTCTTTAATTACTTCTGTGTTTCTTAACCGATCTTGATGAAATTTTCAACAGTAGATCTTATTGTAATATAGAATATTTGTACATTGGTGTGAACAATAAATTAGTTTAATTACCTGATTACCAGCTATGTGGTGGTAGCGGGGAGGTGGCGATAGCTATGTATATAGGTATTAACTAATTCCAAATCTCGTTTGAGCCCCCAAAAATGTGGTCTCCATAGTGTATTCATACATATAATACATAAATCAACTTGTAACATTTAGTTGAAAGTATTAACAAATATATAAAAGACTCAAGCGCATAGCATAAATATAACAAGATGCCGCATTGGCAGGCCAAGACAGTGTGAGACCGTTGACCACGGATAACCGCTGATCTTGCATTTTAGCCGCTCCGACAGTGAGCGCCCATATGTATGAGTACACCCGCTCTCTCTGTCTCTTTGTAGCTGTTAACCAATAACAGTATAAGTACATATATGTACGTATCCATAATAAAATCATTCTTTTCAATAACCAAACCAGCACAGGCGTGCTTATGCCTTTTCAATTATACTACACGTGGACATAGTGATATCCAATATTACATGGCGACCGTGACATGGTCACGCAACGAGGGAACGAACATATCATCGAAAACCAAATAGTCCATATTCTGGACAAATACAGCAACAACAACAAGAACGGCAACAAAACAACAGTGGCGGAGAATAAAAATAGAATAAATTTCTGAGTGAGTACGGTGTGGCTCTTGCATGTTATGTCCTTACGCATCACTGTTGATGAATACAGAGCGTGCCAACTTCTAGCCAGAGAAACGGCTAACAAAGAAGTTGAGAAAATAAAAAAGAAACCAAGAAATCGTGGTGGCATACGGATGCGCATAAAGAAGCGCAAAGCCGAAATTTGTAAAGTGTTATATAATAACTCAAAGCCCCCGACTTGGGAAAACGCCAGGAAACTAGCCGATGAGTTAGATTTTTAGAGGCGCAAGCACAAAGCACAAGCCGTTACACCTGCTCCTCACCCAATAAGAAATTTATTAAAAGATTATCAACCTCCAGAAGAAAAGCCGCTACCCAAGATGACAAAGATATGCCCTGACGACTGCGATGGACCTCTAAACCCTCCGACCTGTGCGATGACCTGCAACGGCAACGCTGACCGTTCCAAGGCAGTCAAATAAGAAGAAACAACAACACCACAGCAGCAGCAGCAGCAGCATTAATTAAGATAATTTAAAATATTGTATAACATTGTAATGACGCCCACTTTGTTGTGTGCGTCAAAGCAGAGTACAACCTGAAAAATTGTACACACATTAGAGAGCAGATCACTGCGTTGATCGAAGTAGGCTAATATCATTAACACAAATGCAAAGGCATATTAAAGCAGAAGCTTAATATAATATTTAAAATAAGAAATAAAAAAAAAATTATTAATTAATATGAAAAACTACGAAAGATTATAATATTAAATTACAAAATCAAAGATATACTATATAAAATAAAATGAAAGATTAAAATTCATTAACAATTTGCAACCAATTTCAAAATTTAAATTAAAATGGGCTCAAACAAGTCAAAGGTTAAAAAATCAGCCGCAAATGTAATTAATAATGTATAAGTCATCGATCATATTAGAGAATATTTAGAGAATATTTCAATTTTGTTAATCATAATCACTGTCGTATCTCTTGTATCACTAGCATTAAAGGTGTATGCAATGCATACAAAGAAAATTAAGGAACGTTATAGCAGTAGAGCAGACGGACTAGCTAAGGTCTGAATATATTATAATAAAATAAAAAACAAACCAGAATATTTCAGGTATAGACGCACTCATTAGGCTTACATATTGAGATGAGCCACATTTCCGTACTCGCGCACTAAATGTACGCGACTACATAAAGACTTCATACAAGTATATGATTTCGAATAGGAATACATGGACATGTTCAATACTAGTATGAATCCATTGATACATTGTTCAAAAAACGAAAAGGGAATCATACTAAGTACGTGGCCATATGTGTCATTAAAACTAATTACTGAAGAACACCCAATTTTGGGACCGGCATCGCTAAGTATTTTAATAATAATATGGAATGGAGTTTATTAGTGAAAAATATTAATGACTTCAAAGATCAATTCGACAAGTCACATATGTGCATTAATAAAGGCATACCTATAAAAGTAGAAACACTAATATACCATGTACAAATATTAATAAAACAATATAGCAACATAGTACATGCAGTAAATTCACTTAAAAATAAACTAACACAAGAACATGCCAAACAGTGTCTTAAAGTTATACAATCTTTTAATACAAGATTGAAAAATATTGGTATTAGACAGAATATTACAATAAATGTTCTGAACCAACAATAGTCACAGACACTGACAGTGACATAGAAACGATTCAAGAAAACGACACAATGGCACAACAGGTAGCCTTGGATAGAGAATATGTGAAACAAGTTTCATCCTCAATCCCTGAATTTCTCACAGCCTTGCGCATAGTTGAGCGAACAAAAGGCGACCAAGAAGACTTAGCAGTCGAAGTTATCAAAGCAAAGATAACCGGCCCTATCTTGTACAAAGTGCAACTATTTCCGCCATAATCAACAAACTAAAACTAAACTAACTAATCACCCGACGTACTAAAGGCAAAACTGTTTAATATCAAACAAAAAGGAAAAACAGCATCACAATATACTGTTTAAATTGACAATTTGCGTAAGCAGCTTGAAGCAGCATATATCGATGATGGCCTAGACCCTGATAATGCAGAAAAATTCCCTACCAAAGAATCAATTTCTGCTATGACCAAAAATTGTGACTACGAAAAGCTCCGTATTATACTGGAAGCAGGAAACTTCAACACTTTCAATGATGTCATGGGTAAATACATTCATTGCAACACTGAAATGACTGGAAGTACCAGAACAGTATAATACCAACGAGGTAGAAATTATAGAGGTAATAATAACCGTAATACCCAACGGGGTAGAGGCAATGGCCACGGTAATTATAATACCAATTATAATCACAACAATAGAGGAAATTTCGGAGGAAATTCCCTTGGTTACAACCGAGGATGGAATAATTCCAACCGCGGTAACAACCAAAATAATAACACAAATGGAAAACCAACAAGGCCCTTCAGATATTCAAAACAATTAAATAAGAATGTAAATTAAATTAAATAACACAATCAATCTAAGCCTCAGTATCTTTATTAAAATAAATAATGAAAAAACAGGCAAAGCATTTACTTGATTGCTAGATACTGGTGCAGACATATCTCTATTAAAAGAAAAAGTTGATATATTTGAAAATGTTAATTCAAACAGATCAACCCAAATATCTGAAATTGGTGAAGGTTCAGTTTTTTCTAAAGGTTTAGCATTCGTAGAATTATCTACAGGCAAATATGTCATTCCACACGACTTTCAGTCAGAGAAGATTTCCAATACCTAGTGATGTCATTATTGGTATAGACTTCTTTAAAAAGTATAATTGCCAATTAGATTTCACACAAACATGTGATTCTCCAATACTTAGGCCTAATAATTTAAATTATCCAATATATTCACACTTGTGATAATAATGCCACAGTACTTCCAGATCGTTCTGAAGTAGTCCGCCAAATTAAAATTCTTTCACCAGAAAAGAATATTTTCGAACTCGTAACATAATACACAACTTGCCGCCCCTTTACTCAACACCCAAACAAACAACTAATCGATACTGAAAAAAAAACACTTAAAATAGCAGCACATACACAAACAGAGCACAGTAAGCCTAGAAAAGGTCTTATAGTGAAAAGGTTAAAGGGTGGAACAAACTTCTAAACCGATTTTACTTTGTCAGGAGGCTTTTTAACACCCCGGCAATTTGTTTAACATGATGATATTCTTTTTCGAAAAAGTTATGACATCATCGTCGTGTCATTATGACATCAAGCCTTGTCCTAAATCTTCTGGATGTACTTCATCGATTGTTCTTTGAAAAATACTTCCCATCATTCTTCAAGTCGAACGGAAGTAGACAGAAATCGTATTTTCCCGAGTTGACGGAGAAAGACGTCTTTTCACAGTCTTGCTCTGCAAGGATAATTTGGTGGTAGTTCGATTTCAGATCTAAGCTCGTACTATTTTTGATCTTTTCCAAGGTTTGATAGTACCTTGGTGTTGCTTGGCATCGGATACTTATCCGTAATGGTTTTTTGATTGAACTTCTGGAAATCTATGACCATGCGCTTTTTACCTGCGGCTGAGTCATCAACGCCTTTCTTACTCACGACCCCGATCGGATTGTTGTACGATGGGCGAATGATACCGGTTTTCAACAAATATTTGACTTCTTTGTTGACAACGGATATAATATTCAGTATACCGGTTCATTGTCCTAGGTCCGGATTGTCTGACGACCGACGTATTAAACGGTAGAAGCATCTGCGAATGCCTCAATACGCGCTTTCATCATCATTAACTACACTTCCCTCACAACCAGAGAAATTTCTCTTCAATTTTTTAAAACTAACGTTGGCACTTGAGGTACTAGATCCGTTCCGATCTGCCACTGAAGTGTATTTGTTTTTAAACCAATAGTGGCATCTGCCTTCGTGAGAAGGTTAGCGGATTGGATTGATTGATTTGTCGAATGGGATTTTCGACGGGGATTGTGTTTTCGATTCTAATATTAAGGTAGCTATTTGATGCCCGTGCCATTTTAAAATTTTAAAGTCGTCCCTTTTACTTTTCTGTCAATGAACCGGAGCAGTGATACTCCGCTAAAAATGAACTAAGTCACTGTTATAATCTGCTGTTATAATCTCCTGTAGGATCCTGCTGAGCTAAATAATTAGCTCTCTGACGCCTCCAATAAGTTTGCCTATCCGAACTGTTTGACCTTTTTAAATTACTTTGATAGTGACTGGCACGTGTGGTAGGCGCTGCTGATACGCCATGACTATAGCACTGTTATCCTTGTTGCCGGTGAAAGTTTGTTGGCTAACGAAGTTTTGAAGTTGTGGGATCTACATCCTTTTTCCTTACCGGGTCATGACTGCGGAATTGGTTCGATTGGCCCCTGGTTCTTTTAAAGGTATGTGGTAGTTGTGGTGGTTTTGAGAGACTTTTTATCTCTCTCCTCTAAATTTGTCGCTTAGTTTGACTCTAAGGTGTGCCTGATTGGTCTCAGATTCATGTGCCATTGCTGGTGAAAACGGTAAATCTTTGCTGAGAGCAGAACATTGGTATTATTCCTCCTAAGTCCATTGTCATTGTGCTGTGTCAGAGAGACATCATACTCCATGATAGTTTTGTTTGCTAACAATGTAAGCCTTTACTCAACCTCGTCGTAGAGCTGTAAAAGGGTCATGTTGCCCTGCCTGAGTATGCCAAGTTCCTGCTCAATCAATGAACATGCCACTTTTCGTAATACGAAAACTCTAGTCTAGCTATAATGTCATCAAACTTAAGCTTTGTGCCAAACAATGCCAACCTGTTGTCAGCAGTGCACATATCGTCCCTATAAATTCTGAGATGGACTCTACAACATCAAGAGTTGCGTCGCAAGTACACTCTATCTAAGTTTCCGCCTTCGATACCTTTTGTATTCAGCTTATGAGCTCCTGTAATTTCCTATCTAAGGTTCCGCCTTCAACACCTTTTGTATTTAGCTTATGAGCTCCTGTAATTTCCTATCAAACATATCCTTTTGGAAGTCCAACTCACTGCCGTTGCCAAAATAGGCTTTAACTGTGCCGTATCCAAATTTTCTTTATCGTCGAAATTACTTGACTGAGACATCTCTGCCGCCTTTAATATCTGTAGGCTACAAACTAAGCTATCTATATCGTCCGATACGCTGATGGATCTGCTCATATAGTCAAACCTGTCAATTTGTTGGGCAAAAAGTAAATTGTTTGGTCGGTTGCCGACAGAGACAAAAGGAAATAAGTTGCTTCTAATTTCTTTAGTATTTGCAATATGATTTTTTAAATTTTTATCACGGCGCAAATATTTTCTATTTAGTATGGCTCTGTTGAGAATAATAAAACAAAACACGCACTATATTATCAAATCTAATTATTTGCAGTGACAGAAAATTTTTTTATTTTAATTTTATGAATAGTTGGTAAGATTTCCACTTACATGTTGCTTTAATATTATTTTTTTAGTGTATCGACTCAAATTCTTTTGTGCCGAAGCGTTGGTCGTCTTTGGACTTCGACTCCGCTGCCCAAAGCCGTCCACTTGGTGGTAGATTTTTATGTAAGCCTGTCTTTTGGTTAGTTGCGGCAAAGCCTGTCGGTGTAAAGCTTTAAATTTTTTTTTTAGCATCTGCTTCTGCTTTTAGCCTGCGCAATTTCTGGGTTGTACCGACTGCACCGACTGTGTCAGCTCGAGATATGTTAAAGCCTAATTTGTCTATGCCGCCACGCCGGATATCGCACCTCATGCAAGTCTCATATTACGCTTTCGTGACGATCGCATCCACGAAGTCAGTGACCAACGGTAGCTTGGTCAGTACAATAACAGTGTATCATAGTGACCAGTGCCCAACTAAGTTGTTAATTGTTTACTCATGTTAACTTGTACATGTAAGCAGAATTCTTAAAATTTGCGCTAGCTGCCGCAACCCCGTGTCTTGAATAACTTTTGTGTTTCCCAACGGACCTTGTTGAAATGTTCAGCAGTAGATCTTATTGTGCTATAGAATATTAGTATATTCTCAAAAGGACAATTGCATTAATATTGTGTCTTAAATTAGTGAGCAGATCAAATTGGTTTATTTACCTGATTTAGAGCTATGTGCTGGCGATTAAATAATAGATACTTAATATATATATACCATTTAAAAATTCCTTCTCCTCTTTGAAGCGCACAAACGTGTTTTTTTTTGTGCTCTCCGTTTTGTTTTGATTTTAATAAAACACCGGCGTTGTAATATTTATATCTAAAACATTCATTTTATTCTGTTTTCCTTCTCGGCTTATTTTTTTTATTTTATCGCCAATGCATGCTTGTGGCCGGTGCATTTCATCATATACAAATTGTTTCTTTTAAATTTGTGTTCTTGTGCATTTTTGTTTGTGCGCTTGCGCTATTAGCTCTGTGGGTAAGCTCTTGTTGTTGTTTATTGCTTATGTTTAACTGCACATTGCCTCTCTTGGAGTGCAAGATTTCGTGAGCAAGCAAACAATCTATAAATAGACTACTCTCTCGCACTCTCGCGCTCTCTCACCTTTTTTCAACTTGTGCTTTGGTCTTTTTCTATTTTCTGCCGCTTGATGATATTCTATACGCTAGTAATCTAAATAACTCTCTTTTAAATTTGGCTGCGTTATTACAGTAGGCACCCATAATAATGGACCATAAAATTGTCTGCCTTAAAAAAATCCTTCCCAAATGCAAATTACGGCAAGTCAATCCAGCATACTTTGTTGGCTGTGTGAAATTGTCGTGCATTCCAAATATGCTGGTTACACTGGCATAGATGCTATTGCCAAACGAATTGGTTTGAACCATAGTTGCGACTCGTGTAGGGAGATTGATGTTGAATTTCGGGCGTTTATGCGTCAGACCAGGAGTGGCTTTAGGGGTCTGATTATTGGTTTTCGTAAAATAAATGATCAGCTTACAACCCTGGATACCCTAAAACTGTTGAGTCTCCAGGGCCTAAAAAGCCCACTACTTCAGCCTCCGACTGCAATTCAGTAGCCTACTACACAGCGTTTGGAAATGCTACGCTACTCCGTAGTATTTCGTTTTGCTCTCTCACAGAATTATAGCAAAAACAAAAGCGCAAAACAGCCGTAGTAAATGAAACAGTTTCATTTGCTCTGCTCTCATCTCGCTATCAGTTTTCAGCCACCGCTACGGCTACGCACGTGGGCTGCATGTAAATATATAACCACACGTTTTCTTTAATTACTTCTGTGTTTCTTAACCGATCTTGATGAAATTTTCAACAGTAGATCTTATTGTAATATAGAATATTTGTACATTGGTGTGAACAATAAATTAGTTTAATTACCTGATTACCAGCTATGTGGTGGTAGCGGGGAGGTGGCGATAGCTATGTATATAGGTATTAACTAATTCCAAATCTCGTTTGAGCCCCCAAAAATGTGGTCTCCATTTTTCCGTAGTGAATTATAGTGTATTCATACATATAATACATAAATCAACTTGTAACATTTAGTTGAAAGTATTAACAAATATATAAAAGACTCAAGCGCATAGCATAAATATAACAAGATGCCGCATTGGCAGGCCAAGACAGTGTGAGACCGTTGACCACGGATAACCGCTGATCTTGCATTTTAGCCGCTCCGAGAGTGAGCGCCCATATGTATGAGTACACCCGCTCTCTCTGTCTCTTTGTAGCTGTTAACCAATAACAGTATAAGTACATATATGTATGTATCCATAATAAAATCATTCTTTTCAATAACCAAACCAGCACAGGCGTGCTTATGCCTTTTCAATTATACTACACATGGACATAGTGATATCCAATATTACATGGCGACCGTGACATGGTCACGCAACGAGGGAACGAACATATCATCGAAAACCAAATAGTCCATATTCTGGACAAATACAGCAACAACAACAAGAACGGCAACAAAACAACAGTGGCGGAGAATAAAAATAGAATAAATTTCTGAGTGAGTACGGTGTGGCTCTTGCATGTTATGTCCTTACGCATCACTGTTGATGAATACAGAGCGCGCCAACTTCTAGCCAGAGAAACGGCTAACAAAGAAGTTGAGAAAATAAAAAAGAAACCAAGAAATCGTGGTGGCATACGGATGCGCATAAAGAAGCGCAAAGCCGAAATTTGTAAAGTGTTATATAATAACTCAAAGCCCCCGACTTGGAAAAACGCCAGGAAACTAGCCGATGAGTTAGATTTTTAGAGGCGCAAGCACAAAGCACAAGCCGTTACACCTGCTCCTCACCCAATAAGAAATTTATTAAAAGATTATCAACCTCCAGAAGAAAAGCCGCTACCCAAGATGACAAAGAGATGCCCTGACGACTGCGATGGACCTCTCAACGCCCCGACCTGTGCGATGACCTGCAACGGCAACGCTGACCGTTCCAAGGCAGTCAAATAAGAAGAAACAACAACACCACAGCAGCAGCAGCAGCAGCATTAATTAAGATAATTTAAAATATTGTATAACATTGTAATGACGCCCACTTTGTTGTGTGCGTCAAAGCAGAGTACAACCTGAAAAATTGTACACACATTAGAGAGCAGATCACTGCGTTGATCGAAGTAGGCTAATATCATTAACACAAATGCAAAGGCATATTAAAGCAGAAGCTTAATATAATATTTAAAATAAGAAATAAAAAAAATTATTAATTAATATGAAAAACTACGAAAGATTATAATATTAAATTACAAAATCAAAGATATACTATATAAAATAAAATGAAAGATTAAAATTCATTAACAATTTGCAACCAATTTCAAAATTTAAATTAAAATGGGCTCAAACAAGTCAAAGGTTAAAAAATCAGCCGCAAATGTAATTAATAATGTATAAGTCATCGATCATATTAGAGAATATTTAGAGAATATTTCAATTTTGTTAATCATAATCACTGTCGTATCTCTTGTATCACTAGCATTAAAGGTGTATGCAATGCATACAAAGAAAATTAAGGAACGTTATAGCAGTAGAGCAGACGGACTAGCTAAGGTCTGAATATATTATAATAAAATAAAAAACAAACCAGAATATTTCAGGTATAGACGCACTCATTAGGCTTACATATTGAGATGAGCCACATTTCCGTACTCGCGCACTAAATGTACGCGACTACATAAAGACTTCATACAAGTATATGATTTCGAATAGGAATACATGGACATGTTCAATACTAGTATGAATCCATTGATACATTGTTCAAAAAACGAAAAGGGAATCATACTAAGTACGTGGCCATATGTGTCATTAAAACTAATTACTGAAGAACACCCAATTTTGGGACCGGCATCGCTAAGTATTTTAATAATAATATGGAATGGAGTTTATTAGTGAAAAATATTAATGACTTCAAAGATCAATTCGACAAGTCACATATGTGCATTAATAAAGGCATACCTATAAAAGTAGAAACACTAATATACCATGTACAAATATTAATAAAACAATATAGCAACATAGTACATGCAGTAAATTCACTTAAAAATAAACTAACACAAGAACATGCCAAACAGTGTCTTAAAGTTATACAATCTTTTAATACAAGATTGAAAAATATTGGTATTAGACAGAATATTACAATAAATGTTCTGAACCAACAATAGTCACAGACACTGACAGTGACATAGAAACGATTCAAGAAAACGACACAATGGCACAACAGGTGCCCTGAATTTCTCACAGCCTTGCGCATAGTTGAGCGAACAAAAGGCGACCAAGAAGACTTAGCAGTCGAAGTTATCAAAGCAAAGATAACCGGCCCTATCTTGTACAAAGTGCAACTATTTCCGCCATAATCAACAAACTAAAACTAAACTAACTAATCACCCGACGTACTAAAGGAAAAACTGTTTAATATCAAACAAAAAGGAAAAACAGCATCACAATATACTGTTTAAATTGACAATTTGCGTAAGCAACTTGAAGCAGCATATATCGATGATGGCCTAGACCCTGATAATGCAGAAAAATTCCCTACCAAAGAATCAATTTCTGCTATGACCAAAAATTGTGACTACGAATTATTATACTGGAAGCAGGAAACTTCAACACTTTCGATGATGTCATCGGTAAATACATTCATTGCAACACTGAAATGACTGGAAGTACCAGAACAGTATAATACCAACGAGGTAGAAATTATAGAGGTAATAATAACCGTAATACCCAACGGGGTAGAGGCAATGGCCACGGTAATTATAATACCAACTATAATCACAACAATAGAGGAAATTTCGGAGGAAATTCCCTTGGTTACAACCGAGGATGGAATAATTCCAACCGCGGTAACAACCAAAATAATAACACAAATGGAAAACCAACAAGGCCCTTCAGATATTCAAAACAATTAAATAAGAATGTAAATTAAATTAAATAACACAATCAATCTAAGCCTCAGTATCTTTATTAAAATAAATAATGAAAAAACAGGCAAAGCATTTACTTGATTGCTAGATACTGGTGCAGACATATCTCTATTAAAAGAAAAAGTTGATATATTTGAAAATGTTAATTCAAACAGATCAACCTCAATATCTGAAATTGGTGAAGGTTCAGTTTTTTCTAAAGGTTTAGCATTCGTAGAATTATCTACAGGCAAATATGTCATTCCACACGACTTTCAGTCAGAGAAGATTTCCAATACCTAGTGATGTCATTATTGGTATAGACTTCTTTAAAAAGTATAATTGCCAATTAGATTTCACACAAACATGTGATTCTCCAATACTTAGGCCTAATAATTTAAATTATCCAATATATTCACACTTGTGATAATAATGCCACAGTACTTCCAGATCGTTCTGAAGTAGTCCGCCAAATTAAAATTCTTTCACCAGAAAAGAATATTTTCGAACTCGTAACATAATACACAACTTGCCGCCCCTTTACTCAACACCCAAACAAACAACTAATCGATACTGAAAAAAAAACACTTAAAATAGCAGCACATACACAAACAGAGCACAGTAAGCCTAGAAAAGGTCTTATAGTGAAAAGGTTAAAGGGTGGAACAAACTTCTAAACCGATTTTACTTTGTCAGGAGGCTTTTTAACACCCCGGCAATTTGTTTAACATGATGATATTCTTTTTCGAAAAAGTTATGACATCATCGTCGTGTCATTATGACATCAAGCCTTGTCCTAAATCTTCTGGATGTACTTCATCGATTGTTCTTTGAAAAATACTTCCCATCATTCTTCAAGTCGAACGGAAGTAGACAGAAATCGTATTTTCCCGAGTTGACGGAGAAAGACGTCTTTTCACAGTCTTGCTCTGCAAGGATAATTTGGTGGTAGTTCGATTTCAGATCTAAGCTCGTACTATTTTTGATCTTTTCCAAGGTTTGATAGTACCTTGGTGTTGCTTGGCATCGGATACTTATCCGTAATGGTTTTTTGATTGAACTTCTGGAAATCTATGACCATGCGCTTTTTACCTGCGGCTGAGTCATCAACGCCTTTCTTACTCACGACCCCGATCGGATTGTTGTACGATGGGCGAATGATACCGGTTTTCAACAAATATTTGACTTCTTTGTTGACAACGGATATAATATTCAGTATACCGGTTCATTGTCCTAGGTCCGGATTGTCTGACGACCGACGTATTAAACGGTAGAAGCATCTGCGAATGCCTCAATACGCGCTCTCATCATCATTAACTACACTTCCCTCACAACCAGAGAAATTTCTCTTCAATTTTTTAAAACTAACGTTGGCACTTGAGGTACTAGATCCGTTCCGATCTGCCACTGAAGTGTATTTGTTTTTAAACCAATAGTGGCATCTGCCTTCGTGAGAAGGTTAGCGGATTGGATTGATTGATTTGTCGAATGGGATTTTCGACGGGGATTGTGTTTTCGATTCTAATATTAAGGTAGCTATTTGATGCCCGTGCCATTTTAAAATTTTAAAGTCGTCCCTTTTACTTTTCTGTCAATGAACCGGAGCAGTGATACTCCGCTAAAAATGAACTAAGTCACTGTTATAATCTGCTGTTATAATCTCCTGTAGGATCCTGCTGAGCTAAATAATTAGCTCTCTGACGCCTCCAATAAGTTTGCCTATCCGAACTGTTTGACCTTTTTAAATTAGTTTGATAGTGACTGGCACGTGTGGTAGGCGCTGCTGATACGCCATGACTATAGCACTGTTATCCTTGTTGCCGGTGAAAGTTTGTTGGCTAACGAAGTTTTGAAGTTGTGGGATCTACATCCTTTTTCCTTACCGGGTCATGACTGCGGAATTGGTTCGATTGGCCCCTGGTTCTTTTAAAGGTATGTGGTAGTTGTGGTGGTTTTGAGAGACTTTTTATCTCTCTCCTCTAAATTTGTCGCTTAGTTTGACTCTAAGGTGTGCCTGATTGGTCTCAGATTCATGTGCCATTGCTGGTGAAAACGGTAAATGTTTGGGATAAGCTGAGAGCAGAACATTGGTATTATTCCTCCTAAGTCCATTGTCATTGTGCTGTGTCAGAGAGACATCATACTCCATGATAGTTTTGTTTGCTAACAATGTAAGCCTTTACTCAACCTCGTCGTAGAGCTGTAAAAGGGTCATGTTGCCCTGCCTGAGTATGCCAAGTTCCTGCTCAATCAATGAACATGCCACTTTTCGTAATACGAAAACTCTAGTCTAGCTATAATGTCATCAAACTTAAGCTTTGTGCCAAACAATGCCAACCTGTTGTCAGCAGTGCACATATCGTCCCTATAAATTCTGAGATGGACTCTACAACATCAAGAGTTGCATCGCAAGTACACTCTATCTAAGGTTCCGCCTTTGATACCTTTTGTATTCAGCTTATGAGCTCCTGTAATTTCCTATCTAAGGTTCCGCCTACGACACCTTTTGTATTTAGCTTATGAGCTCCTGTAATTTCCTATCAAACATATCCTTTTGGAAGTCCAACTCACTGCCGTTGCCAAAATAGGCTTTAACTGTGCCGTATCCAAATTTTCTTTATCGTCGAAATTACTTGACTGAGACATCTCTGCCGCCTTTAATATCTGTAGGCTACAAACTAAGTTATCTATATCGTCCGATACGCTGATGGATCTGCTCATATAGTCAAACCTGTCAATTTGTTGGGCAAAAAGTAAATTGTTTGGTCGGTTGCCGACAGAGACAAAAGGAAATAAGTTGCTTCTAATTTCTTTAGTATTTGCAATATGATTTTTTAAATTTTTATCACGGCGCAAATATTTTCTATTTAGTATGGCTCTGTTGAGAATAATAAAACAAAACACGCACTATATTATCAAATCTAATTATTTGCAGTGACAGAAAATTTTTTTATTTTAATTTTATGAATAGTTGGTAAGATTTCCACTTACATGTTGCTTTAATATTATTTTTTTAGTGTATCGACTCAAATTCTTTTGTGCCGAAGCGTTGGTCGTCTTTGGACTTCGACTCCGCTGCCCAAAGCCGTCCACTTGGTGGTAGATTTTTATGTAAGCTTCTTTTGGTTAGTTGCGGCAAAGCTTGTCGGTGTAAAGCTTTAAATTTTTTTTTTTAGCATCTGCTTCTGCTTTTAGCCTGCGCAATTTCTGGGTTGTACCGACTGCACCGACTGTGTCAGCTTGAGATATGTTAAAGCCTAATTTGTCTATGCCGCCACGCCGGATATCGCACCTCATGCAAGTCTCATATTACGCTTTCGTGACGATCGCATCCACGAAGTCAGTGACCAACGGTAGCTTGGTCAGTACAATAACAGTGTATCATAGTGACCAGTGCCCAACTAAGTTGTTAATTGTTTACTCATGTTAACTTGTACATGTAAGCAGAATTCTTAAAATTTGCGCTAGCTGCCGCAACCACGTGTCTTGAATAACTTTTGTGTTTCCCAACGGACCTTGTTGAAATGTTCAGCAGTAGATCTTATTGTGCTATAGAATATTAGTATATTCTCAAAAGGACAATTGCATTAATATTGTGTCTTAAATTAGTGAGCAGATCAAATTGGTTTATTTACCTGATTTAGAGCTATGTGCTGGCGATTAAATAATAGATACTTAATATATATATACCATTTAAAAATTCCTTCTCCTCTTTGAAGCGCACAAACGTGTTTTTTTTTGTGCTCTCCGTTTTGTTTTGATTTTAATAAAACACCGGCGTTGTAATATTTATATCTAAAACATTCATTTTATTCTGTTTTCCTTCTCGGCTTATTTTTTTTATTTTATCGCCAATGCATGCTTGTGGCCGGTGAAATCATCATATACAAATTGTTTCTTTTAAATTTGTGTTCTTGTGCATTTTTGTTTGTGCGCTTGCGCTATTAGCTCTGTGGGTAAGCTCTTGTTGTTGTTTATTGCTTATTTTTAACTGCACATTGCCTCTCTTGGAGTGCAAGATTTCGTGAGCAAGCAAACAATCTATAAATAGACTACTCTCTCGCACTCTCGCGCTCTCTCACCTTTTTTCAACTTGTGCTTTGGTCTTTTTCTATTTTCTGCCGCTTGATGATATTCTATACGCTAGTAATCTAAATAACTCTCTTTTAAATTTGGCTGCGTTATTACAGTAGGCACCCATAATAATGGACCATAAAATTGTCTGCCTTAAAAAAATCCTTCCCAAATGCAAATTACGGCAAGTCAATCCAGCATACTTTGTTGGCTGTGTAAAATTGTCGTGCATTCCAAATATGCTGGTTACACTGGCATAGATGCTATTGCCAAACGAATGGGTTTGAACCATAGTTGCGACTCGTGTAGGGAGATTGATGTTGAATTTCGGGCGTTTATGCGTCAGACCAGGAGTGGCTTTAGGGGTCTGATTATTGGTTTTCGTAAAATAATTGATCAGCTTACAACCCTGGATACCCAAATTAATAGCCTAAAACTGTTGAGTCTCCAGGGCCTAAAAAGCCCACTACTTCAGCCTCCGACTGCAATTCAGTAGCCTACTACACAGCGTTTGGAAATGCTACGCTACTCCGTAGTATTTCGTTTTGCTCTCTCACAGAATTCTAGCAAAAACAAAAGCGCAAAACAGCCGTAGTAAATGAAACAGTTTCATTTGCTCTGCTCTCATCTCGCTATCAGTTTTCAGCCACCGCTACGGCTACGCAGAGCACAAAATTTTATTTTTTGCTATTGCTATTGCTATAGCCAAGGACGCGACAAAGCTACGAGCAGAGCACGGCAAATGCTTTTTGATTTTTCTGCTCTGGCTCTGGTACGGCTCTGTTCAAAGACTCTCTTATAGCGAGAGCATAGCAATATTTTTGTAGCTCTTGCTGCTACGGAGTAGTAAATGCGAACGCTGCTACTACACCGATTACACAGCAGCTCATCTCGTTTGTTATTCAGGTAGCTGTGAGGTCTGCTGAGGACACTGGTTCTGTCCCGAAATGTGTGACATCGGCACGAGAAAAACCAATCGAAAAACCAATCGAAGTCGTCCGGAATACCGGCTGTTTTAGGTACCACAGCTAATAATGTTCCCACTGTCCTACCTGTGGCGCCTAAGCCTCTAGTGGGTGTTCCACCAAAAACACATATTTTTGTTTCTAGGCTTGACCCTCACTTCTCATCAGATGATGTAATCCAGGTATAACGGTGGAGAAATTCGCCTATGAAAGGGATATTGCATCCTTTAAAATAAGTGTTCCGCCAGAAATATTTACTAACATTTGTTGTAAAGAGTTTTGGTCGGAACACTTAATAGTTAAAGAATATAAGGCCAAAAAGAAAAAGCGGTCTCCGATTTTATTACCACCTGTTTCTAGTGGCGCATCAACTTTAGTTGCTGCTTTAAAGAACTAAATTCTTCTTTCGAGCTTGCCTACCAGTATGTAAGATGTCTTAAATCAAAACTCGTTAACCTGTATTTAGATTATCTTGCCTTTAATTTTCAAATTATCGCTTTTACTGAGACCTGGCTGAAGCCGGACTCTGCAAATACACCCCTCACATATGTGATCGAGCTTCCCGTATCGGAGAAGGAGTACTCATAGCTGTCGAGTCTGCTCTTCCGTCGGAACGCATTGAACTATCCATCTCAGAGATTGAGTTGGTGGCTGTAAGAGTTGTATTTGGAAGTTTTTCTATCTTTATTTCATGTTCATATAACTTGTCAATTTATCAAACCCATCTTAATGCTATTAAATCTATCTCCTCCCTACTTACTGATTGGGACTTTTAGTAGTTCTTGGGGACTTTAATCTCCCAGATATTGATTGGTCATTGGACGGATCTATCCACGTTGAGTACTTGTAAGATACTGTTTTATTCTTATGAATTCTAGGTCTTATATAATAACAGAGTGTCTTATCTCAGGTCTGCTGTCGATGCATTATCGGCAGCAGCGATCATAAACTATTGTGTTTAATTAGGGTATCTTTCTCACCCTTACTACTTATTAATCTAACATGATATAGCCAACCTAATGGATTAAAATCATTGCAAGCGTGGATAATACTTGTCTGCTTTGTTGATTATGTTTTCTGAGCCCTCACAATTAACCTTAATTTTTAATTCTTCTTTAAAAGGTTCCCACTGTAGTCCCAATGTTTCTTTTTTCCACTTACTTCTTTTTTGCAGGGCACACAAATAAACTCTTTCTTCAAAGAGATCAAAACTCTTTCTTCATTCATTTAATCATTTTCCATCTATCTAAGTTGTCTATTACTCTTTTTAGATGATATTTTACTGACTTGGCTCCGGCCTCCCCAATACCTCCGAAGTGAAGTCCTGCTGGCGGGATAATTTTATCCCACTGGATTTTTTTTTCATTTCCTTCAATAGCTATTACTTTATTTTCTTCAGTTTTTTCTACATGTTCTATTTTTGTCGTGTGCCTGTATGCTAATAAACGAGCACACTTTGGTAACTGTTCTTGTGGAACTTCCATCCTGTCATTTTATCTTTACTAGTCTGACTTTATTGTCCTTTCCTTTATCATATACCATTCTTGTGTATGCTTTCTCTGATGCATACGTGAATCCATGCAGCTGTATTTCAAGCTTAATGCTAGTCTGTAACCATCTTGGGATTCTTATTTCTTTTAATAATTTTAAGTTTTTGTCGCCTTTTAAAAAAATCTTGATCTAGCTTCCTTGACGCACCTACGAAAGTAGTTTCATTTTCGTTGGAGTCGACGTTATTTCCTAGGTCCACATGCTGTCCTAAGAAATTTCTATAACTTTCCTTAAGCTGTGTCTTTTTTTCTGAGTAAGAAACCGTGCCATCTCTTGTGGTCTTGATTCTCCTAACTCCTTTTTCATCCTTAACGGGAATGGTTACTATATCCCTTCCATCTAATTCTTTTGTTGTTTCAATAGCAATTTTCTCGCAGATTTCTGTTTCAGAAACTTCTTTAACCTCCTCTTCTATCTCCCAAATTCTCTCCAAATTTATATAATGCCTGGCTACCTTGCAAACTGGGCCATTTTCCGAAAAGTCCCCATTGACTTTCGGTTTTTTCTCCTCGTCCTTCAATGAGCATAGAGCACTCAACCTTTGCTCTAAATGCTCCATTACTTCGGACAACTTTTGAACTTCTTTTGTTCTTTTCACATGATTTCCATATGATTGCAAAGTTTCTCTATTAAACTTGCAAATAATCATGTGTGCAAAAATTACATCAACATCTTCTGATAAGACCGTTTCAATTTAATTAAATGTATTGATTCATCAATTGAATCAATAAATGCTTTAATGTGCTCTGCTGAATCAGTGTTCAGTCCTGGCAACTCTGTAAGCTGATTTAATTGTTCGGAAAATATTTTCCGATTGTTTTCATAGCGCTTGGTTAACAATTCCCAAGTCGTCTTGGAATTTTTTGAGGAGCAAATGCGACACCATGCATCTTGCTTCACCTATTAATGCCGTTCGGAAAAGAGATCCCACTTATTGGAATCTCCATAAAAGGTATGTACCTGCATTTTCGGGAGCATTGGTAGCTCCTCCGTTCTTAGTTGATAACCCCCAATTTTTGATTGACCTCTTTCTTGAATCTGTTCTGCTAGTTCCTCTACCGTGTTCTGTACGTCGAATCCTATCAAACGTGAACTTGCTGTCAAACTTTTCTTTAAATAATTGTTTTTCTTCCCAAAGCAATACTATCTTTCTATCCCTATGTCTACTTGCACATCGTCCAAATATTTGTTTAGCTCGTCTACCTGCCTTTCTCTCTTCTCTAAACTTGTCGCTTAGTTTGACTCTAAGGTGTGCCTGATAGGTCTCAGATTCATGTGCCATTGCTGGTGAAAACGGTAAATGTTTGGGATAAGCTGAGAGCAGAACATTGGTATTATTCCTCCTAAGTCCATTGTCATTGTGCTGTGTCAGAGAGACATCATACTCCATGATAGTTTTGTTTGCTAACAATGTAAGCTTTTACTCAACCTCGTCGTATAGCTGTAAAAGGGTCATGTTGCCCTGCCTGAGTATGCCAAGTTCCTGCTCAATCAATGAACATGCCACTTTTCGTAATCCGTAAACTCTAGTCTAGCTATAATGTCATCAAACTTAAGCTTTGTGCCAAACGATGCCAGCCTGTTGTCAGCAGTGCACATATCGTCCCTATAAATTCTGAGATGGACTCTACAACATCAAGAGATGCGTCGCAAGTACACTCTATCTAAGGTTCCGCCTTCGATACCTTTTGTATTCAGCTTATGAGCTCCTGTAATTTCCTATCTAAGGTTCCGCCTTTGACACCTTTTGTATTCAGCTTATGGAAGTCCACCTCACTGCCGTTGCCAAAATAGTGCCGTATCCAAATTTTGTTTATCGTCGAAATTACTTGACTGAGACATCTCTGCCGCCTTTAATATCTGTAGGCTACAAACTAAGTTATCTATATCGTCCGATACGCTGATGGATCTGCTCATATAGTCAAACCTGTCAATTTGTTGGGCAAGAAGTAAATTGTTTGGTCGGTTGCCGACACAGACAAAAGGAAATAAGTTGCTTCTAATTTCTTTAGTATTTGCAATATGATTTTTTAAATTTTTATCACGGCGCAAATATTTTCTATTTAGTATGGCTCTGTTGAGAATAATAAAACAAAACACGCACTATATTATCAAATCTAATTATTTGCAGTGACAGAAAATTTTTTTATTTTAATTTTATGAATAGTTGGTAAGATTTCCACTTACATGTTGCTTTAATATTATTTTTTTAGTCTATCGACTCAAATTCTTTTGTGCCGAAGCGTTGGTCGCCTTTGGACTTCGACTCCGCTGCCCAAAGCCGTCCACTTGGTGGTAGATTTTTATGTAAGCCTGTCTTTTGGTTAGTTGCGGCAAAGCTTGTCGGTGTAAAGCTTTAAATTTTTTTTTTTAGCATCTGCTTCTGCTTTTAGCCTGCGCAATTTCTGGGTTGTACCGACTGCACCGACTGTGTCAGCTCGAGATATGTTAAAGCCTAATTTGTCTATGCCGCCACGCCGGATATCGCACCTCATGCAAGTCTCATATTACGCTTTCGTGACGATCGCATCCACGAAGTCAGTGACCAACGGTAGCTTGGTCAGTACAATAACAGTGTATCATAGTGACCAGTGCCCAATTAAGTTGTTAATTGTTTACTCATGTTAACTTGTACATGTAAGCAGAATTCTTAAAATTTGCGCTAGCTGCCGCAACCACGTGTCATGAATAACTTTTGTGTTTCCCAACGGACCTTGGTGAAATGTTCAGCAGTAGACCTTATTGTGCTATAGAATATTAGTATATTCTCAAAAGGACAATTGCATTAATATTGTGTCTTAAATTAGTGAGCAGATCAAATTGGTTTATTTACCTGATTTAGAGCTATGTGGTGTCGATTAAATAATAGATACTTAATTTATATATACCATTTAAAAATTCCTTCTCCTCTTTGAAGCGCACAAACGTGTTTTTTTTTGTGCTCTCCGTTTTGTTTTGATTTTAATAAAACACCGGCGTTGTAATATTTATATCTAAAACATTCATTTTATTCTGTTTTCCTTCTCGGCTTATTTTTTTTATTTTATCGCCAATGCATGCTTGTGGCCGGTGCATTTCATCATATACAAATTGTTTCTTTTAAATTTGTGTTCTTGTGCATTTTTGTTTGTGCGCTTGCGCTATTAGCTCTGTGGGTAAGCTCTTGTTGTTGTTTATTGCTTATGTTTAACTGCCCATTGCCTCTCTTGGAGTGCAAGATTTCGTGAGCAAGCAAACAATCTATAAATAGACTACTCTCTCGCACTCTCGCGCTCTCTCACCTTTTTTCAACTTGTGCTTTGGTCTTTTTCTATTTTCTGCCGCTTGATGATATTCTATACGCTAGTAATCTAAATAACTCTCTTTCAAATTTGGCTGCGTTATTACAGTAGGCACCCATAATAATGGACCATAAAATTGTCTGCCTTAAAAAAATCCTTCCCAAATGCAAATTACGGCAAGTCAATCCAGCATACTTTGTTGGCTGTGTAAAATTGTCGTGCATTCCAAATATGCTGGTTACACTGGCATAGATGCTATTGCCAAACGAATGGGTTTGAACCATAGTTGCGACTCGTGTAGGGAGATTGATGTTGAATTTCGGGCGTTTATGCGTCAGACCAGGAGTGGCTTTAGGGGTCTGATTATTGGTTTTCGTAAAATAATTGATCAGCTTACAACCCTGGATACCCAAATTAATAGCCTAAAACTGTTGAGTCTCCAGGGCCTAAAAAGCCCACTACTTCAGCCTCCGACTGCAATTCAGTAGCCTACTACACAGCGTTTGGAAATGCTACGCTACTCCGTAGTATTTCGTTTTGCTCTCTCACAGAATTCTAGCAAAAACAAAAGCGCAAAACAGCCGTAGTAAATGAAACAGTTTCATTTGCTCTGCTCTCATCTCGCTATCAGTTTTCAGCTACCGCTACGGCTACGCAGAGCACAAAATTTCATTTTTTCAAAGACTCTCTCTTATAGCGAGAGCATAGCAATATTTTTGTAGCTCTTGCTGCTACGGAGTAGTAAATGCGAACGCTGCTACTACACCGATTACACAGCAGCTCATCTCGTTTGGTTTGCTGAGGACACTGGTTCTGTCCCGAAATGTGTGACATCGGCACGAGAAAACCCAATCGAATTATCCGTGTCGTCCGCTGTCGTAGAAGTTCCGAAAGGGCGATAGCAACAGAAGCCGATAAAAGGCTCGTCGTCCGGAATACCGGCTGTTTTAGGTACCACAGCTAATAATGTTCCCACTGTCCTACCTGTGGCGCCTAAGCCTCTAGTGGGTGTTCCACCAAAAAGACATATTTTTGTTTCTAGGCTTGACCCTCACTTCTCATCAGATGATGTAAAGGCCTTTATATAGGCAATTATTAAAGATCCAGGGTTATACCTGGTGGAGAAATTTAAGTTCGCCTATGAAAGGGATATTGCATCCTTTAAAATAAGTGTTCCGCCAGAAATATTTACTAACATTTGTTGTAAAGAGTTTTGGTCGGAACAATTAATAGTTAAAGAATATAAGGCTAAAAAGAAAAAGCGGTCTCCGATTTTATTACCACCTGTTTCTAGTGGCGCATCAACTTTAGTTGCTGCTTTAAAGAACTAAATTCTTCTTTCGAGCTTGCCTACCAGTATGTAAGATGTCTTAAATCAAAACTCGTTAACCTGTATTTAGATTATCTTGCCTTTAATTTTCAAATTATCGCTTTTACTGAGACCTGGCTGAAGCCGGACTCTGCAAATACACCCCTCACATATGTGATCGAGCTTCCCGTATCGGAGAAGGAGTACTCATAGCTGTCGAGTCTGCTCTTCCGTCGGAACGCATTGAACTATCCATCTCAGAGATTGAGTTGGTGGCTGTAAGAGTTGTATTTGGAAGTTTTTCTATCTTTATTTCATGTTCATATAACTTGTCAATTTATCAAACCCATCTTAATGCTATTAAATCTATCTCCTCCCTACTTACTGATTGGGACTTTTAGTAGTTCTTGGGGACTTTAATCTCCCAGATATTGATTGGTCATTGGACGGATCTATCCACGTTGAGTACTTGTAAGATACTGTTTTATTCTTATGAATTCTAGGTCTTATATACTAACAGAGTGTCTTATCTCAGGTCTGCTGTCGATGCATTATCGGCAGCAGCGATCATAAACTATTGTGTTTAATTAGGGTATCTTTCTCACCCTTACTACTTATTAATCTAACATGATATAGCCAACCTAATGGATTAAAATCATTGCAAGCGTGGATAATACTTGTCTGCTTTGTTGATTATGTTTTCTGAGCCCTCACAATTAACCTTAATTTTTAATTCTTCTTTAAAAGGTTCCCACTGTAGTCCCAATGTTTCTTTTTTCCACTTACTTCTTTTTTGCAGGGCACACAAATAAACTCTTTCTTCAAAGAGATCAAAACTCTTTCTTCATTCATTTAATCATTTTCCATCTATCTAAGTTGTCTATTACTCTTTTTAGATGATATTTTACTGACTTGGCTCCGGCCTCCCCAATACCTCCGAAGTGAAGTCCTGCTGGCGGGATAATTTTATCCCACTGGATTTTTTTTCATTTCCTTCAATAGCTATTACTTTATTTTCTTCAGTTTTTTCTACATGTTCTATTTTTGTCGTGTGCCTGTATGCTAATAAGCGAGCACACTTTGGTAACTGTTCTTGTGGAACTTCCATCCTGTCATTTTATCTTTACTAGTCTGACTTTATTGTCCTTTCCTTTATCATATACCATTCTTGTGTATGCTTTCTCTGATGCATACGTGAATCCATGCAGCTGTATTTCAAGCTTAATGCTAGTCTGTAACCATCTTGGGATTCTTATTTCTTTTAATAATGTTAAGTTTTTGTCGCCTTTTAGAAAATCTTGATCTAGCTTCCTTGACGCCCCTACGAAAGTAGTTTCATTTTCGTTGGAGTCGACGTTATTTCCTAGGTCCACATACTGTCCTAAGAAATTTCTATAACTTTCCTTAAGCTGTGTCTTTCTTCTGCATTTTTTTTCTGAGTAAGAAACCGTGCCATCTCTTGGGGTCTTGATTCTCCTAACTCCTTTTTCATCCTTAACGGGAATGGTTACTATATCCCTTCCATCTAATTCTTTTGTTGTTTCAATAGCAATTTTCTCGCAGATTTCTGTTTCAGAAACTTCTTTAACCTCCTCTTCTATCTCCCAAATTCTCTCCAAATTTATATAATGCCTGGCTACCTTGCAAACTGGGCCATTTTCCGAAAAGTCCCCATTGACTTTCGGTTTTTTCTCCTCATCCTTCAATGAGCATAGAGCACTCAACCTTTGCTCTAAATGCTCCATTACTTCGGACAACTTTTGAACTTCTTTTGTTCTTTTCACATGATTTCCATATGATTGCAAAGTTTCTCTATTAAACTTGCAAATAATCATGTGTGCAAAAATTACATCAACATCTTCTGATAAGACCGTTTCAATTTAATTAAATGTATTGATTCATCAATTGAATCAATAAATGCTTTAATGTGCTCTGCTGAATCAGTGTTCAGTCCTGGCAACTCTGTAAGCTGATTTAATTGTTCGGAAAATATTTTCCGATTGTTTTCATAGCGCTTGGTTAACAATTCCCAAGTCGTCTTGGAATTTTTTGAGGAGCAAATGCGACACCATGCATCTTGCTTCACCTATTAATGCCGTTCGGAAAAGAGATCCCACTTATTGGAATCTCCATAAAAGGTATGTACCTGCATTTTCGGGAGCATTGGTAGCTCCTCCGTTCTTAGTTGATAACCCCCAATTTTTGATTGACCTCTTTCTTGAATCTGTTCTGCTAGTTCCTCTACCGTGTTCTGTACGTCGAATCCTATCAAACGTGAATTTGCTGTCAAACTTTTCTTTAAATAATTGTTTTTCTTCCCAAAGCAATACTATCTTTCTATCCCTATGTCTACTTGCGTATCGTCTAAATATTTGTTTAGCTCCTCTACCTGCCTATCGAACTCATCTGCCTTCTTCTCTCTTATCCTTAATATAGGCAAGGATATTTTTGGCTCATCGTTTCAACCTTTTATTTTTGTTTAAATACATAAAATTATATTTTATTTTGTTTGCATAAATATTTCTAATTTTACTTCAATGGTCTGTATATAAAAATTTTTTTTAAGATAATTATTGTATATATTATTTTTATAGGTAAAATTCAAACAAATTGCGTTTTTTATTTTGTCTTAGATAAAAACAAAAAATTATTTTAATTTATTTTTTTTGTTATTGCGACGCGATCTTGCCGCCGTTTTCGCGTGGATGCGCCATATGGCTCACTCTCATTTTATTGTTTATGTGCTCCACAAAATCATTTGTAATCAAAATTCCTTAATGTAAAGTATGCTTGGGCCACACGTTTAGAAGCGCAGTTGGTGTGTGTAGTCGGAGGAGTCCTTCTTGAAGAGTTTGACCTCTGGATGGGCCTTGATCACCTTCAGCAGGGTGATTTCCCTTTGCAGAATGATCTTCTGGACCGCTCGTCTTTTCGGGGCCTTGGCACAAGCTTTTCCTCCTCGGCCTTTCGACGACGGAAGTTGGCGTCGTTAGCTGATTTGACCCCTTCTTGTTTCCGTACCGCTTCTTGAAGAGTTTGCCCTCTGTATGGGCCTTGGTCACCTTTTAGCATGCATTTGTCGCTCTCCGTTGCTGTCTGATCTTATGTTCTTCGCGCTGCTGTTGTCTGTAGCGCTCGATAGTTTTTTGGTTTGGCATGCTGCTCTTGGCTGCACCGATCGAAATTTTATGGTTCGGCGTGCTGCTCTTGGCTGCACCGCTCGAAATTTAGTGGCATTATCGGCAGCAGCGGTCATAAACTAATGTTTTCTCACCCTTACTACTTATTATTCTAACATGATATTCCTTAGCGTAGGTCGCTCTTAGAATCTTATGCGACCACAAGCGCGCTATCTTTTTTAATGCTGCTGGCTGCATTTTTACAATAAGGTGTGAGATATATTTTTACCGAGGGTCTAAGTAAGACTCGGTGTCACGTGTTCATGTGTGAACAGTCATCGCCATCAGACTCAAACTTACTGTTGCCTTCTTCGTCAAACGAATTTATTGATGGTCTACATGAAATGTCCTTACGGCAGGTTAATCGTGTGCGCAATTTAAGAAACAGATCTCTTGATCTAAATTACGTGATGAAATCGTTTGACAGTGTTGTGCAGAGGATTAATCCGCTAACGCTTCCTGAAGACCTTTTCCATCCAACTTTGGAAATGGTCTTTGATCTACCAGCCCGAGTCCCTATAAAGGAATCGGAATTAGCTGAACGTGTCCGTTGTTTCCGAAAGGCTGATTTTCATAAACTGAATGATCTTATTCTGCAAGTCGACTGGTCGCAACTGTACAATTGGGCATTGATGTTGCCATTAAACTATTTTATGATACCTTTTACTCGTTTTTTGATGTCTGCGTTCCTCTTAATCACCCAGCGAGGCCTGATAGGCCTCCCTAGTTCTCAGGTGAACTTATGAGATTAAAAGATGTGAAGTCGAGGTGTTATAAAAAGTTTCAGAAATCGGGTAATCACTCTGATTTCTGCCGTTATGCAGTTGTCCGACCAAATTTTTCTACTCAAAATTCCATCTGCTATAAGGATAACCTTAGCCGTTGTCGCCTCCAATTTGTTCATAATCCTTAGCAATTTTTAACTTTGTCAATTTTAAACGAAAGACATATATTTTGCCTTCTTCAGTTAAGTTTGCTGAAGAGAGCGGGAATACTGATCCCCAGCCGATCTGTTCGCAAACTTTTTCCACACTATCTACTCTTCCTCTAGGTATATTAAAAATATGCCTTTTCCTTACCAGTTACAGAGGTCAAACTGCATCTTACATCCCATTATTACGGAATGTTCGCTACTCAGCGACCTGAACACTATCAAGCCGGCTTACTCACCGGGCCCTGATAGTGTTCCTGCTGGTGTGCTCAGGTACTGTGCTGCAGCATTATGTAAACCTGTGTTAAAACTTTTTGAATTGACCATTAGCACTTCATCTTTTCTGACCATTTGGAAGGAATCATACATTATCCCTCTCCATAAGAAAGGGAGTAAGTCCGATGTCGAAAACTATTGAGGTATTTCCAAATTATCCGCTATACCTAAGGCTTTTGAGAGAATCATCACATCTCAACTGCAACATTTATGTAGTTCTATTATTTCACCATCCCAGCATGGGTTCGTGAAGCGCAGATCTACAACCACTAACCTTCTTGAGTTTACTTCGCTATTACGGATGGGTTTAAGAAAAGAATGCAGACTGACGTCATCTACACTGATTTCAGTAAGGCTTTCTTCTCTGTCAACCACTCCTTGCTGCTTCATAAATTATGCCTTCTCAGCTTCCCAGTCAATCTCTTGAACTGGATTTCAGATTATTTGCGTAACAGAACCCAAAAGGTTCTTGCGTGTTCACAGTACTTCTATTGAAGTTAATGATCTAGGTGTCATCGTTGATTATAATCTTAAATTCGACTCTCATGTTAAGACCGTGGTCAATAAGGCCAGAATTGTTATGGGTTTCATCAAGCGACTATCCCCACACAACAAAAACCTTTTATATATCTTTGGTACGGACTATGCTTGAGTATGCCTCATGTATCTGGACACCACAATACAATATTCATCAAGACAAAATTGTTACTTATTATGCCTTGCATGAACTGTTCAGGGTTCAATGTGATGACTATAACAAGCATTACAGAGTATTCTGCTCGGAGTCTTCTCTTCCTCGTATAAAGTCTTATATTCTAAACTATTTAGGAAGTAGATAGTCTTATTTTTACTTGTAATTCTTTTTTTTACACATAGTCGTAGTTTTTATTAGTTTTTTACTTTGCAACACGTGTCGTACGTTACACGAATGCGCCGAGGTGGGATGCAGTACGTTGCATCGGGATTCGCGTTATAAAAAAAAAAAAAAAAAATTTTAAATTTGCTGTTTCTAGCTCATAAATATTTGCTCAAAAAACTGGAGGAGGACTTCCGCTCTAAAATTTAAGTATCAAGCTCTTATAGTTTCGGAGATACAGGCAGACAGATGAACATTGCTAGATCGATTCGGCTTTTGATGCTGATGAAGAATATATATACTTTATAGGATCGAAGAAGCCACCTTCTGCCTGTGACATACATTTGCAGAAATACATTATACCCATTTTACTCAATGGGTATAATTAAAAACAAGTAAGGCTCTAGTCGAGAGCTCCCGACTAGGGGATACCCTGAAACCTCTTCTTCCAACATCAAATGCATCTCGCGCTACGCGCTCGTTTGTTGTAGTAGTATTAAAAATAAATTAAAAACAGAAAATGTTCCAGGGGAGGGTTCAAAATCGCAACAGACCGCACTACATGCCGCCGTCTCTACTCAACAGCCCCACCAATAATTGAGTCTTAATGAGAAAAAAGCCATTTAAAATAACAGCACAAAAAACAATACAATCGCAATTGCAATGCTGTTGATAGTATTTAAAGAAGACGCACATTAATGTTTGTTATGTTGTACATGTATACAGAAATTCTTGCAATTCGCGCTAGTTGTTGAGGACCGCCAAAACAAATTTTCTTTAATCACTTTTGTGTTTCTTAACCGATCTTAAGGAAATTTTCCACAGTACAATTTATATTTCTATAGATTATTGTGTATATTTTTTTAAAAAATTCAATTGCATCAAAACTGTGGCTCAAATTGGTGGGCAATAGTTGGTTAATTAACTTAATTCATAGCTTTGAGGTGGTAGCGGGGAGGTGGCAATAGCTTTTAAATGAAAGATACTTGATTAAGACATACTGTTCTAGAAGCAACGTATAAAGTTTGGTGAATCTAGCTCTTATAATTTACTTAATTTGCTATAAAAACAGGATTGAGATATCGATTTTAATCGATTTTTGGAAACGGAGTATGTTATTGATTATCGGAAACAAACTCGTACTGCGCATTGACTAGGAAAGCCTTCAGCTGAGATCCTTTCGTTCATACATACGGACGGACGGACAGACAGACTGCCATGGCTAGATCGACGCGGCTGTTGATGCTGATCAAGAATATATATACTTTATGGGGTCGGAGATGCTTCCTTCTGCCTGTTACATATATTTCAAGGTTCAAGGTATAGAAACAGTTGTATTAAAGTCTTTTTCTTCTGTAACAAATCATATAGAGGCAGACTTCTTGTATAATTAGGTATGGGAGATTTAATATTAATAATAATAGGAGCAATTATTTTCGAGAATTGATTATGTTGTATGTCCCATGGAGGGATGCAAATGTGGAACTAGTGATTAGAGACTGTGAATCGTTTTGCGGCCAAAATCAGGAGTTAATCGAGAGCTTAGATGATAGCGAGCTTCAACAAGCTCTTGAAATGCAGTGCAGGCAAAAAATGAAGAAAATGTTGATAATCAAGAATTAGGTGAAGATAGATTTCGAGTATTAGGATTGCCAGAAATAAATCCTCAATTAAATGTCTTGAACATTAATGGAAATGACGAGAATCTATATTCAGAAGATAACAATGTCCGATTAATGAAACATCCAGCTATAGATTTAGCACACATAGTCAGGTTACTTAATTTTAAGCAGAAAACATGCTTTTCACATGTTTTCCACAATGCCAAAAACAAATCCGTCTTCTACGAATTTGTTGGAGCTAGTGCGGATGTCGGAAAGAGCCAACTTATTTTAACTTTTTTTCAGGAAGTGATCCAACTTCTCCTAAACTACTATTGTGTGCTCCAACAGGTAAAGCTGCTTTTGAAATCGATAGATCAGAGAATTTTAGAAGCCGATACTAGCTTTAGGTCGCCGGAAACACAGGGATGGTGTATGTCTCTTCTTTTAAAAACCACTGCCAAATATATAATTACGATCAATCAAGATACTGTGGATGGATGAGTTAATGGGCCAACAAGCATGTTTATGTAAATAGATTTCGATGCATCCAGCACTCCAATAACTTTATGGACGATATTTTCAGATGATACTTGCCCTATCAAAGTGTACACATCATACAGAAGCTTTCTGGGAAACTACTTCGAACACATTATGATCACTTAGTTAACAGTTCCGCCCCGGACATTTTCTTTCATAATACGGAAAGCATTCATTGTCATATTGAAGATATTCGATCAGAGGGGTTAATGCTTCAGCCGTCTATTCTATGTTTCGTTGAGGCCTCAACATACTATAATAAAACTATTGGCATTCCAGGGCTTACTATTGTTGTCCGCCTTGATTGAGAGGTAATACATAATGCACTGCGACCTAATAAAGGAATCGTCATTTATATTAAGAATACAATATTCAGCAATATTTCTAATTGCTTAAGCGGTAGAAAAATATTTGGGTCAGTCGTTTTTGAGTATGCAATATTTTGTTATAAGTCTGTAGGTGTTTGAGTTATTTATAAAAGTCCGTCATATCCGCATAGTTTGTTTAAAACCAAATTTGAGTATTTATATCAGCAAAATTCATTTCTAACGGACAGTTGCATAATTTTGGGAGGTTTTAATTTATGCTTGAGCAAATTTGATAGATATAGGAGCCTTAACGATGAATTGCAGGAAGGGATTAAGGTGTGTATTAGATTTAAAAACGTTCACTAACAATTGTGACTCTCAAATTGATAGGGCTTTTTAAAATTTATTCAGTCAGGAAGTTAGCGCTAGGACACACGAGACAGTGTATATTTATCACAGTGTTATTTCTGTAAATGTTCAGGATAGGGTAAATTAGGTTCCTATACATAGGTCCATATAGTTTAAATATGTTTAATTTAAACCTACATGTATATTTAACTGTAGTTTTGGGGTCTTATACTTGGGTTCAGGGTATTTTCTAGTCGGGCACCCCCGACTAGAGCACTCTTACTTGTTACTATATCCAATAGTGTGTGTTGGTGGTCTGAAAATCGGACAAAGTGCCTTATCTTATCTTTGAAAGTATTAGAGTTTTTATTGAAAATAAGTCTGCTTGCTCAATTTCTATATGGTTTCTAAAAGTAGTAAGTAGGAGATTCTTCCCTATGATTAGTGGCAACATCTGAATATGAAAAATTTTCTAAGGCGGGAGCTCCCGATGAGGGGATACCCTGAACCCTCTTCTGCCAACACCATGTCCGTCTGTCTGTCCATCTGTTCGTATGTATGAAGGCAAGGATCTCAGAGCCTATAAGAGTTAGGGACTTTAAATTTGAAACATACGAGTACGAGTTTTTTTCCGATAATCGATAACTCGCCCCGTTTTTTTCGACTAAAATCGATATCGAAAATCATCCGTTTTAAAATCATCAAACTTTACATTTAGCTTTTTGAAATGTATATATATAAAGTCTCTTTTATTTCATAACTATCGCCACCTCCCCGTTACTAGCACGTAGCTATAAGTCAAGTATATTTACTTATATAAACCAATTTGTATTACCCACCAATTTGAGCCACAAATTGCAATTTTTTAAGAATATATAATATTCTATGGTACAATAAGATCTACTATTGAAAATTTCATCAAGATCGGTTAAAAAACACAGAAGTTGTTAAAGAAGCCCACGTTTCAGCGGCAGCGAGCGTAAAACGCAAGAATTTCTGTATACATGGTCACAGACACATTCATGTTCGACATTATTTAATTCTATCAAGAGCATTACAATTGTGATTGTACTATTTTCTGTGCTGTGTGTATTTGCTGCTATTTTGATTGGATTTTTTTTTCAGTATCTATTAGTTATTGGTTTGGGTGGTCTGTTACGAGTTCGAGACCTATAGAGGGAATTATTTTTTTTTTTTGTCAATTTATTTTTATTACTGCTCAAGCAAAGGACCTCGTAGCGTGAGCTGCATTTGGTGTTGGTAGAAGAGGGTTCAGGGGGTCCCCTAGTCGGGAACTCCCCACTAGAGCCTCTAACTTGTTTTTTGTTGTTATTATTTTTACTGTTTTTTTTTTACGATTTGGATTGATTTTCACTTTCTCGTGCTGGTTGATATATATGAACCCATTGAAAATGGGTAAAAAGGGTATAATGTATTTGTGCAAATGTATGTAACAGGCAAAAGGATACTTCTGCGACCCCATAAAGTATACATATAATTTATCAGCATCAACAGCCGAGTCGATCTAGCCATATCCGTCTTCTGTCCGTCCGTCCGTCCGTATGTATGAACCCAAGGATCTCAGAGCCTATAAGAGCTAGAGACTTGAAATGTTAGCTGTGGGTCCTCCTAGTGCCTGAGTAGATCGAGTTTGCTTTCGATAACTTACTCCTTTTTCAAACAATCGATAAAAATCGACATCGAAACACGGTTTTTTTTTAGCAAATTGGGTAAATAACAAAAGCTTGAGTTACCAAACTAGACGTGTACCTTTAAGAATAGTATATATATATCAAATATCTTTCATTTTATATATATTTATAGGAGGTGGTAACCTCCTCCCCGCTTCTACCTCATAGGCATAAATCAAGTAAAAACACCAATTTATGCTTCCCACCAATATAAGCCACAATTTAAATGCAATTGACTTTTTGATAATACACAAATATTCTATAGTAAAATAACATGTAGAAAATTTCATTAAGATCGGTTAAGAAACACATAAGTTATTAAATAAGACGTGTTATTGCCGGACTCGCAACAACACACATGCATGCGCGTCTGCTTTGAATCATATTAACAGCTTTGCAATTGCGATTGTATTGTTTTCTGTGCTGCTCTTTTAATTCGTTTTTTTTCTCATTAAGACTCAATGAATGGTGTGGCTGTTGGGTAGAAAAGTAGCGCGGTCAGTTGCGAGTTCGAACCCAGCTAAGGGCCGAGAGAGATAAAAAATTATGTCCTGGTTGAAGGAGGATGTAGAGCAATTTCACAATGTTTCTTCTTTATATTTTTGTAGATATTCAATAAAATCAGACTGCTGGGTTTGATTCTTCAGTACAAACTGACTTTATATTTATTCTTCCATCTTGTGCTAAGTTAATGTTTACAATATGCTTTAGAATTGTTTAGCAACATGACTCTGAGAAAGTGCTGATTTATGTGTTTTCGTTTGCTATCGAAAAGAAGTGTCGCAACCACATCCTATTAAACTGCTTCGTTTGAAATTTGATACAATGTACTTAAAAACTGTGACAATGTACTGATGCCCCCTTGACAGCTTGGCAACAATTGGTAAGGGGAGGGAAGTGTCGTTCTATCCGCTTCTTGGTGGTTCAGTTGGTGGTATCGAATCTGTGATACCCTGGGAGATACGGTAACTTCTCCCCCCTGGAGTGAAGTGAGGGCCACATCGAAGGTATGGCCTGAACGGAGACTGATTCTGCGTCCTTTGTGGAGTAAATTATTTGTTTCCCTCGGATATATTAGGCTGTTGCTGTTATGACGCTAATTAGTAGTATCACCGAGTATATTGCTACCAGATGTGAATTGGAGTGTTCTTTTATTTGCCATATTAGGTTTTGATGTTGGATGTTTTGCAGTTGGAGTTTTTGTTTTGATTGATTTCATCTATTGTGGAATTGATCGTGATTCCATCTATTTGGGGAATGCTGATTTCTTTTCTATCCTCCATTGTAATTATGTCGTCATTTCGATCGTTGTTGATTTTGACGGTGCAATTCGCATATTTGATGATAATTAATCCTTGTATGGATCTTTTTTCTCCGAATCTGATTCTATGTTGGTTGCTGGTGCGTTGAATACAAGTATCACTCCTTTTTCGGGTTCAAAGATTTGTTGGTGTATACCTAAATTTGTTGTGCTGCAACTACTTGTGTTTTGTTTTAAAATGTTACTTATACATATTTTGTTTGTTACAAATTCCTCCATTTCTGATGCTTCGCAAATATTTTGTTTGTATATCTTGGTACACGGCGTGTTAATTTGTCTTATGCTATTCTTATTATACATTACATATTTACTAGTTATAATAAGCTGTGTTTCGTTTATGGGCAATGGTATGATGCGGTACATTTGAAATTCTTCATTGCTTAATATAGGTATCTTTATTAGGAATATGATAGATTGGTCTTGTTGAGTTGTTTCTAAGGTTAATAATTTGTATAAGTTCTATACTGATTGTAATTTGATGTTGTGCATATCTATGATTTTTGTTATTTTTTTAACTTCTATATTAATTAGTATGAATTTCGGGAAGATTTTTAATTTGGATAGTAAGATACTCTCTGCGACATTGCTGAAATGGTTATAGAGTATGTCTAAATTGAAACTTATTCTATACATATATTTTATTAGTGAAATTTGCTTACTTTCTAGATTTAGACCTTTGCATATTGAATTTTGGTATTTTTTTAAAAAATTATTTGTTGTTTCTTGTTCTCTGCTAATGTATGTTGATATATTTGTGAATCTTATTAATATCTCGTTATTAAATTCTCCTTTTATTTTATATTATTTGTATAATTATTATTTTCCTCCCTTAGTTTCTTTATGTCTCTGTCTATTCTAAAGTTGTCTTCTGCATCCATGTTCCCCGTTATGGTTTTAATAACAGTGCCTAATCCGTTAATTTAACCTCTTCGATGCCTTTTGGTAGCTATAAGGCTTTGGACCCTATTTTCAAATTTGTTTTTAATTTTTTCTTTGAGGACGTTTTTTAATTCGTTTGTTTCTTTTCCGTCTTCGATAGTTTCTATAGCTGTTCTAAATTTATCTATCCTTTTTTTCTAATCTTTTAGGTATATAACGTGTGATATAGTTTAAAAGGAGCTTACTGTCCTTGTCGCTTCTAGGTTGATCTTTGCAATTGGTTGTTGTCTGGTAATTGAATGAAATTCAGTATATATCCTTCATGGTCAATCTGTAAAGTTCGGTGATTCATTATTCTTTGTGTTTTCTTTTCTTTTTATTCCCCCAAGTTTGTGTGTTTTTATACCCTGAACCCATTGAAAATGGGTAAAAAGGGTATAATGTATTTGTGCAAATGTATGTAACAGGCAGAAGGATACTTCTGCGACCCCATAAAGTATACATATAATTTATCAACATCAACAGCCGAGTCGATCTAGCCATGTCCGTCTGTCTGTCCGCCTGTCCATATGTATGAACGCAAGGATCTCAGAACCTATAATAGCTAGTGGCTTGAAATTTTAGTTGTACGTCCTCCTATATTCGATAAATTGCCCCGTTTGTATATAACAACAGAAAGCATCTCCGACCCCATAAATATATATATTCTTGATCAGCATCAATAGCCGAGTCGATCTCTTCATGCCCGTCTTTCTGTCTGTCCGCATGTATGAACGTCTTTCTGTCTGTCCGTATGTATGAACGCAAGGATATCAGAACCTATAGACTTGAAATTTTAGATGTAGGTCCTCCTAATGCCGCGCAGATCGAGTTTGTTTCCGATATTCGATAACTTGCCCCGTTTCCAAGTAATCGATAAAAATCGATATCGAAATTTTGTTTTTTTAGCTATTTTGGCAAATAATATGAGTTAGAGTCACCAAACTTGACATGTAGCTTCTAGAATAGTATATATATATCAAGTATTTTTCATTTTATACCTATAGCCACCTCCCCGCTACCACCGCAAAACTATAAATCAAGTTAATTATCCAACTTGTATTGCCCATCAATTTAAGCCACAATTTATATGCAATTGCATTTTTGAGAATACACAAGTATTCTTTATTCTATTCTACAATAAGATGTACTGTCGAAAATTTCATTAAAATCGGTTAAGAAACACAAAAGTTATGTGCGCACGTGCTAGCAGCATAGCTGCTGCGCAAATTGCAAGAATTTTTATATATATGTACACACACACACACATTCATGCGCGTCTGCTTTGAATCCTATTAACAGCATTGCAATTGCGATTGTATTGTTTTCTGCGCTGCTATTTAAATTGTTTTTTTTTTCTTATTAAAGCTCAATTATTGGTGTGGCCCTTGAGTAGAGGCAGCGGCAAGTGGTGTGGCTAGTTGCGAGTTCGAACCCTGCCAAGGGAAAATTTTTTTTCATTTTTCTCAATTTCTACTAAATCAAACGAGCGTTTAGCGCGAGATGCATTTGGTGTTGGAAGAAGAGGGTTCAGGGTATCCCCTAGTCGGGAGCTCCCGACTAGAACCTCTTACTTGTTTTTAGTGCTGAAGTAAACGAGCGCGTAGCGCGAGCTGCATTTGGTGTTGGTAGAAAACTGTTCAGGGTATTCCCTAGTCGGGAGCTCCCGACTACAGCCTCTTCCTCCTTTTTTTTTGTCTGGTGTGGCTGGTGAGTAGAGGCGGCAGAAAGTAATGCGGTCAGTTGCGAGTTCAAGCCGTGCCAAGGGACCTTTTTTTTTTTTAATTTATCTTCGCATTTATCTTTATTACTACTAAAGCGAACGAGCGCGTTGATGTTGGAATAAGAGGGTTCAGGGTATCCCCTAGTCGGGAGCATCCGACTAGAACCTCTTACTTGTTTGATTTCTAGTAGTGGTTAGTGTTACTCCTGAATCTCTTAAGACTTTTTGTTTGCTGAATCTTGGTGTCATTTTGTTTCGTCTGTTTTCTTTTCTAAATACAGTTTCTTTTGTCTCGTATCCTTCACGCTGGTTCCTATCTATGTTCAGTTTTTCTAATCTAAGGTTTTTTTCTTGTGAGACGTGTTCTTGAATTTTTAGATATAATTCTTGTCAAAATTTGTTTAGTTTTCTGAGGTAGTCGTTTACATTGTAGAAGTTCATGTCTCTGTTGAATACGTGTGTTCGTCCGGTAAAAAGTTCGAATGGGGTATGGTGTGTGGCAGATGGGATTGCGTTATTGTAAGTAATCATTATTCCGCCAACACTTTCTCATGGTCTATTGGCGTGTTAATTTTCTTTTTCTTTTCTATTATTTTTCTACATATTTCATATTTGTCGAATCTAGGTTTTCTACTGGGGCGTTGCTGGATGACTGCTGGAAGGATGTTACGTGGAGTTGTTTGTTTTACTGTTTACAAAAATCTTTGAAAAGATTTGAAGAGTATTCTGCTCCTTGGTCGCAAATAATTTTTCTTGGTATAACTTTGGATTGATTTTACCACATTTGTGCTATCCCGTATCGGGATTGTGGTGCCTGTTGCAAATCGTGAAATTTTGTCAATTATTGTGATAACGTACATTGATTGTGTATAGATCTGTGGTTATTTTTAGGGGTTTCACATTCTTGAAATTGTATTTTAGGTGGGTGTCCATCGTACTTTAATGTTTCGCAGGTGTCACAGTTGTTAATTTTTTGCGTGACTTCTGCTTTCATGTTTGGAAAAAAATATTGTCTTTTCAATTGGGAGGTGACATCGTCAATGCCTCTATGATTAGACGAAATGTGTTGTTAACGGATTTCTTCTTCTTGAGTGGCTGCTGCTATTGGGTCTATTAATTTATTCGTACATCTAACAACTTTATAAATGTTGCAAAAATCCCGCGTAACTTTTCTGAATTATTTTGAAAATTTCGTCTGGTGCATAAATTGAACACGTATTTTTTGGTTTAGTATGTTTTTAGTATTTCTGTCGTAATTTTTGTCTAATTTTGTTTCTTAAGGGCATAGTCGTGAGAATTTTGAAGTTTTTGTCTATTGAAAATATAAGTTGGATATTGTGGTCGTTTATCGGTTTTTCTAATATATAAATGTGATCATCTTGTTGTTCTAAGTTTGAGTGTATAGTATCTCCTGTGTTAGCAATTATCGATTCGTGATCGTTAATTTGGGTTCTATTTGGGTTTTACTTAACGCGTCTGCCACTACATTCTGTGATCCTTTTTTATAGACAGCTACAAAATCGTATTCTATTAGCTAGAGTTTCCAACGACCCAACTTTGAATTGTGTTCTTTAAAACCCATGAGCCAAGTTAATGGTCAATAGTCTGTCATAATTTTGAATTTATTACCATAAAGGTAGGGTCTATAGTATTTGGTCACCCAAATTATTGCTAGCATCTCTTTTACGACAGTTTTTTATTTATTTATTTATTAGTGGTCGACAAAACGAGTGTCTTCCTAATTATTCAATCTCTATATATAAAACTGTTTTTCCTGACTGACTGACTGATTGGTGCTCAACGCACAGCCCAAACCGTAAGAGCTAGGAAGCTGAAATTTTCACTGTAGTTACCTTATGTGATGAAGGTGCACGTTAAGACAGGGTTTCGGGGAAATTCCACTCGCAAGTGTGGAAAAATCGCGAAAAACTTTTGTATGTAACTTTTTTGTTTACCATCTGATCGGCCCAAACTTATTTTCAAAGATCTTTGTTCAAATTCATTTGAGGGGTGTTTCACACTTTTCGAAAAATACGTTCCTCCTTGGTGGAAATGGAGGTCAAAGATTTGGTGGGTGACGTTTCGCGCTCATATTTATTTCCAAAGATCTATATGAAAATTTATTTTAGACGTGTTTCACATTTTTCGTAAAATCAAAGCTTCTTCAGCTGAAAGTGCGATTCTAAGATATTTTTGGAGAAGTTTTAAGTTTTGTCCGATTTGCGTCAAACTTTATTCTTAGAGCTCTACATGAGAATTTAATGAATAGGTGTTTTTGGAAAGTCTTACGTCAATTTGCGACAAACGGTTGTATGAAGGTTTTTTACCATCCAATCGGCTTAAAAGTTGTTTTTATAACATAGGTCCGCTTTCCACGTTGAACCTTAGAAAACGTAGCATTGTGAATGTAATTTTGTTGTCGCATGAGAAATATCAGTGCGATAAAATATATTTTGAAATTTGCAGAAGCTAATATCAAGCCTTTTAAAAAAAAAAAAAAAATTTTCACAAAACTAGAAAGTTTGGTGGTCTTTTGTTGAAAAAGGAGAAACTGTTAAACATCTTACATAAATGAATTTTCTTTTGACAAATGCCAGACACGTCTTGAAAATAGCTGCATTTTCTGACAATTTTTGGAATTTTGTAATCCAACAAAATGAAAATCAATACAAAAAATAAAAAGTTGTGAATTCTAAGGGTAAATAAACACACCTAACTTTATGCAACAATATATTTTTTCATATCGAGCCGTATCCTACTTGGTTCGAGTTTGCTGTGACACAAAATGTTAGGGTTATGGCGGTGTGGTATGCGTAGCCACATGTCGCGTGCCTAAACACCCAGGTTCAAGTCTTAGTGATGCCGCCATGTGGTGGTTGCTTCGTTTTTTACACTAATTGTGCTTTTAATAAATAAACATGCGTAGAATAATTATGTAAATAAACATATGTTATTTTTAAGAGGTTATGTACGATGTGTAACGGAAAAAGATTGGTCGCTGTACCGCACCTGCACCCGTACCGTGCCCATCATTCTAAGCCCAAATAGTACATCGTGAAAAAGAGGCACATAAAACAAAAAATAGCATAGACACATTCCTTTGCATAGAAAATTTGCTTTGTTGTAACGGTCAGAATTGACGCGGAATACAAGTTAAAGCAAACCACAAAAATTATCGAATCCTTCTCTCAGCAGAAATATCGGCGCGGTGTGCGTCCCTCTCTGAAGTGCAACACGATAGTTGTTAGAGAATTTCTTTTTTGTTTGCAACGCAACAAATCAGATCGACCAACACCACCATATTTTAAATTTTCCACGTGCGAGCTTAAATTAAATATAAAAATAGTGCAAATTAATACCTAAGTGTTTGATTATTATCAATTGATTTAAAATTTATCAATTTATTATAATTAATTGTTTTCCGATTGCGTACGATTAAGAAAATTTTTGGCTCTCCATTGACATTTTTAGTAAACAGTGGGCGCAGTGTTAGAACGCGTTTGTATGTTTCTTTGTTTTGTGTTGACTGGATAAGGATTGCAAGTATTTTATATTCCTAAAACCTTTCCACTAACTTTAAAAATATTAAACTTAAGTGTACTTCCTTTTGGATTGGGTGTATAGCAATTGATAGTTTAAGAGTTGAGACTTTTCTTCCATTTTTTTGACTTTAACACATTATGGGTACTGAGAAGGTTAACATAAATGGGGTCATGGGCCATTTTATATGGTACGCAAGTATTAGCCTCTGAAATACGTCAGGAGATAGTTTCCCATGTGATAAATCACTGGGACGCTTTTGCAGCTTTTACCCATAATGCTGATGGGAACAATTATAATTCACCTTCACACTATTTAGCCGATATGTTACAGCCCCATACATATGGTAGCACGTGTGTATGGTCTGCTTTTTGAAGTGTATCATAACCAACAATTATTAATGAAATGTGGCTCAGAAGCAAACCCAGTCGAAAGATTGCGTTTTACGGGGGACCTTTCAAATGGTCATTTTGATGTGTATATTCCATCTTATACTTTGTCCAATATAGATTCTGCTTCTGAAAATAATTCGAACGCAAATGTTAGAGAAAAAGCTGTGAGTAAAAGAACTCGATTTTCTGATAGAATTAGGAAAAAGCAGCTTAATGTGGCAGCCAAAAAATATCGCGTTGAGCATATTAAAGAGCTAAGAGATGCAGCAAAACAATATCAGGCTTCTCAGCCTGAAGTGCATCGAGCTGCAGTGAAAAAATATCAGGCTGAGCATCCTCAAGTGCACCGAGTTTCAGCTTTAAAATATCAGGCTGAGAATCCTGAGGTGCACCAAGTTGCTGCTTCAAAATACCAGGCTGAAAATCCTGAGGTGCACAAAGTATAAGCAAAAATTTTTCAAGTTCAAAATCCTGAAGCGCATCGAGCTGCAGCAGCGAAATATCAGACTGAAAATCCTGCGGTGCACCGAGCTTCAGCTTTAAAATATCAGGCTGAGAATCCTATGGTGCACCGAGTTGCTGCTTCACAATACCAGGCAGAAAATCCGGAGGTGCACCGAGCTTCAGCTTTAAAATATCAGGCTGAGAATCCTGAGGTGCACCGAGTTACTGCTTTAAAATATCAGGCTGAGAATCCTGAGGTGCACCGAGCTTCGGCTTAAAAATATCAGGCTGAGAATCCTGAGGTGCACCGAGTTGCTGCTTCACAATACCAGGCAGAAAATCCGGAGGTGCACCGAGCTTCAGCTTTAAAATATCAGGCTGAGAATCCTGAGGTGCACCGAGTTGCTGCTTCACAATACCAGGCAGAAAATCCGGAGGTGCACCGAGCTTCAGCTTTAAAATATCAGGCTGAGAATCCTGAGGTGCACCGAGCTTCAGCTTTAAAATATCAGGCTGAGAATCCTGAGGTGCACCAAGCTGCGGTCAGATTATATCAGGCTCTTAACCCTGATGTCCACCGAAAAGCTGTTAATCGTCACGAACAGAGCCATCCTAACACACGATCGGAAAGACGATTGCGCCTATGGAAAGTAAAAGCTTTGTCTGGCCTTACGTACGATTCCCAAATAGCATATAACGCAGACAAAACTGTTGTACTTGGTTCCATGAGCTATAAATGTAAGTTTTGTGATGCGCTAAAATGGAAAAATGAATCGCAGGGACTGTGCTGCAAATCTAGTAAAGTTCAACTTCCTTCTTTCGAGCTTTTACCAGAACCTCTTAACAGCTTATTAAAGGGTGATCACCCTGAGTACACTCATTTTATAGACCGCATAAGAAAATATAATAGCTGTTTTCAAATGACATCATTTGGATGCAACAGAATTCGAGACACCGGCTTTATGCCTACATTTAAGGTGCAAGGTCAAGTGTATCATTTAGTTGGTAGTATTTTGCCCGGCCTTGAACAAGATCCCCAATTTTTACACAATTTATTTTGTTGGTGAGGATGACAGGGAAGCGCAACTTAGATGCAAAAACATAGCAGATGTGAGATTAGGTTTAGTGAAATCACTTCAATCAATGTTGCACAATTTTAACTCTTACGTTAAAGATTTTAAAAGTGCATTTGACAAAATTCCCAGCAAGTGTACTGATTTTAAAATGGTTATTCAAGCCAATAAAAAAATAACTGATTTGCATAAAGGACGTATGAATCCCCCCACAGTAAGTGAAGTAGCTCTTCTAATAGTTGGTCAGCAGTTTGAGAAGCGAGATATTATTGTGGAAAGCCATAATAATAAATTGCAACGCATTAGTGAAGTTCACCGTTTCTATGATGCATTGCAATATCCACTTCTTTTTTGTCGTGGAGAGGATGGATATTCCGTTGACATATCTCAACGTGACCCCCTCACAAAATTGCCTCTGAAAAAAACTGTTTCAGCAATTAGTTTTTACACATACAGAATAATGATTCGGAAATCTCAGGCCAATCATTTACTTTATTGCCGATCTCTATTCAGTCAGTTTTTAGTTGACATGTATGCAAAAATTGAAACTGAAAGACTGAATTTCATACGAAACAACCAAGCACAACTCAGGGCAGATAGTTATATTCACCTTCAAGATGCTATTGGCAGGCAAGATGTGGATGCTTTTCAGCTTGGTCAGTTAGTAGTTCTTCCATCTTCCTTTACTGGGTCGGCAAGATACATGCATGAAAAAACTCAGGACGCAATGACGTATGTTCGACACCACGGGCGTCCTGATCATTTCATTACATTTACTTGCAACCCTAAATGGAAAGATATTGCAGATGTTTTGATGCCAGGGCAAAAAACGCATGATCGCCATGACATTATTGCTAGAGTCTTTCACTTAAAAGTAAAAGCTTTAATGTCTTTGTTAACAAAAGGCAATTTGTTTGGTAAAGTTCAGTGTTTTATGTACTCTGTGGAGTGGCAAAAGCGTGGTCTACCACATATTCACATTTAGTTATGGTTAGAAAAACATATTATGCCCGATCAAATTGATGGTATTAGCTGTGCAGAAATTCCAGATCATCAAAACGATCAACTATTGTTTGAAATAGTCAAGGCTAACATGGTTCATGGGCCATGCGGTACACTGAACCTTAAATCACCCTGTATGAGAGAAGGCAAATGTACCAAAAGATTTCCTCGACAGTTGCTTAGGGAAACTATCACAGGAAATGACGGTTATCCTCAATACCGGCGAAGAGCCCCACAAGATGGTGGATTTACTGTTGAAATTAATGGAAAAATCCTAGATAACCGTTGGGTTGTGCCCTATAATAGTGTTCTCTTACGCACATTTGAGGCCCATATAAATATTGAGTACTGCAGTTCTGTTAAGTCAATAAAATACATACGCAAATATGTAAATAAGGGTAGTGATCAAGCATCTTTTACGCTTGAAAATCAGAAAGACGAGGTTAAAATGTATGAAAGTGGTAGATATATTAGCAGTTCAGAAGCAGTATGGAGAATTCTCGTATTTCCCATACATGAAAGGTTTCCGACTGTTATGCACTTGGCTGTACACTTAGAAAATGGACAGCGCATTTACTTCAACCCAAACAATTCACATCAAATTCGAGAAAAGCTTAGTAACCCATCCCACACAACCCTTCTAGCATGTTTTGAACTTTGCACAAAAGACGAATTTGCGAAAACACTGTTGTATGTGGAAGTTCCTTCTTATTACACATGGAATAAGAATAAGTTTGAAAGAAGGAAACGGGGAAGTGAAGTAGTTCACTTTCCTGGAGTTAAAAAAGATCAAGCTTTGGGAAGGGTGTATACAGTACACCCCAATAACAGTGAATGTTATTACTTGAGAATTTTACTCCATGAGGTACGAGGGCCAACCTCATATTCGTATCTAAAAACTGTCAATGGAACTATTTATGAATCGTTTCAATTAGCTTGCAAAGCTTTGGGCTTACTTGAAAACGATAGTCATTGGGACTTTACAATGGCGGAAGCTGTTCTGTGTCAAGTTCCGTTTAAATTGCGAGAACTTTTTGCAATCATTTTGGTATTTTGTCAAGTATCCGATGCCTTAAGTTTGTGGAACAAATATAAAGAAAGCCTTTCAGAAGACATTATTAATGAAATGAAACTCATAGCTGGTCCTAATGTAGATGCAGTTATGGAAAAAATATAAAATAACTGTCTCATATATCTTGAAGACATGGTGTTGTCCTTAGGAGGACAATGTTTGACGGCATACGGGCTGCCTAACCCATGTAGATCCATAGAAGTCCTGCAGAATAGAGATTATCTTCGGGAAATTAGTTATGATAATAACATTTTAAATGAAATTGTTATAGATAACGAGCCTCTCCTGAATAACGAACAGAAAAGCGTATACGATATTATTTTGGAAAGCGTTCAAACAGATAGAGGAAAAATATTTTTTTTGGACGCCCCTGGTGGTACAGGTAAAACATTTTTACTGAATTTGTTGTTAGCTAAAGTAAGACAAAGTCAGAAAATAGCATTGGCTGTAGCTTCCTCAGGTATAGCTGCCACATTGCCTAATGGGGGTCGAACAGCACACTCTGCATTCAAACTTCCATTAAATTTAATAAATGCAGAGTTACCTCAATGTTCTATTTCAAAGCAATCTAATTTTGCCAATGTACTCAAAGATTGCAGCCTTATTGTTTGGGATGAGTGCACCATGGCTCATAAAGGTGGCTTTGAAGCTCTGAACAGAACACTAAAGGATTTGCGAGATAATGACTTCCTTATGGGAGGCATAACCGTTCTTTTAGCTGGAGACTTTCGTCAAACACTTCCTGTAATACCTAAGGGAACAAGAGCTGATGAAATAAAGTCATGCCTAAAATCCTCATTTTTGTGGCCTCAAATTCAAAAACTTGCATTAAGGACAAATATGCGTGTTCACTTGAATAGTAATGCTTCAACTGGTATTTTTGCAGAAGTATTACTTAAAATAGGAGATGGTACATATCCCACAGTTGAAGGAAAAGTTGATATCCCATCATGTTTAGGTAATGTCGTAACGACTCTTGAAGAGCTTATCACAATTGTGTACCCGAATGTTTCCAGCATATTGGCAAAACCGCCAAATTGGTTATCGGAACGAGCAGTTTTAACTGCAAAAAATGAAAGAGCCGCCTATATTAATGACTTGCTACTTAAATCACTTGATGGCGATCGAATTCAATATAGGTCTATCGATTCTGTTACAGACATCGATGACGCAGTTCACTACCCCGTCGAGTTTCTTAATACTTTGAACCCAGCAGGAGCTCCCCCGCATATTCTAACTCTTAAAGTCGGTGCACCTATAATGTTATTGCGGAATCTAAATCCACCAAAATTATGCAATGGTACTCGACTGCAAGTGAAAGCTCTTCATAAAAATGTCATTGAGGCTACCGTGGTTACTGGATGTGCCAAAGGAGAATCGGTATTTTTACCAAGGATCCCGCTTATACCATCAGATCTTCCTTTTCAGTTTAAGAGACTTCAATTTCCCTTAAAAGTCTGCTTCGCAATTACAATTAACAAATCGCAAGGTCAGACTTTAAAGCTAGCTGGATTAGATCTTACAGAAGATTGCTTTACTCATGGACAGTTTTATGTAGCATGTTCTAGAGTAAGCTCAGCTAGCAACCTTATCATTTTAGCACCTCTTGGTAAATCTGCAAATGTTGTTTACAATGAAGTTCTTAAATGAAATGAAGAACTTTAACGTAATAACTGGTTTTATAGTATTGTTTTGAGTTAGGCATAGGTTGTTTTTGTTTCTGTCCGTAGGAAAAAAACAGTTCACAAAATAATTTTCCAACAATAGTTGAATAATTTAAGCATAGTTTTATTTAGGCAAAATAAACTCTAAAAAATTTAAGTGACAATGGAGTTCTAAAATAATATGGAGAACTTTAACGTCGTTTAAAAAATATTTTTAATTTTCTGTCTTTTAAATTTACACATTTTTCAGATCTATCTGTAAGTTAAAAAATATAGTAAAAAATGTAGCAAGCCCATAATTTTAGTCAAAACGTTTAGATATAAACTGCATTTAGGAAAATTTGTATTTTTAATGAGTACAAATTAAATTTTGACGATTAAATAGTTTAAAAATTTAAGCATAGTTTTTTGGGCTAAAGAAGTTCTAGAGGGAACTTTAATTGATGTATCTAAAATTACTCATTTTCCAGATAGATTGCAAATTAAAAGTCATAATAAAAATAAATCTAGCAAGCCTATCAGTTTTGTGTAAACTGTTAGAAGATATAAATTTCATTTGGAAAAATTTATATTTTTAATGAGTTAAAAATAATTATATTTTAAGTCAAAGAAGTACTAAAGGGAACTTTAATTTTTGTAACAAGGGAGTTTTTAAAAAGTGGTAGAGAAAGTTCGGTAGAGAAAACGTGATGCAAACTATTGTAATTTTTACATAGCACGCGAAAAGGATTGTGCATAGCGAGATCTGTTGTGCACGTAGATAGGAATAAGGGGCGGTAATTTCTGGATGGTCTAGCCGGAACAGAGAATTGAAGACGCCCTAGCAGAAAAGGAGAATCTATATCGCCAACAACCAACTTATGTAGAAAGACAACACCGAGAATTGTCCTACGGTTGGTTAACGACGGAAGGTTAAGAAGAAGCAGCCTGCTGGAATAGGATGGCAACCGAAGATTAGGGTCCCAATTTAAACCTCGTAAGGCAAAAAGCAGAAATTGCTTCTGAACAGATTCAATACGATCCTGGCTATTGTTATACTGCGGAGACCAGATGCAAGAGCAGTATTCAAGGATAGGGCGAACAAGAGAGATGTACAGAAGTTTCGTTATAAAACGATCGGTAAACTCTTTAGACCGTCGTTTAATGAATCCAAGTACACCGTTTGCCTCATTAACAATGGTATCTATGTGAAGATTGAAACAGAGTTTAGAATCAAAAAGAACGCCTAAATCCTTAACTGTTAGTATACGTTGCAATGGAGTATTGTCGATTGTATAACTGACCAGATAAGGTGTAGTACGATTAAATGTCATAAACATACACTTTGAACAATTCAGATGCAATTGATTGGCCGAGCACCAAAGTTGCATAGCGTTCAAATCGTCTTGAAGACGAGAATGATGTAGGGGATTGGTGTATGATAGAATAAGTTTCACGTCGTCCGCATACATGAGTATACGGGCATGTGATATAACAGAGGGGAGATCATTTATAAAAAGAGTAAAGAGTAAAGGTCCAAGATGACTACCTTGAGGAACACCAGAAGAAACGTGAACCTGTTTAGAGGTAGTCAGCCTCAGCATTACTCTTTGGGTCCTACCTTTTAAATAAGAACTAATCCAAAGCAATAGAGACGGAGGGAAACCTATTCGGTCAAGTTTAAAAAGTAAAATGTCATGGTGCACGGAGTCAAACGCCTTACTGAAGTCAGTGTAAATGACATCAGTTTGCATTTTTGAAAGGAAAGCATCATTTACCATGGAAGTTAACTCAAGCAGATTGGTCGTAGTAGACCGATTCTTTACGAATCCATGTTGAACAGGAGAAACAACTGATTTGCAGAAATGCTGCAAATTCGAAGTGATTATTTTTTCAAATAATTTAGGAATAGCGGACAGTTTTGCAATGCCTCTGTAATTTAGTATATCAGACTTTCCACCTTTCTTGTGGAGAGGAATGATATAAGATTCTTTCCAAAGAGATGGAAAGACAGAAGAATCGAGGGATAGATTAAAAAGCTTTAGCAATGGATAAACAAGGGAAGAACTACACTCCTTGAGTAGACAACTAGGGATATTGTCAGGCCCAGGAGAGAAAGAAGATTTTAAAGAATTTAAAGCTAAAAGGAGAGAGGAATGAGAAATAATAGGGGGAGGTATAGAACTCGAGGAAGTAATAGTATAAGGGTAAGAATTATTATTAGGGCAGACTGAAGAGTAAGTTGATTGAAAAAAATTAGCAAAGAGGTTAGCAGAATCAGAGTCATTGCTAGCTTTATCCATCCCGAGAGAAAAAGAAGATGGCAAACTTGAAGATTTACGCTTCGAGTTTACAGAATTGTAAAACTGTCTTGGATTTAGGGCAAATTGCCTTTTGCAACGCGTTAGATAATTCTCATAGCATTGAGAATTCAGAAGAAAGAAGTTCGACTTGGCTATGGAATATTTAGCCAAGTCAGTACACGAACCAGACTTTTTAAACTTTTTAAAATATTTTGATTTTATATTTTTTAGATTCGTTAATCTGGGAGTAAACCAAGGTGGCTTTAAAGAGGTAGTCGAAGGAATTGACTTGGGAATACACATATCTAAGAGGGAGTTTAGGGTGTTATAAAAAAAGTTAATAGCAGTATTCATGTCAACCGAGTCATATAAGAAAGACCAATCGGTTGCATAAATAAGCTGATTCAGCAAGGAATAGTTTCCTTTGCGAAAGCAACGGCGGGGCTTATTGGCTGATGAGCACGAAATGAGAGGATTACAATTGAACATTGCAACCTCTAAAGAAGGATGATATACATCCTCAGGAAGAGATAAAGGAGGGGACCTAGATACATTAGAAATAAGATAGTCGTTAACAAATACAAGATAAAGTGTTCTATTCAAATGATTAGAAATTGAATTGATTTGAAACAACGAAATGTCTAGCATGCAATCTATAAAGTCATGCTGTGCTGAGGGCACTAAATAATTTTCGGCAGTGAAAAGTGACCAAGAGATGTTCGGCAAATTAAAATCACCCAACACAATTATTAGGTCATTATCACGCACGTGTGAAGAAACTTCTTTAATACAAGAAATATGTTTCATAAAAACTTGAATATCAGAAGAAGGAGGAACATAAGAGCATGTAAGTTGAGTAATTTTCTTCTTTCTCGGACAAGGTTCTGCTAGCGAACGACACTGTCTGTCTAATCACAATGTGCCCTGTGAAAGGATTGCTCCTATCGCTACATAGAGTCACTAGTTCGAATAAATTACTTTAAAAATCCGGGTATTGGAGTATTGGGTCATTGCATAATAATGTTTTGCAAAGCTCGAAAGTATCTATGTATTCTTTGTTTATAGTTACATATTTTTTGCCTTTTAGTTGAGCAGTAAGAGGTTTTGTAATTTTAGCAAAGTCCCTAATGAATTTTCTGTAATAACCTAATGGTCCAAAAAGGGATTTTATTTCTTTTCTTTTCTTGGAGAGTGGGATTCTCTATTTCTCTATTTCTATTTACTCTATTTCTATAGAAGCTTTGCTTCTGTCAGTTTGTTAAATAATTGTTTTAGGTGTTCAATGTGTTGTGATGTCGTCTAGGTACTCTAGACAAAATTTCCCTATTACGTCTTATAAGATACTGTCCATAATTCTTTGATATGTCGCGGGTGCATTTGTTAACCCGAAAGGCATTCTAGTGAACTCGTTGTGTCCACCTTCAGCCGAGAATGCATTTTTTTCTGTATCTTGCAGTGCCATCTCTATCTGATGGTAGCCACTTGCTAATTCAAGAATCGAAAAGTATTGTGCAGTATTGTGTATTGGACATGGGGTATTTATCATTGATATTTTTTTCGTTTGATTTCCCAAAGTCCACAACCAATCTCCATTTTTTCTCTTGGGAGGCGTCCTGTTTTTCGGTACCAACCAGACTGGAGCACTCCAGGGTGAATGGCTGTTTCTAATAATGTCTTGATCTTATAATTTATTTCTTTGTCTTTTGACATCGGCTCTTTCGAAATGTCCGTATCAAAACGGGTTTGTGTAGATTTGTATATTGTCTGTAGTCGGGAGGTCGTGTTTTATAAGGTTCGTAAATGTCAGCTTTTCCTGGTCGTTGTAAAATGGGGATGGGTACTTATTGAATAGTTTTAAAATCTTAGTACGTTCTTCGGGGTTAAGGTGGTTTACTCGTATATTGTTCTGTTCGAATTTTCCTCTGTTGTATAGATTTGTGTGATTTTGTTATTATGGATAAAAAATTGGTAAGTTAGCTTGGGGTGTATGATGATGTAGATTTTCTAAGTCTACTTTGGCTTTTAATTGTTGTTGAACGTCGATGCATATCAGGCCGTCGAAAAAGTCATGAGATTTGAATAAGAGGAATGTTAGCTTTCCACTGGTTTTGAATTCTTTAAATATGGGAAATTCGATTTTTTCGTAAACTGTATATTCGTTTAGAACTTGATTTGAACTGGGCTATTTACCTTGACTCTATATATTTCTTGGGTAAACATAGGGACAATGAAGGAACTTGATGCTCCTGTATTTATTAAAAATTTTAGCGGTCTGTCAAATAGTGAATTTATTTTAATGTATGAAAGTGTCAATCCGTGTTTGTTCACGTCTATGTATTCTGTCTGTGGCTTGGGGCTTCTGTTTGAAAATTTTACTGTTCGCTATAATTTTGCGAGTGGTTTGTAGTCGTGTTTGCGTTTCCGTCTTCTATATTGTAACGTGGATTGTTGGTGTATATATGTGTCTGAGTTCTACTCTTTTCGGGTTTTGGCATAATTGCCGTTCTATTGGAATTGTTGTTTGAATTATTGTTCCACAGTACCACTTCAACCTCCGAAGAGATAAGACGTGTTACAGCAAAACCTAAAACCGCGACAAACAGCAAACCAAAACCAACACAAAGTTCAACAAACTTCAAACACTAAACGCAAACGAAAAACACAACAACAAAAACAGCATCAACAGTTATCGCGGGCATCTGCCCAACAATAACAAACATGCACGAACCACCGGACATAAGAACACACGGACTAAAATCCAACAACACAAACCTAGGCGAACCCAAGTACATAACAATAAAACGAAACGACAACAACACTTTTGAAAACGTTTCACCGTTCGTTATCAAAAAAACAATTGACTTCGCTTGCGATGGGGAAGTTGAAACATGCAAGAAAACAAAAGACGGCTCACTCTTAATCAAAACAAAAAACAAATTACAAGCCATCAAACTACTAAGACTAAAACTAATGACAAATATTGAAATCACTGCCACCGAACACAAAACTCTAAATTCCACAAAGGGAGTCATTTACTGCAACGAATTGCGCGGCATAGCCGAAAATGAAATACTCATGGAACTAAAAACACAACATGTAACAGAAGTTAGAAAAATCTTAAAAAAACCACCAACAAACACAAACTCTGATGAAATCAACACTATGCTAATAGAAACTGGACTCATCATAATAACTTTCGGAACCTTAAATCTCCCAGAAAAAATAAGAATCGGCTACGAAACAATCCGAGTGCGCCCGAACATCCCCTTACCCCTACGATGCAGAAAGTGCCTCCGTTTTGGTCATCCAACACCAGTATGTAAAGGCATAGAAACATGCATAAACTGCTCAAACGCAAAACATACAAATGAGAACGAACTTTGCAAAAATGAAAAAAATTGCCTTAACTGCAACAACAATCCGGATATCGATCACCAACACAGCCCCCTCGACCGCAAATGCCCTGCATTCTTGAAACAACAAGAACTAACAGCTATAAAAATTACAGAAAAAACAGACCACAAAACCGCACTTAACACAGCAGACTCAATGCAGCCTCTTACACAACATCATCAACCAAAACACCACAAGCACCATCACCAACATCTGCACAACAACCTAACTTGATCGAACCAGAACCAGAAGACATGGATACCGACATCACCCACCACACCAAAGCAACAAACAAGCCATACACATCACACCTCACAGAAGACCTAAAAATCAAACTATATGCTAAAGATAAGTCTAACAATCTTTCTACCACCCTCAAAACAACCAAACCAAACCCTAAAACCAAATCCAAAACCTCAAACAAAAACAAATACACAAACAACAGCGAAAGCGATTCCATATAAAAAAAAAAAAAAACTTAATTTAACACTTAACCTTAACCTAAACCTAAATCAAACCAAACCCATAACACTCATAACCTAAACTCAATTTAATTTAACCTAAACCTAAACCAAACCCATAACACCCAAATGTCAAAAATGTCACTCATAATACTTCAATGGAACATCAAGGGTTACACAAACAACTACAGTGAACTCTCAACTATAATAAAAAAATACTCACCACAAGTCATTTGCCTCCAAGAAACCCATAATTACAACACAAATACCCCCAACCCCGTCCCAATAAATTACCAAATCTATACATATACAGCCTCCAACCGATTCGGTGGAGTAGCCATATTAGTCCACAAATCCGTACAACACACTCAATTAAACCAACCTAGAACCCTAGAAACTCTTGGAATAGAGATCATGTCCAAAACAAAAATCAGAATCTTTTCAACATACATTCCTCCCAACAAAACTTTTTCACTTAAATGTTTAAGCGACCAGTTTGAAACGCACAATACCAACACCAACCAAATTATACTAGGCGACTTCAATAGCTGGCACCACTCCTGGGGATCACATCAAGACAACAGAAGAGACAGAATCCTATACTTAACGACGGCTCACCCACCCACTTCTCAACTCACAACACACTCACCCATATAGACCTTTCGTTATGCTGTCCCCAACTCACCCCCCTCACTAACTGGAAAATACTCGAAGACCTCCACGGAAGTGATCACTTCCCAATCCTAATCTCCCTGTTCCCGCAATCTCAAACAACAAACTTTTCTCGTCCCCGGTTCAAAACAAAAGAAGCAGACTGGCAACTTTTCTCAAAATTAACCAATGATATAAGCGAACTTATACCTAACAGTACAAACATCAATAAAGAAGCGGCAATCCTCAACAAAATAATCCTACAATCAGCCCACCAATGCCTCTATGATTAGACGAAATGTGTTGTTAACGGATTTCTTCTTCTTGAGTGGCTGCTGCTATTGGGTCTATTAATTTATTCGTACATCTAACAACTTTATAAATGTTGCAAAAATCCCGCGTAACTTTTCTGAATTATTTTGATTGGTGCATAAATTGAACACGTATTTTTTGGTTTAGTATGTTTTTAGTATTTCTGTCGTAATTTTTGTCTAATTTTGTTTCTAAAGGGCATAGTCGTGAGAATTTTGAAGTTTTTGTCTATTGAAAATATAAGTTAGATATTGTGGTCGTTTATCGGTTTTTCTAATATATAAATGTGATCATCTTGTTGTTCTAAGTTTGAGTGTATAGTATCTCCTGTGTTAGCAATTATCGATTCGTGATCGTTAATTTGGGTTCTATTTGGGTTTTACTTAACGCGTCTGCCACTACATTCTGTGATCCTTTTTTATAGACAGCTTCAAAATCGTATTCTATTAGCTAGAGTTTCCAACGACCCAACTTTGAATTGTGTTCTTTAAAACCCATGAGCCAAGTTAATGGTCAATAGCCTGTCATAATTTTGGTCGCCCAAATTATTGCTAGCATCTCTTTTACGACAGTTTTTTATTTATTTATTTATTAGTGGTCGACAAAACAAGTGTCTTCCTAATTATTCAATACATTATATTTACAATTATGAAATTTAGATGCTAAAAGCCTAGATAGAGAACACAAATTTCTAATAGCATCACCGACCGATGGAGGCGTTTTATTTGCCAGTCCGGCCAGCTGTGCCCCTTTTCACAGCTAATTTTGTCAGTGACGCTATTAGAGCCTACATCTAAGAAGAAGGGTGTAAGTAGGAAAAAGTGCTCTTAAGTAAAATTAAAAATAATCTTAATTTGCTATATTATTTAAGAATATATAGGAGAAAAGAAAGTAAAAAGATTGTTAATAAAGTAAAGAACTGTATGCTAGATATACAGAGTGTTAAGTAGATAGGATAAAGAGATAGTATTAGGAAAGTAATGGGAAATCACGACCCGGTGGGGGAAAATTTACAGCCTGTCCGGCAAGCTATGCCCCTGCTCATAGCTGGGAATGGTCAGTGACTTCCCGAAGGTATCCTGAAAGCAACGATTTTATTAGGGGTAGAGAAAGTTCGGTAGAGAAAACGTGATGCAAACTATTGTAATTTTTACATAGCACGCGAAAAGGATTGTGCATAGCGAGATCTGTTGTGCACGTAGATAGGAATAAGGGGCGGTAATTTCTGGTTGGTCTAGCCGGAACAGAGAATTGAAGACGCCCTAGCAGAAAAGGAGAATCTATATCGCCAACAACCAACTTATGTAGAAAGACAACACCGAGAATTGTCCTACGGTTGGTTAACGACGGAAGGTTAAGAAGAAGCAGCCTGCTGGAATAGGATGGCAACCGAAGATTAGGGTCCCAATTTAAACCTCGTAAGGCAAAAAGCAGAAATTGCTTCTGAACAGATTCAATACGATGCTGGCTATTGTTATACTGCGGAGACCAGATGCAAGAGCAGTATTCAAGGATAGGGCGAACAAGAGAGATGTACAGAAGTTTCGTTATAAAAGGATCGGTAAACTCTTTAGACCATCGTTTAATGAATCCAAGTACACCGTTTGCCTCATTAACAATGGTATCTATGTGAAGATTGAAACAGAGTTTAGAATCAAAAAGAACGCCTAAATCCTTAACTGTTAGTATACGTTGCAATGGAGTATTGTCGATTGTATAACTGACCAGATAAGGTGTAGTACGATTAAATGTCATAAACATACACTTTGAACAATTCAGATGCAATTGATTGGCCGAGCACCAAAGTTGCATAGCGTTCAAATCGTCTTGAAGACGAGAATGATGTAGGGGATTGGTGTATGATAGAATAAGTTTCACGTCGTCCGCATACATGAGTACACGGGCATGGGATATAACAGAGGGAAGGTCATTTATAAAAAGAGTAAAGAGTAAAGGTCCAAGATGACTACCTTGAGGAACACCAGACGTAACGTGAACATGTTTAGAGGTAGTCAGCCTAATCATTACTCTTTGGGTCCTACCTTTTAAATAAGAACTAATCCAAAGCAATACAGACGGAGGGAAACCTATTCGGTCAAGTTTAAAAAGTAAAATGTCATGGTGCACGGAGTCAAACGCCTTACTGAAGTCAGTGTAAATGACACAAGTTTGCATTTTTGAAAGGAAAGCATCATTTACCAAGGAAGTAAACTCAAGCAGATTGGTCGTAGTAGACCGATTCTTTACGAATCCATGTTGAACAGGGGAAACAACTGATTTGCAGAAATGCTGCAAATTCGAAGTGATTGTTTTTTCAAATAATTTAGGAATAGCGGACAGTTTTGCAATGCCCCTGTAATTTAGTATATCAGACTTTCCACCTTTCTTGTGGAGAGGAATGATATAAGATTCTTTCCAAAGAGATGGAAAGACAGAAGAATCGAGGGATAGATTAAAAAGCTTTAGCAATGGATAAACAAGGGAAGAACTACACTCCTTGAGTAGACAACTAGGGATATTGTCAGGCCCAGGAGAGAAAGAAGATTTTAAAGAATTTAAAGCTAAAAGGAGAGAGGAATGAGAAATAATAGGGGGAGGTATAGAACTCGAGGAAGTAATAGTGTAAGGGTACGAATTATTATTAGGGCAGACTGAAGAGTAAGTTGATTGAAAAAAATTAGCAAAGAGGTTAGCAGAATCAGAGTCATTGCTAGCTTTATCCATCCCGAGAGAAAAAGAAGATGGCAAACTTGAAGATTTACGCTTCGAGTTTACAGAATTGTAAAACTGTCTTGGATTTAGGGCAAATTGCCTTTTGCAACGCGTTAGATAATTCTCATAGCATTGATAATTCAGAAGAAAGAAGTTCGACTTGGCTATGGAATATTTAGCCAAGTCAGTACACGAACCAGACTTTTTAAACTTTTTAAAATATTTTGATTTTATATTTTTTAGATTCGTTAATCTGGGAGTAAACCAAGGTGGCTTTGAAGAGGTAGTCGAAGGAATTGACTTGGGAATACACATATCTAAGAGGGAGTTTAGGGTGTTATAAAAAAAGTTAATAGCAGTATTCATGTCAACCGAGTCATATAAGAAAGACCAATCGGTTGCATAAATAAGCTGATTCAGCAAGGAATAGTTTCCTTTGCGAAAGCAACGGCGGGGCTTATTGGCTGATGAGCACGAAATGAGAGGATTACAATTGAACATTGCAACCTCTAAAGTAGGATGATATACATCCTCAGGAAGAGATAAAGGAGGGGACCTAGATACATTAGAAATAAGATAGTCGTTAACAAATACAAGATAAAGTGTTTTATTCAAATGATTAGAAATTGAATTGATTTGAAACAACGAAATGTCAAGCATGCAATCTATAAAGTCATGCTGTGCTGAGGGCACTAAATAATTTTCGGCAGTGAAAAGTGACCAAGAGATGTTCGGCAAATTAAAATCACCCAACACAATTAATAGGTCATTATCACGCACGTGTGAAGAAACTTCTTTAATACAAGAAATATGTTTCATATAAACTTGAATATCAGAAGAAGGAGGAACATAAGAGCATGTAAGTTGATTAATTTTCTTCTTTCTCGGACAAGGTTCTGCTAGCGAACGACACTGGTCTGTCTAATCACAATGTGCCCTGTGAAAGGATTGCTCCTATCGCTACATAGCGTCACTAGTTCGAATAAATTACTTTAAAAATCCGGGTATTGGAGTATTGGGTCATTGCATAATAATGTTTTGCAAAGCTCGAAAGTATCTATGTATTCTTTGTTTATAGTTACATATTTTTTGCCTTTTAGTTGAGCAGTAAGAGGTTTTGTAATTTTAGCAAAGTCCCTAATGAATTTTCTGTAATAACCTAGTGGTCCAAAAAGGGATTTTATTTCTTTTCTTTTCTTGGAGAGTGGGATTATCTATTTCTCTATTTCTATTTACTCTATTTCTATAGAAGCTTTGCTTCTGTCAGTTTGTTAAATAATTGTTTTAGGTGTTCAATGTGTTGTGATGTCGTCTAGGTACTCTAGACAAAATTTCCCTATTACGTCTTATAAGATACTGTCCATAATTCTTTGATATGTCGCGGGTGCATTTGTTAACCCGAAAGGCATTCTAGTGAACTCGTTGTGTCCACCTTCAGCCGAGAATGCATTTTTTTCTGTATCTTGCAGTGCCATCTCTATCTGATGGTAGCCACTTGCTAAGTCAAGAATCGAAAAGTATTGTGCAGTATTGTGTATTGGACATGGGGTATTTATCATTGATATTTTTTTCGTTTGATTTCCCAAAGTCCACAACCAATCTCCATTTTTTCTCTTGGGAGGCGTCCTGTTTTTCGGTACCAACCAGACTGGAGCACTCCAGGGTGAATGGGTGTTTCTAATAATGTCTTGATCTTATAATTTATTTCTTTGTCTTTTGACCTCGGCTCTTTCGAAATGTCCGTATCAAAACGGGTTTGTGTAGATTTGTATATTGTCTGTTGTCGGGAGGTCGTGTTTTATAAGGTTCGTAAATGTCAGCTTTTCCTGGTCGTTGTAAAATGGGGATGGGTACTTATTGAATAGTTTTATAATCTTAGTACGTTCTTCGGGGTTAAGGTGGTTTACTCGTATATTGTTCTGTTCGAATTTTCCTCTGTTGTATAGATTTGTGTGATTTTGTAATTTTGGATAAAAAATTGGTAAGTTAGCTTGGGGTGTATGAAGATGTAGATTTTCTAAGTCTACTTTGGCTTTTAATTGTTGTTGAACGTCGATGCCTATCAGGCCGTCGAAAAAGTCATGAGACTTGAATAAGAGGAATGTTAGCTTTCCACTGGTTTTGAATTCTTTGAATATGGGAAATTCGATTTTTTCGTAAACTGTATATTCGTTTAGAACTTGATTTGAACTGGGCTATTTACCTTGACTCTATATATTTCTTGGGTAAACATAGGGACAATGAAGGAACTTGATGCTCCTGTATTTATTAAAAATTTTAGCGGTCTGTCAAATAGTGAATTTGTTCTAATGTATGAAAGTGTCAATCCGTGTTTGTTCACGTCTATGTATTCTGTCTGTGGCTTGAGGCTTCTGTTTGAAAATGTTACTGTTCGCTATAATTTTGCGAGTGGTTTGTAGTCGTGTTTGCGTTTCCGTCTTCTATATTGTAACGTGGATTGTTGGTGTATATCTGTGTCTGAGTTCTACTCTTTTCGGGTTTTGGCATAATTGCCGTTCTATTGGAATTGTTGTTTGAATTATTGTTCCACAGTACCACTTCAACCTCCGAAGAGATAAGACGTGTTACAGCAAAACCTAAAACCGCGACAAACAGCAAACCAAAACCAACACAAAGTTCAACAAACTTCAAACACTAAACGCAAACGAAAAACACAACAACAAAAACAGCATCAACAGTTATCGCGGGCATCTGCCCAACAATAACAAACATGCACGAACCACCGGACATAAGAACACACGGACTAAAATCCAACAACACAAACCTAGGCGAACCCAAGTACATAACAATAAAACGAAATAAATCACTGGGACGCTTTTGCAGCTTTTACCCATAATGCTGATGGGAACAATTATAATTCACCTTCACACTATTTAGCCGATATGTTACAGCCCCATACATATGGTAGCACGTGTGTATGGTCTGCTTTTTGAAGTGTATCATAACCAACAATTATTAATGAAATGTGGCTCAGAAGCAAACCCAGTCGAAAGATTGCGTTTTACGGGGGACCTTTCAAATGGTCATTTTGATGTGTATATTCCATCTTATACTTTGTCCAATATAGATTCTGCTTCTGAAAATAATTCGAACGCAAATGTTAGAGAAAAAGCTGTGAGTAAAAGAACTCGATTTTCTGATAGAATTAGGAAAAAGCAGCTTAATGTGGCAGCCAAAAAATATCGCGTTGAGCATATTAAAGAGCTAAGAGATGCAGCAAAACAATATCAGGCTTCTCAGCCTGAAGTGCATCGAGCTGCAGTGAAAAAATATCAGGCTGAGCATCCTCAAGTGCACCGAGTTTCAGCTTTAAAATATCAGGCTGAGAATCCTGAGGTGCACCAAGTTGCTGCTTCAAAATACCAGGCTGAAAATCCTGAGGTGCACAAAGTATAAGCAAAAATTTTTCAAGTTCAAAATCCTGAAGCGCATCGAGCTGCAGCAGCGAAATATCAGACTGAAAATCCTGCGGTGCACCGAGCTTCAGCTTTAAAATATCAGGCTGAGAATCCTATGGTGCACCGAGTTGCTGCTTCACAATACCAGGCAGAAAATCCGGAGGTGCACCGAGCTTCAGCTTTAAAATATCAGGCTGAGAATCCTGAGGTGCACCGAGTTACTGCTTTAAAATATCAGGCTGAGAATCCTGAGGTGCACCGAGCTTCGGCTTAAAAATATCAGGCTGAGAATCCTGAGGTGCACCGAGTTGCTGCTTCACAATACCAGGCAGAAAATCCGGAGGTGCACCGAGCTTCAGCTTTAAAATATCAGGCTGAGAATCCTGAGGTGCACCGAGTTGCTGCTTCACAATACCAGGCAGAAAATCCGGAGGTGCACCGAGCTTCAGCTTTAAAATATCAGGCTGAGAATCCTGAGGTGCACCGAGCTTCAGCTTTAAAATATCAGGCTGAGAATCCTGAGGTGCACCAAGCTGCGGTCAGATTATATCAGGCTCTTAACCCTGATGTCCACCGAAAAGCTGTTAATCGTCACGAACAGAGCCATCCTAACACACGATCGGAAAGACGATTGCGCCTATGGAAAGTAAAAGCTTTGTCTGGCCTTACGTACGATTCCCAAATAGCATATAACGCAGACAAAACTGTTGTACTTGGTTCCATGAGCTATAAATGTAAGTTTTGTGATGCGCTAAAATGGAAAAATGAATCGCAGGGACTGTGCTGCAAATCTAGTAAAGTTCAACTTCCTTCTTTCGAGCTTTTACCAGAACCTCTTAACAGCTTATTAAAGGGTGATCACCCTGAGTACACTCATTTTATAGACCGCATAAGAAAATATAATAGCTGTTTTCAAATGACATCATTTGGATGCAACAGAATTCGAGACACCGGCTTTATGCCTACATTTAAGGTGCAAGGTCAAGTGTATCATTTAGTTGGTAGTATTTTGCCCGGCCTTGAACAAGATCCCCAATTTTTACACAATTTATTTTGTTGGTGAGGATGACAGGGAAGCGCAACTTAGATGCAAAAACATAGCAGATGTGAGATTAGGTTTAGTGAAATCACTTCAATCAATGTTGCACAATTTTAACTCTTACGTTAAAGATTTTAAAAGTGCATTTGACAAAATTCCCAGCAAGTGTACTGATTTTAAAATGGTTATTCAAGCCAATAAAAAAATAACTGATTTGCATAAAGGACGTATGAATCCCCCCACAGTAAGTGAAGTAGCTCTTCTAATAGTTGGTCAGCAGTTTGAGAAGCGAGATATTATTGTGGAAAGCCATAATAATAAATTGCAACGCATTAGTGAAGTTCACCGTTTCTATGATGCATTGCAATATCCACTTCTTTTTTGTCGTGGAGAGGATGGATATTCCGTTGACATATCTCAACGTGACCCCCTCACAAAATTGCTCTGAAAAAAACTGTTTCAGCAATTAGTTTTTACACATACAGAATAATGATTCGGAAATCTCAGGCCAATCATTTACTTTATTGCCGACCTCTATTCAGTCAGTTTTTAGTTGACATGTATGCAAAAATTGAAACTGAAAGACTGAATTTCATACGAAACAACCAAGCACAACTCAGGGCAGATAGTTATATTCACCTTCAAGATGCTATTGGCAGGCAAGATGTGGATGCTTTTCAGCTTGGTCAGTTAGTAGTTCTTCCATCTTCCTTTACTGGGTCGGCAAGATACATGCATGAAAAAACTCAGGACGCAATGACGTATGTTCGACACCACGGGCGTCCTGATCATTTCATTACATTTACTTGCAAACCTAAATGGAAAGATATTGCAGATGTTTTGATGCCAGGGCAAAAAACGCATGATCGCCATGACATTATTGCTAGAGTCTTTCACTTAAAAGTAAAAGCTTTAATGTCTTTGTTAACAAAAGGCAATTTGTTTGGTAAAGTTCAGTGTTTTATGTACTCTGTGGAGTGGCAAAAGCGTGGTCTACCACATATTCACATTTAGTTATGGTTAGAAAAACATATTATGCCCGATCAAATTGATGGTATTAGCTGTGCAGAAATTCCAGATCATCAAAACGATCAACTATTGTTTGAAATAGTCAAGGCTAACATGGTTCATGGGCCATGCGGTACACTGAACCTTAAATCACCCTGTATGAGAGAAGGCAAATGTACCAAAAGATTTCCTCGACAGTTGCTTAGGGAAACTATCACAGGAAATGACGGTTATCCTCAATACCGGTGAAGAGCCCCACAAGATGGTGGATTTACTGTTGAAATTAATGGAAAAATCCTAGATAACCGTTGGGTTGTGCCCTATAATAGTGTTCTCTTACGCACATTTGAGGCCCATATAAATATTGAGTACTGCAGTTCTGTTAAGTCAATAAAATACATACGCAAATATGTAAATAAGGGTAGTGATCAAGCATCTTTTACGCTTGAAAATCAGAAAGACGAGGTTAAAATGTATGAAAGTGGTAGATATATTAGCAGTTCAGAAGCAGTATGGAGAATTCTCGTATTTCCCATACATGAAAGGTTTCCGACTGTTATGCACTTGGCTGTACACTTAGAAAATGGACAGCGCATTTACTTCAACCCAAACAATTCACATCAAATTCGAGAAAAGCTTAGTAACCCATCCCACACAACCCTTCTAGCATGTTTTGAACTTTGCACAAAAGACGAATTTGCGAAAACACTGTTGTATGTGGAAGTTCCTTCTTATTACACATGGAATAAGAATAAGTTTGAAAGAAGGAAACGGGGAAGTGAAGTAGTTCACTTTCCTGGAGTTAAAAAAGATCAAGCTTTGGGAAGGGTGTATACAGTACACCCCAATAACAGTGAATGTTATTACTTGAGAATTTTACTCCATGAGGTACGAGGGCCAACCTCATATTCGTATCTAAAAACTGTCAATGGAACTATTTATGAATCGTTTCAATTAGCTTGCAAAGCTTTGGGCTTACTTGAAAACGATAGTCATTGGGACTTTACAATGGCGGAAGCTGTTCTGTGTCAAGTTCCGTTTAAATTGCGAGAACTTTTTGCAATCATTTTGGTATTTTGTCAAGTATCCGATGCCTTAAGTTTGTGGAACAAATATAAAGAAAGCCTTTCAGAAGACATTATTAATGAAATGAAACTCATAGCTGGTCCTAATGTAGATGCAGTTATGGAAAAAATATAAAATAACTGTCTCATATATCTTGAAGACATGGTGTTGTCCTTAGGAGGACAATGTTTGACGGCATACGGGCTGCCTAACCCATGTAGATCCATAGAAGTCCTGCAGAATAGAGATTATCTTCGGGAAATTAGTTATGATAATAACATTTTAAATGAAATTGTTATAGATAACGAGCCTCTCTTGAATAACGAACAGAAAAGCGTATACGATATTATTTTGGAAAGCGTTCAAACAGATAGAGGAAAAATATTTTTTTTGGACGCCCCTGGTGGTACAGGTAAAACATTTTTACTGAATTTGTTGTTAGCTAAAGTAAGACAAAGTCAGAAAATAGCATTGGCTGTAGCTTCCTCAGGTATAGCTGCCACATTGCTTAATGGGGGTCGAACAGCACACTCTGCATTCAAACTTCCATTAAATTTAATAAATGCAGAGTTACCTCAATGTTCTATTTCAAAGCAATCTAATTTTGCCAATGTACTCAAAGATTGCAGCCTTATTGTTTGGGATGAGTGCACCATGGCTCATAAAGGTGGCTTTGAAGCTCTGAACAGAACACTAAAGGATTTGCGAGATAATGACTTCCTTATGGGAGGCATAACCGTTCTTTTAGCTGGAGACTTTCGTCAAACACTTCCTGTAATACCTAAGGGAACAAGAGCTGATGAAATAAAGTCATGCCTAAAATCCTCATTTTTGTGGCCTCAAATTCAAAAACTTGCATTAAGGACAAATATGCGTGTTCACTTGAATAGTAATGCTTCAACTGGTATTTTTGCAGAAGTATTACTTAAAATAGGAGATGGTACATATCCCACAGTTGAAGGAAAAGTTGATATCCCATCATGTTTAGGTAATGTCGTAACGACTCTTGAAGAGCTTATCACAATTGTGTACCCGAATGTTTCCAGCATATTGGCAAAACCGCCAAATTGGTTATCGGAACGAGCAGTTTTAACTGCAAAAAATGAAAGAGCCGCCTATATTAATGACTTGCTACTTAAATCACTTGATGGCGATCGAATTCAATATAGGTCTATCGATTCTGTTACAGACATCGATGACGCAGTTCACTACCCCGTCGAGTTTCTTAATACTTTGAACCCAGCAGGAGCTCCCCCGCATATTCTAACTCTTAAAGTCGGTGCACCTATAATGTTATTGCGGAATCTAAATCCACCAAAATTATGCAATGGTACTCGACTGCAAGTGAAAGCTCTTCATAAAAATGTCATTGAGGCTACCGTGGTTACTGGATGTGCCAAAGGAGAATCGGTATTTTTACCAAGGATCCCGCTTATACCATCAGATCTTCCTTTTCAGTTTAAGAGACTTCAATTTCCCTTAAAAGTCTGCTTCGCAATTACAATTAACAAATCGCAAGGTCAGACTTTAAAGCTAGCTGGATTAGATCTTACAGAAGATTGCTTTACTCATGGACAGTTTTATGTAGCATGTTCTAGAGTAAGCTCAGCTAGCAACCTTATCATTTTAGCACCTCTTGGTAAATCTGCAAATGTTGTTTACAATGAAGTTCTTAAATGAAATGAAGAACTTTAACGTAATAACTGGTTTTATAGTATTGTTTTGAGTTAGGCATAGGTTGTTTTTGTTTCTGTCCGTAGGAAAAAAACAGTTCACAAAATAATTTTCCAACAATAGTTGAATAATTTAAGCATAGTTTTATTTAGGCAAAATAAACTCTAAAAAATTTAAGTGACAATGGAGTTCTAAAATAATATGGAGAACTTTAACGTCGTTTAAAAAATATTTTTAATTTTCTGTCTTTTAAATTTACACATTTTTCAGATCTATCTGTAAGTTAAAAAATATAGTAAAAAATGTAGCAAGCCCATAATTTTAGTCAAAACGTTTAGATATAAACTGCATTTAGGAAAATTTGTATTTTTAATGAGTACAAATTAAATTTTGACGATTAAATAGTTTAAAAATTTAAGCATAGTTTTTTGGGCTAAAGAAGTTCTAGAGGGAACTTTAATTGATGTATCTAAAATTACTCATTTTCCAGATAGATTGCAAATTAAAAGTCATAATAAAAATAAATCTAGCAAGCCTATCAGTTTTGTGTAAACTGTTAGAAGATATAAATTTCATTTGGAAAAATTTATATTTTTAATGAGTTAAAAATAATTATATTTTAAGTCAAAGAAGTACTAAAGGGAACTTTAATTTTTGTAACAAGGGAGTTTTTAAAAAGTGGTAGAGAAAGTTCGGTAGAGAAAACGTGATGCAAACTATTGTAATTTTTACATAGCACGCGAAAAGGATTGTGCATAGCGAGATCTGTTGTGCACGTAGATAGGAATAAGGGGCGGTAATTTCTGGATGGTCTAGCCGGAACAGAGAATTGAAGACGCCCTAGCAGAAAAGGAGAATCTATATCGCCAACAACCAACTTATGTAGAAAGACAACACCGAGAATTGTCCTACGGTTGGTTAACGACGGAAGGTTAAGAAGAAGCAGCCTGCTGGAATAGGATGGCAACCGAAGATTAGGGTCCCAATTTAAACCTCGTAAGGCAAAAAGCAGAAATTGCTTCTGAACAGATTCAATACGATCCTGGCTATTGTTATACTGCGGAGACCAGATGCAAGAGCAGTATTCAAGGATAGGGCGAACAAGAGAGATGTACAGAAGTTTCGTTATAAAACGATCGGTAAACTCTTTAGACCATCGTTTAATGAATCCAAGTACACCGTTTGCCTCATTAACAATGGTATCTATGTGAAGATTGAAACAGAGTTTAGAATCAAAAAGAACGCCTAAATCCTTAACTGTTAGTATACGTTGCAATGGAGTATTGTCGATTGTATAACTGACCAGATAAGGTGTAGTACGATTAAATGTCATAAACATACACTTTGAACAATTCAGATGCAATTGATTGGCCGAGCACCAAAGTTGCATAGCGTTCAAATCGTCTTGAAGACGAGAATGATGTAGGGGATTGGTGTATGATAGAATAAGTTTCACGTCGTCCGCATACATGAGTATACGGGCATGTGATATAACAGAGGGGAGATCATTTATAAAAAGAGTAAAGAGTAAAGGTCCAAGATGACTACCTTGAGGAACACCAGAAGAAACGTGAACCTGTTTAGAGGTAGTCAGCCTCAGCATTACTCTTTGGGTCCTACCTTTTAAATAAGAACTAATCCAAAGCAATAGAGACGGAGGGAAACCTATTCGGTCAAGTTTAAAAAGTAAAATGTCATGGTGCACGGAGTCAAACGCCTTACTGAAGTCAGTGTAAATGACATCAGTTTGCATTTTTGAAAGGAAAGCATCATTTACCATGGAAGTTAACTCAAGCAGATTGGTCGTAGTAGACCGATTCTTTACGAATCCATGTTGAACAGGAGAAACAACTGATTTGCAGAAATGCTGCAAATTCGAAGTGATTATTTTTTCAAATAATTTAGGAATAGCGGACAGTTTTGCAATGCCCCTGTAATTTAGTATATCAGACTTTCCACCTTTCTTGTGGAGAGGAATGATATAAGAGATGGAAAGACAGAAGAATCGAGGGATAGATTAAAAAGCTTTAGCAATGGATAAACAAGGGAAGAACTACACTCCTTGAGTAGACAACTAGGGATATTGTCAGGCCCAGGAGAGAAAGAAGATTTTAAAGAATTTAAAGCTAAAAGGAGAGAGGAATGAGAAATAATAGGGGGAGGTATAGAACTCGAGGAAGTAATAGTATAAGGGTAAGAATTATTATTAGGGCAGACTGAAGAGTAAGTTGATTGAAAAAAATTAGCAAAGAGGTTAGCAGAATCAGAGTCATTGCTAGCTTTATCCATCCCGAGAGAAAAAGAAGATGGCAAACTTGAAGATTTACGCTTCGAGTTTACAGAATTGTAAAACTGTCTTGGATTTAGGGCTTTCCTTTATATTGACAGAGCATTTACAGATACCATACATCCAAATGGAAGCGAGTGTGTGAATGGAATATGAGTGAACACACAGGAGGAATTGGTTCCCACTTGACCATGGTGCAGAAACACATTCCAAACAAACACGCTCCACATTCATATGTAGGCAGCCAAGCTTTGTCCGGATTTATTTAGGATAGATGTTTACAAATTCCAGTTACAAAATTTGAAGCTTAATATAATCACAATACTTTGATTTGATATAGTTTAGGGTTTTATCCCGGTATGATATAGCAAGTGTAATTATGTTTGTCTCATTTCTTCTTTATAATTGATTGTGATTACTTTAGCATAACATCTTTAGACTGAAAGCGGCGACAGCATTACTAGTATTTTGAATGCCATAAGCCGGCTGTTCTGATAATGTGCTGTAAGGGAGAGGAGGTGACGTAAAAATGGCAAGAGTGCAGGGCAACTTGGATGAAAAAACTGCTGCTTGAGACAAAAGGCAGGACTAAAAAACATCTTAGAATACCCTGCTGCTGCAATGCCAGGTATGACAAAGTATTTTAACTGGTTACCATGCGTTGTCGTTTGTGTGTCTCTCCTCTCATAGAGACTGACGTGCGATGGATTTTTAATGTATAGAGTAAGTTTATTTATGGGTGATGTTGTGTGACTGTGCAACTGGATAAATGACAAAGACATCAAATGAATGATGCAAAAGTTTATTAGGAGTGGATGGTTGTAACATGAACAAGCTGCCGACAGCATAACTAGAACATACACGGTTGCGGTCTTGGCATTGTCTCTATTCTAGTATGCAGAGCGGAAAGCAAGTTGCATATTGAATAATTATAATGTTCCAGAAAGTTTATGAAGATTGGTTAATTTGGAAATTAAAGACTATGGGAGTTGTTCAACTGTACGAGAAATTGTAATATGAACAAGCTGCCGACAGCATAACTAGAACATACACGGTTGCGGTCTTGGCATTGTCTCTATTCTAGTATGCAGAGCGGAAAGCAAGTTGCATATTGAATAATTATAATGCTCCAGAAAGTTTTTGGAGATTGGTTAATCTGGAAACTAAAGACTTTGGGAGTAGTTAAACTGTACGAGAAGTTGCAATATGAACAGCCGCCGTCAGGACATCTAGGAACATACACGGTTGCGGTCTTGGCATTGTCTCTATTCCAGTATGCAAAACGGGAGTATGTTTATATTGTAAGTATACTAAATGATGAATAAATAGAAACAGGATTGAAGATTTCAAGCTTATTGGAGTACAGCTCTGGTGCAAGGAGTTTGTTAATAGAGATCGTATGGATATTTATGAAGAATATCCTAGATGGAGAGTATATAGTGGAAGACCTTTGCAAAAAGCATGCAGTACTTTTAGTCATCATCTGCATGATAATCATACCAAGATAGAGTCGAGTCTGTTTGCTCACCTAGGCTGCTCATGGTTTTTAAACAGGGCCCCCGGTATACGAGACAAACATGTCTTGTTCGTTGTTTTGGATAGTATAGTCAGTTTGCTCACCTAGGCTGCACATGATTTTAAACAGGGCTCCTGGTATACGAGACAAACTTGTTCTGTTCGTTGTATTGGGAGGAATGCATATCAGCAGAGATGCGCATGACAGAGTTGTATTACTTGAAGTGAAGATTAGGAGAAAGGCTAACAGTTGATAAAGTACCTTGTCGAAAAACCAGTGCATAATGTGTGGGTGAATTAGTGTGGGGCTGGGCACGGTAAAACCGGCCAGTTGATCGCGCACAAGGGGCACGAAAGGCTTGGCTGGGGGCGGTATGACCGGCCAGGTGATCGTGCACAGAGGGCACGAAAGGCTTGGCTGGGGGCAGTATAAACTGGCCAGGTGATCGTGCTCAGGGACACAAAGGCTTGGAAGCAGCTTCAGTCAGAATATGTATTACGCTAGCTCTGGACATCAAGAGGAGTATCAAGTACATCGTAGGGCGGTTGATGTAAGCATCGTGGATGGTGTAGTGGCAGAGAGAAATTTTAGAGTATCAAGCATAAAGACATCAGTTAACAGGATTCGCTCAATTGACGTCATAATGGGTAGTATTGTGGATTATCAAGCATAAGTACATCAGTAATATGGCACAGGGCATGAGAAAAGGAGTAACAGCATAATATACAATAGAAGGCATTAAATATGCCAATCATAGGTGGGTCTGCGGACTCTTCAATATGGTAGGGCTGCATTATAGAACGTCAAGCAGGTGGCACCAGGATTTTAAACAAAAGGCACAAGGAGCGGAAACACTAAACTTGGCGGATATGAAGGCCACTGCTGCATGTATAAAGCATAAGGGCCAAGAACAAATGTTTGCACGAGAATCCGTGACAGGTTGCATGCAAAAGAAAGGAGGTTAGTAATGTTGTTAAAATTATGAGTACTTACTGAAAGCGATCATTTGAACGTTATGGCGTGGCAGCAGATTTTGCATTGCTAGAGTTGATGCAGACTAGATGAGGTATGGTGGTGCTCTGCGTCGAATTAGTTGGACACCGGGCCATATTCGTCTAAGACGTCGTTGAACTCGGTAACTTCCTGATATTAGTAAAAGTTTTGCCAATTTGTTTGGGTGGTTTTCTAGCCGGTCGTTGTATTGCTTAGCACGGGAATTGATTATTTCCCACACTGTAGGGACTTTGGTATCATTGTGAAGAGTACGGTTTCTGACATAGTAGGGTGCTATGCAAATTAGGCGGAGGGCCTGTGATTGAATGCTATGTAGTTTGCGCAGGTGTGTATCGGCAGCACAACCATATAGCTCAATGCCATAGTACCAGGCAGGGGCAATGATTTGTTTATAAATGAGTAATTTATTTTTTAGTGATAGCTTGGATCTGTTGGCAGATAGAAGCCACTTGTGTTTGGATAACTTTGTACGAATGGACTGAGTGGTTATGCGAACATGACGTGACCAATTTAGTTTATTGTCTAAGTGAAGACCCAAATATTTTACAAGGCATTTGGCCGGTATGATATTGTCATTTATTTTAACGACAGGAGTTGCGGTATTATTACGTAAGGTGAAGAGGATATGAGCTGATTTATTGCCATTTACTTGAATGTTCCATTTTTTGGCCCATTCAGCAAATCGATTAACATGATCTTGCATGTAGTTGCAGGCAATTTCAGCATTGTTGGCACTGCATAGAAAAGCAGTGTCATCAGCGTATGTCGCTGTTAGACCGTTAATCTTTGAAGTAGGGTGTTGTTCAGTAGATTGGATATGAGTGGCTATGCAAGGCATGTCAGAGACATAAATATTAAAAAGCAGTGGCGCCAGTACACTGAAGAGTAAGTTGATTGAAAAAAATTAGCAAAGAGGTTAGCAGAATCAGAGTCATTGCTAGCTTTATCCATCCCGAGAGAAAAAGAAGATGGCAAACTTGAAGATTTACGCTTCGAGTTTACAGAATTGTAAAACTGTCTTGGATTTAGGGCAAATTGCCTTTTGCAACGCGTTAGATAATTCTCATAGCATTGAGAATTCAGAAGAAAGAAGTTCGACTTGGCTATGGAATATTTAGCCAAGTCAGTACACGAACCAGACTTTTTAAACTTTTTAAAATATTTTGATTTTATATTTTTTAGATTCGTTAATCTGGGAGTAAACCAAGGTGGCTTTGAAGAGGTAGTCGAAGGAATTGACTTGGGAATACACATATCTAAGAGGGAGTTTAGGGTGTTATAAAAAAAGTTAATAGCAGTATTCATGTCAACCGAGTCATATAAGAAAGACCAATCGGTTGCATAAATAAGCTGATTCAGCAAGGAATAGTTTCCTTTGCGAAAGCAACGGCGGGGCTTATTGGCTGATGAGCACGAAATGAGAGGATTACAATTGAACATTGCAACCTCTAAAGAAGGATGATATACATCCTCAGGAAGAGATAAAGGAGGGGACCTAGATACATTAGAAATAAGATAGTCGTTAACAAATACAAGATAAAGTGTTCTATTCAAATGATTAGAAATTGAATTGATTTGAAACAACGAAATGTCTAGCATGCAATCTATAAAGTCATGCTGTGCTGAGGGCACTAAATAATTTTCGGCAGTGAAAAGTGACCAAGAGATGTTCGGCAAATTAAAATCACCCAACACAATTATTAGGTCATTATCACGCACGTGTGAAGAAACTTCTTTAATACAAGAAATATGTTTCATAAAAACTTGAATATCAGAAGAAGGAGGAACATAAGAGCATGTAAGTTGAGTAATTTTCTTCTTTCTCGGACAAGGTTCTGCTAGCGAACGACACTGGTCTGTCTAATCACAATGTGCCCTGTGAAAGGATTGCTCCTATCGCTACATAGCGTCACTAGTTCGAATAAATTACTTTAAAAATCCGGGTATTGGAGTATTGGGTCATTGCATAATAATGTTTTGCAAAGCTCGAAAGTATCTATGTATTCTTTGTTTATAGTTACATATTTTTTGCCTTTTAGTTGAGCAGTAAGAGGTTTTGTAATTTTAGCAAAGTCCCTAATGAATTTTCTGTAATAACCTAGTGGTCCAAAAAGGGATTTTATTTCTTTTCTTTTCTTGGAGAGTGGGATTATCTATTTCTCTATTTCTATTTACTCTATTTCTATAGAAGCTTTGCTTCTGTCAGTTTGTTAAATAATTGTTTTAGGTGTTCAATGTGTTGTGATGTCGTCTAGGTACTCTAGACAAAATTTCCCTATTACGTCTTATAAGATACTGTCCATAATTCTTTGATATGTCGCGGGTGCATTTGTTAACCCGAAAGGCATTCTAGTGAACTCGTTGTGTCCACCTTCAGCCGAGAATGCATTTTTTTCTGTATCTTGCAGTGCCATCTCTATCTGATGGTAGCCACTTGCTAAGTCAAGAATCGAAAAGTATTGTGCAGTATTGTGTATTGGACATGGGGTATTTATCATTGATAGTTTTTTCGTTTGATTTCCTAAAGTCCACAACCAATCTCCATTTTTTCTCTTGGGAGGCGTCCTGTTTTTCGGTACCAACCAGACTGGAGCACTCCAGGGTGAATGGCTGTTTCTAATAATGTCTTGATCTTATAATTTATTTCTTTGTCTTTTGACCTCGGCTCTTTCGAAATGTCCGTATCAAAACGGTTTTGTGTAGATTTGTATATTGTCTGTTGTCGGGAGGTCGTGTTTTATAAGGTTCGTAAATGTCAGCTTTTCCTGGTCGTTGTAAAATGGGGATGGGTACTTATTGAATAGTTTTATAATCTTAGTACGTTCTTCGGGGTTAAGGTGGTTTACTCGTATATTGTTCTGTTCGAATTTTCCTCTGTTGTATAGATTTGTGTGATTTTGTTATTTTGGATAAAAAATTGGTAAGTTAGCTTGGGGTGTATGAAGATGTAGATTTTCTAAGTCTACTTTGGCTTTTAATTGTTGTTGAACGTCGATGCCTATCAGGCCGTCGAAAAAGTCATGAGACTTGAATAAGAGGAATGTTAGCTTTCCACTGGTTTTGAATTCTTTGAATATGGGAAATTCGATTTTTTCGTAAACTGTATATTCGTTTAGAACTTGATTTGAACTGGGCTATTTACCTAGACTCTATATATTTCTTGGGTAAACATAGGGACAATGAAGGAACTTGATGCTCCTGTATTTATTAAAAATTTTAGCGGTCTGTCAAATAGTGAATTTATTTTAATGTATGAAAGTGTCAATCCGTGTTTGTTCACGTCTATGTATTCTGTCTGTGGCTTGAGGCTTCTGTTTGAAAATTTTACTGTTCGCTATAATTTTGCGAGTGGTTTGTAGTCGTGTTTGCGTTTCCGTCTTCTATATTGTAACGTGGATTGTTGGTGTATATCTGTGTCTGAGTTCTACTCTTTTCGGGTTTTGGCATAATTGCCGTTCTATTGGAATTGTTGTTTGAATTATTGTTCCACAGTACCACTTCAACCTCCGAAGAGATAAGACGTGTTACAGCAAAACCTAAAACCGCGACAAACAGCAAACCAAAACCAACACAAAGTTCAACAAACTTCAAACACTAAACGCAAACGAAAAACACAACAACAAAAACAGCATCAACAGTTATCGCGGGCATCTGCCCAACAATAACAAACATGCACGAACCACCGGACATAAGAACACACGGACTAAAATCCAACAACACAAACCTAGGCGAACCCAGGTACATAACAATAAAACGAAACGACAACAACACTTTTGAAAACGTTTCACCGTTCGTTATCAAAAAAACAATTGACTTCGCTTGCGATGGGGAAGTTGAAACATGCAAGAAAACAAAAGACGGCTCACTCTTAATCAAAACAAAAAACAAATTACAAGCCATCAAACTACTAAGACTAAAACTAATGACAAATATTGAAATCACTGCCACCGAACACAAAACTCTAAATTCCACAAAGGGAGTCATTTACTGCAACGAATTGCGCGGCATAGCCGAAAATGAAATACTCATGGAACTAAAAACACAACATGTAACAGAAGTTAGAAAAATCTTAAAAAAACCACCAACAAACACAAACTCTGATGAAATCAACACTATGCTAATAGAAACTGGACTCATCATAATAACTTTCGGAACCTTAAATCTCCCAGAAAAAATAAGAATCGGCTACGAAACAGTCCGAGTGCGCCCGTACATCCCCTTACCCCTACGATGCAGAAAGTGCCTCCGTTTTGGTCATCCAACACCAGTATGTAAAGGCATAGAAACATGCATAAACTGCTCAAACGCAAAACATACAAATGAGAACGAACTTTGCAAAAATGAAAAAAATTGCCTTAACTGCAACAACAATCCGGATATCGATCACCAACACAGCCCCCTCGACCGCAAATGCCCTGCATTCTTGAAACAACAAGAACTAACAGCTATAAAAATCACAGAAAAAACAGACCACAAAACCGCACTTAACATCTATAACAACCGACACGGCCAACACGTCAGAACATCTTATGCAAAAAATCTCACCAATACAACACAACACTCAACCATCACGCAAGCACCAAATAAACCAAATACACATACGCCAACAAACACATCGCCAATCACCCAGCTCACATCCCTTACTAAAACAACACACCAAACCATCTCAGCTGCACTGCACGCTCACAGCAGACTCAATGCAGCCTCTTACACAACATCATCAACCAAAACACCACAAGCACCATCACCAACATCTGCACAACAACCTAACTTGATCGAACCAGAACCAGAAGACATGGATACTGACATCACCCACCACACCAAAGCAACAAACAAGCCATACACATCACACCTCACAGAAGACCTAAACATCAAACTATATGCTAAAGATAAGTCTAACAATCTTTCTACCACCCTCAAAACAACCAAACCAAACACTAAAACCAAATCCAAAACCTCAAACAAAAACAAATACACAAACAACAGCGAAAGCGATTCTATATAAAAAAAAAAAAAAAAACTTAATTTAATTTAACACTTAACCTTAACCTAAACCTAAATCAAACCAAACCCATAACACTCATAGCCTAAACTCAATTTAATTTAACCTAAACCTAAACCAAACCCATAACACCCAAATGTCAAAAATGTCACTCATAATACTTCAATGGAACATCAAGGGTTACACAAACAACTACAGTGAACTCTCAACTATAATAAAAAAATACTCACCACAAGTCATTTGCCTCCAAGAAACCCATTATTACAACACAAATACCCCCAACCCCGTCCCAATAAATTACCAAATCTATACAAATACAGCCTCCAACTGATTCGGTGGAGTAGCCATATTAGTCCACAAATCCGTACAACACACTCAATTAAACCAACCTAGACCCCTAGAAACTCTTGGAATAGAGATCATGTCCAAAACAAAAATCAGAATCTTTTCAACATACATTCCTCCCAACAAAACTTTTTCACTTAAATGTTTAAGCGACCAGTTTGAAACGCACAATACCAACACCAACCAAATTATACTAGGCGACTTCAATAGCTGGCACCACTCCTGGGGATCACATCAAGACAACAGAAGAGGCAGAATCCTATACTTAACGACGGCTCACCCACCCACTTCTCAACTCACAACACACTCACCCATATAGACCTTTCGTTATGCTGTCCCCAACTCACCCCCCTCACTAACTGGAAAATACTCGAAGACCTCCATGGAAGTGATCACTTCCCAATCCTAATCTCCCTGTTCCCGCAATCTCAAACAACAAACTTTTCTCGTCCCCTGTTCAAAACAAAAGAAGCAGACTGGCAACTTTTCTCAAAATTAACCAATGATATAAGCGAACTTATACCTAACAGTACAATCAATAAAGAAGCGGCAATCCTCAACAAAATAATCCTACAATCAGCCCACCATAGTATACCTCAGACAACCCCACAACACTACAGCAAAAACACCCCATGGTGGAATAAGACCCTGACCAAACTTAGGACAAATAAATTCAAAACCTGGCAAACCTTCAAACACTTTAACAGAACAGAAAATCTCATTAAATAGAAACGAGCTAATGCACTCTTCCGGAGAGAGCTAAAAATATCAAAAAACGAGAAAGAAGGGCTATCTTCGGCACGCCGAAGATTTAATACCCTTGCAGGCCGAACCTTTTCGGTTATCACGAATTCTAAGCACTTTGTGCTTGCTTCTGTCTGGCTTACGTCCATGTCCTTGTCAAAAAAAAAAAAGATGTGATCGAAAGCGAACAGTCGAAGAATATTAATAAATATATATATATATATATATATGTTTTTGATCCATCACACAAAAGATAAATTTATCAAAAGTTGCCTAACGATGGAAAACGAAAATACCATCGTGGTAACTATATGCCGTTTCATACACCTGGGCTTTATTGTCCAGTCCGTTAGTCGAAAATACCCAATCTATTTCAGTTAGCTGTTTTGTTGTAGGTACCCCACGCAAAAGAGACGATATACCAAGCTCGTTTAATCTAATTTCTAACTGGTCTCTAACTCTAGCTCGGCATGAATTGAAATCACCCAAAATAACTATTTTACTGTGATTATTAAGCTCCTGCTCTAAGTGTTCTAAAAACAATTGACGAAATTCGGAAATGGAGAAGGACGGGTTTCTATAAACAACTACATATTTGGTATCTATGTGTTGAAATATAAGGATCTGGCAAACTTTATTATGTTCCAGATTAATATTAACCACAGACAATATTTTAGCACTTTGTGCAATGTACGACTTTGCATAAACAATTATGCCACCAGGTGGTCTAGTACTACCTGTACACATACTACCATCGATTCGACCGAGTATGTCAAAGCCGTCTATATTATATACTTGGCCTTCTATACTCCATGTCTCTACAAAACATAAAATATCTGCTGTGTTTATTATAAACTCATTTGAAATGTCTAAACTATGGTTAAGTAAGCCCTCAATATTATGGAAATATGTTAAAATATTTGCTTCTACTCTCTCAAAATATATCTGATGGTGGGTGGTCAATTTTTTCTCGCCCCGGAGTTTTTCTAACTCAATATGGACGGGATCGGTAGCTTGTATTTCTCTAGGCGGATTAAACTTTCCTATGAGGAAAAGCCCAGATGCACTAGTTGCCCTGCTACAAGCTACGTATAGAGCTGCACGGCTCATGCCGTCTTGCAAATGCACTGCAACTTTTTTTGTAGGTTGCTCCCTGACTCTTGTGGATGGTTATTGCTTCAGCAGGAACCACTGGAAATTGCAAGCGTTCAATTGTTACTTGGTCATTTTTCCTATATTGAAATGTTCTTAAAACTCTTTCAATTGGTGTCCAATCAGAGTTCAAAGGATTTGATTTTTTTGCTCTTGCTTGCGCTCCCACAGTTGCTTCAGTAAATTTAAGCCAAAGCGTCGAAACTAACACATCAGATCCGCTGGCTGTATAGTCAATATGCATAAGCTGTCCACTTGCTCCATTGACCAAACCATCATTGGTATTTATATTGACTGTAATCATATATTTAGCTGTGGTTTTGAGCTTAAGCAGATAGGGAAGGCCTTGGGTTTCGGAAGTCTTGAAAGCCTTAATATTTTCTAAAATATTTAGCTTGTTCCTTTCAGATATTGATTTGGCCTTCAGCATATCTTTAGATTTTGAAGTATATTCTTCTGTAATAATTTGGCTTAGTCGGATATTATTGTAGTCGCTCGCTTTCTGATTTGAGTAGAACAACCTTATAGCATCGTTGGGAATATTATTTATTTCGGAAGGCAGAACAATTCTCTGTTGAATAAGCATCTTGTCCGTGTCAGTCATTTTTCCTTCTGACATATTATTTAATGCGATGGCAAAGGCACAATCCTCACGTTCCCGCATTATTTCAGTCAATTCAAAATATTGGAATAAATTCCAAAGTGGTGCTCCCAAAATTATGCTATATGGGTCTCTCGAGTTTGGAGCAAAAATCCATCTATCGCCAACTGGTGGAAGCTGCTTTAGATCACCAAATGCCAATATTGAAATTCCGCCAAAGTATGTATTAGTTCTAAAAATTTGCTTTAGACGGAGATCCAAATACGACAACATTTTTGCACCCACCATTGAAATTTCATCAATAATAATAAGCTTTAAATCTATAAGCTTTGAATGCATAGTGTTGATTGCGTCGTTACTAAGGGGCCTTAATTCCATTGAATATTGGTTTACAGGCAGAGAGAACACGGAATGGAGAGTGAGTCCACCAATTCCATAGGCTGCTTTGCCGGTTGGAGCACACAGCAATACCTTTGCAGAATCAGAGTTACAACCAACTCTGGTGTTAAATCTTAAAGTTAGTGACTGATATATAGTTGATATCAGCCTACTTTTTCCAACACCCGCCCCACCTCCAACGTAATCATAAAATGTTTGCATAACATTCATATTATGCATTACGTGAGCGTAATATTGCCGTTGCTTAGTGTTGAGTGATCGCACCATTAAATTAAGCTCATTTTCTGGAACTTGTGCAGGTAATTTAATCATTCGGATTGCATTTTCGTCAGAGTTGCCTTCATGCATATTATCTTCAAATACGTTAATGTTTCGAGCAACTTCTGGCACTGCAAATCCCCTGAACTCTTCATCAAGCAACTGAGATGCTGAAATTTCTTGGCCATCATTATTGTCATTGTTGTCTTCTTGTATCTCATCTAAGACTTGTTGAAACTGAGCCTCATCCAAATATTCATATCGTCTTCTATTTGCTTCGATAATTTCAAATTGTGCATTGAACGTTTGCTCATTATCAGTGCTAAGGGAAAAAGAGCATTACAAGTTCTCGAAAATAATCAGATCGGGATACATTTATGCTGTACCTTCTCCACCGAAGGATAAGAGAGTGCCTACGTTCTCTTAAAATTCCTGACCTATTTTTGAGGACCATGGGACGGCCGTCATTGGCATTATCCTCCCGCTCTTGATCATTATTTTCCTCGTAGTCTTCTGCTGTTGAACGGGCATTGAGCGTCTTAGAATATTTGTATTTGGCAGCAAAGTCAGCTAGGCACAAATTATTTAATTCGTCCGGTCTTTGAACATAATGATCTAGCAAGTTTGGTAAAAAATAATCTTTTGAATCTGAAGGGAGTGTTTCTAAATCTTTCTTGGCTTTCACCATACCAACTCTTTGATCAGGATGCGAAGTGTTTACAAAAATCTCGCCATGGCTACATCCTGACATATGGAGTCCAAGGATATTGTATGAAGCCTCTTGCGCAGATATTTCTGTTCCATTGATGAACTTATTACCAAGATGTTGTAGTTTTTGCTTAACTGAAAAGTTATTACTACTTATCTCGTTCATGGCTTCACGCAATAATTGAGAAACTCCTCTATTCGATTTGTTTATGTAGTTTATTATATAACTACAACAAGCAAACGCATCTAATATGTATTGAATATCCATGTTGGCCCTATATAGCTTCAATATATCTTCATTATATGCATTCAACATTTTGTCACTGTATTTTCTACGCAAAAATATTTGCGGCTTTTTAAGACTCGATCTAAGTGCAAATTTATATCCAATATAATCCGTATTTATATGTGTAAGAAAACTCTCAAAATTATTAAAGCTTAAAGCTTCAGCGTCCGAAACTGAACTATTTAATAGGTCTTTTATTTTCTTCCACATATCTTCATGCCTTCTAAGATTGGAATCTCCCTCTTCTAGGGGATATAGTATTTCAGTCTGAGGCATGGGAGGGTATGGCATGTTAAAACGACAAATTTTATGCCTATTAATTTCCCTTTGGCATGAAAAGCTATGTCTGTGCTGTTGGTACTTAATAACCTCTTCCAAATCTGGATTATCTCCGTTTGTTGTTACGAATCTGTCGATAAAGTCGATAACTTGACGGCTACTTTGGGAACTATTCTCATTCAGTTTAGGGGCGCTGGTTAGCCAATACATGCCATGTGAATGTGGCGATCCCCTATGTTGGAATTCAATTCTCCAATAAAAGTGAGAGAGTTGGTATTCTCCAAAAATGTCTGTTTTAAATAATTTCAAAAGCTGCCTAAACCTATAATCAAAATATCTTGAGCAAGTCACAGGATCAGACCGAATTAGTCGAGCTTTTTCGGAACTTGAAAGATTCGCTGCTTCTTCCTCACTAAGAACTCTATTATCCAAAATGAGAGATAGAATGACCAACAGGTCACTCCATTTGGTTTCAGCAGCAGAAAGCGTAATGAAAAAAGTTGGCAGCCCAAACTGACGAATCATTGCCAGCACTTTTTTCTTCTCAGCCTCCCAATGTGCCGGAGAAGATCGCAGGCCCTTAAGAACATGATATCCGTCATCATGCTGCACAAGATTGCTGACAAAACCGTCATCTCTCAAGTTACCAACGGTGATATTGGCGTTTCTTGATTTTTTCCGAAGGCAGATAGAAATAGAACTTTTTATGCGCGTGAGCTCATAACACTTATACATATATAGAATTTTTGGTACTTTCGCGCAACGACGATCGTAATACCGAATCTGTGATTTAGCCTTTCGACAATAAGTAATTTTGCTTTTAAAAATTTCGCCACATGAAATGGTTGGGAACGATAATTCTTCAGCATCCTCATCTGTCGTCATATCAATTGGTCGTCGACCCTCACCTGGAGCCATTGCAATACGACCAATTATAGCATTATTTTCTATTGCCTCGTTATCTAACAAAGTTTCCTGTCCACCTGAATTAAGATAACCCTGATCAGAAGTGTCGTGGCCTTCAGAATCTGTTTCCATTCGGCAGCGAAGAAGGCTATGCACAGCTGTTATATCAGCTGGATCAGCAACAAAAGGGACTTCTTCATTGTGAGCATTTACACCTAGCCAGTCGGAAGCAACAGAAATATTGTGCTTAAGATACAATTCGGTGTTTATCAAATACCGCAACGCTTCGAGCACACGAGCCGGCCTAATTGTCTCAGTCATGAAATTATGCGCATATTCGAGCTTGCGCTTCAAATGAATTTGTACTACATGACTGTTTTTAAAGGTGCGCGGAAGAGCTGTCACAGTTTCCGAAACAGAAATTGGTACGTTGACCACAGCTCCTCTAACTGCACATTGCCGCTCATAGCCAAGAGAAATTATCCGCATAAATGGGATTCTTGGCGAAATTAAACGCTCTTCAAGACACGTTAAGTCTTTAAGACAGTCTGGAATCTCAGGAAAGTTTAACCCCTCGGACAGACAGAGACTCGGAATCTTGCCGGACGATATGTGTCGACGACAGGTTGAGCAAAACAAATAGTTTTCAGATGGACTTGGGAACTTATTGGATAGAAAAAATGCTTTTGAAATATTCATGTTTGGAAACTTTGCCGATAAAGTTATTTTATTTAAATGCTTAACTTGGAAAGGAAACCAAGTTCCTCCGCAAGAAATGCAAATTTCTTTAGGGCCTTTCTTAATATTTTCCAGGTATATATCTCTGGCAGAAAAAACTCTACGCTGTCTTTGCAAGTAACGCTGTTGGTCGCGCTCTTCAGGTGACATTTCTTCTCTAGCATCTCTATTTCTCTATATTATATTGAGATTGCTGAGCTGACTGTATGGCACGATTTTGAAAACTATTTCTAAAGTTTATACCTCGAGCTTCAGCCATATTTCGCAATTCGTTCTCTCTTATGCGAGCCTGGTTTCTAGTAACTCGTCTTTGAGAGGAATTGACGACTTGCTCTCTGCGTCGTGCGATAATATTTTGACGAGCATTTCGCCGATTTAAGACGTCTCTTTCACGCTCTCCAGTACGATATGCATCATTTTGTCGACGAATGGTATGTTGGGCTGTATTAGCTTCCTGCTCTAGCTCTCTAACATTAACATTCAGTCTTCGCGCTACATGTGCAGAAGCATCACGTATACGCTCAGATGCACGATATTCTTCATTTTGTCGACGATCAGTGTGTTCCAGTGTGTTAATTTCCTGCTCTTGCACTCTAACTTCTAAGTCCTGTCGTCTTGTAACGTGGGCTGCTGCATCTCGCTGGCGTTCTGATCCTCGGTACTCCACGTTTTGGCGACGAACAGTGTGTTCCACTGTGTTTAATTCCTGCTCTTGCAGTCGGACTTCTAAATCCTGTCGTCTTGTCACGTGGGCTGCTGCATCTCGCTGGCGTTCTAATTCTCGGTACTCCACGTTTTGGCGACGAACAGTGTGTTCCACTGTGTTTAATTTCTGCTCTTGCAGTCGGACTTCTAAATCCTGTCGTCTTGTCACGTGGGCTGCTGCATCTCGCTGGCGTTCTAATTCTCGGTACTCCACGTTTTGGCGACGAACAGTGTGTTCCACTGTGTTTAATTTCTGCTCTTGCACTCTAACTTCTAAGTCCTGTCGTCTTGTAACGTGGGCTGCTGCATCTCGCTGGCGTTCTGATCCTCGGTACTCCACGTTTTGGCGACGAACAGTGTGTTCCACTGTGTTTAATTCCTGCTCTTGCAGTCGGACTTCTAAATCCTGTCGTCTTGTCACGTGGGCTGCTGCATCTCGCTGGCGTTCTAATTCTCGGTACTCCACGTTTTGGCGACGAACAGTGTGTTCCACTGTGTTTAATTTCTGCTCTTGCAGGCGGACTTCTAAATCCTGTCGTCTTGTCACGTGGGCTGCTGCATCTCGCTGGCGTTCTGATCCTCGGTACTCCACGTTTTGGCAACGAACAGTGTGTTCCACTGTGTTTAATTCCTGCTCTTGCAGTCGGACTTCTAAATCCTGTCGTCTTGTCACGTGGGCTGCTGCATCTCGCTGGCGTTCTAATTCTCGGTACTCCACGTTTTGGCGACGAGCAATGTGTTCCTCTGTGTTTAGTTCCTGCTCTTGCAGTCTAAATTCTAAGTCCTGCCTCCTTGTAGCATGGGCGTCTGCATCTCGCTCGCGCTCTAAGGTACGGTACTGCAGATTTTGTCGCCGAACAGCATGGTCTGCTGTATTTTGAGTCTGCTCCAGAGCTCGCATATCCCCATCCTGTCTTTGCGTTGCGCGAGCTACTGCATCAAGATCCCTTTCATCCTGTCGAAATCGAGCACTCCTTCTTCTTTTAGATCGGGCCAGGGAGTCACTATTACGCTCTACTTCGCGAATATCAGCGTTGCACTCACGAGTGTCAGCTAAACGTTGAGAATTTCGAAGGCAAACGCCTGCAGTATTCTCTATGTAGTAGACACGACTACGATTAATGGCATCTTGACGCCTTTGATTAGCGGATTTTTTAGACGCGCGCGGCATTTTTAATAAACTAAAGAAATTATCCCAAATATTTCGAATATTAAAGTTATGTTAAGATAATAAAGAATAATTATATATGAATTGAAACTAAAGATAGATACTGAAAAAGAAAATAATTATAATATTAACTTATTTATTAATTTAATTGTTAGTTACTATTATAAATCAATAAGTCTTTAAAAAAACTATTTAAGCTTTTGGAATAAACTTGCGATTTTTCCAGTTAGACAAAATCCAGTACAACAGGTGCAGTGCAAACATCCAGAAAATATATTCGAAAGCAATGCCAGAGTCAATGCGGTTACACGAACACTTACACTCACGTATTATTGGTCCACCGCTAGCAAGTGCGCCTCACACTCTTGCACTTAATGTTCACACACGCACACACACAGTTTGATAGTCTAAGGGGGAGGTGAGGTCTAACGACGAGTCAACGCACACATACACACACAAATGTTCACTAGCACCGGCGGGGAATAATTGCCGATATTACGCGGCAAAACCGATTATAGATTGAATTATTAAATATTCTTTAAAGCACTGATATAACCGAAGAACTGTTTAATTTGAGTTGCACTGAATCTTTTTATAACGAATGTTAAGTTTTTATTTGTTTTAAATCTAAGAAAAACGCAAATTCTTAGAATCGTAATCGTAATCGAGAATCGACGACCGCACAAATCGATGGCTGGTTGAAGAGTGAATGGCAATTGCCTTTTTCTCGCCTTACATTAGGCGAATTCGCTCTTTCAAAAGCTCCCTTTGAAAGTTAACTGAATATTTACATAGCGCGCACTTTCAGCGACATTTGAATGCAAAAGATCATTAAACGAATCAATAATACAATATTTTGCAACTTAATGTATTTGCGCTTCGGTCATAAAAGTAAATAATAATAAATAAAATAATATTAAAATTAATAAAAAACGAGAAAGAAGGGCTATCTTCGGCACGCCGAAGATTTAATACCCTTGCAGGCCGAACCTTTTCGGTTATCACGAATTCTAAGCACTTTGTGCTTGCTTCTGTCTGGCTTACGTCCATGTCCTTGTCAAAAAAAAAAAAATATGTGATCGAAAGCGAACAGTCGAAGAATATTAATAAATATATATATATATATATATATGTTTTTGATCCATCACACAAAAGATAAATTTATCAAAAGTTGCCTAACGATGGAAAACGAAAATACCATCGTGGTAGCTATATGCCGTTTCATACACCTGGGCTTTATTGTCCAGTCCGTTAGTCGAAAATACCCAATCTATTTCAGTTACCTGTTTTGTTGTAGGTACCCCACGCAAAAGAGACGATATACCAAGCTCGTTTAATCTAATTTCTAACTGGTCTCTAACTCTAGCTCGGCATGAATTGAAATCACCCAAAATAACTATTTTACTGTGATTATTAAGCTCCTGCTCTAAGTGTTCTAAAAACAATTGACGAAATTCGGAAATGGAGAAGGACGGGTTTCTATAAACAACTACATATTTGGTATCTATGTGTTGAAATATAAGGATCTGGCAAACTTTATTATGTTCCAGATTAATATGTACGACTTTGCATAAACAATTATGCCACCAGGTGGTCTAGTACTACCTGTACACATACTACCATCGATTCGACCGAGTATGTCAAAGCCGTCTATATTATATACTTGGCCTTCTCTACTCCAAGTCTCTACAAAACATAAAATATCTGCTGTGTTTATTATAAACTCATTTGAAATGTCTAAACTATGGTTAAGTAAGCCCTCAATATTATGGAAATATGTTAAAATATTTCCTTCTACTCTCTCAAAATATATCTGATGGTGGGTGGTCAATTTTTTCTCGCCCCGGAGTTTTTCTAACTCAATATGGACGGGATCGGTAGCTTGTATTTCTCTAGGCGGATTAAACTTTCCTATGAGGAAAAGCCCAGATGCACTAGTTGCCCTGCTACAAGCTACGTATAGAGCTGCACGGCTCATGCCGTCTTGCAAATGCACTGCAACTTTTTTTGTAGGTTGCTCCCTGACTCTTGTGGATGGTTATTGCTTCAGCAGGAACCACTGGAAATTGCAAGCGTTCAATTGTTACTTGGTCATTTTTCCTATATTGAAATGTTCTTAAAACTCTTTCAATTGGTGTCCAATCAGAGTTCAAAGGATTTGATTTTTTTGCTCTTGCTTGCGCTCTCACAGTTGCTTCAGTAAATTTAAGCCAAAGCGTCGAAACTAACACATCAGATCCGCTGGCTGTATAGTCAATATGCATAAGCTGTCCACTTGCTCCATTGACCAAACCATCATTGGTATTTATATTGACTGTAATCATATATTTAGCTGTGGTTTTGAGCTTAAGCAGATAGGGAAGGCCTTGGGTTTCGGAAGTCTTGAAAGCCTTAATATTTTCTAAAATATTTAGCTTGTTCCTTTCAGATATTGATTTGGCCTTCAGCATATCTTTAGATTTTGAAGTATATTCTTCTGTAATCATTTGGCTTAGTCGGATATTATTGTAGTCGCTCGCTTTCTGATTTGAGTAGAACAACCTTATAGCATCGTTGGGAATATTATTTATTTCGGAAGGCAGAACAATTCTCTGTTGAATAAGCATCTTGTCCGTGTCAGTCATTTTTCCTTCTGACATATTATTTAATGCGATGGCAAAGGCACAATCCTCACGTTCCCGCATTATTTCAGTCAATTCAAAATATTGGAATAAATTCCAAAGTGGTGCTCCCAAAATTATGCTATATGGGTCTCTCGAGTTTGGAGCAAAAATCCATCTATCGCCAACTGGTGGAAGCTGCTTTAGATCACCAAATGCCAATATTGAAATTCCGCCAAAGTATGTATTAGTTCTAAAAATTTGCTTTAGACGGAGATCCAAATACGACAACATTTTTGCACCCACCATTGAAATTTCATCAATAATAATAAGCTTTAAATCTATAAGCTTTGAATGCATAGTGTTGATTGCGTCGTTACTAAGGGGCCTTAATTCCATTGAATATTGGTTTACAGGCAGAGAGAACACGGAATGGAGAGTGAGTCCACCAATTCCATAGGCTGCTTTGCCGGTTGGAGCACACAGCAATACCTTTTCAGAATCAGAGTTACAACCAACTCTGGTGTTAAATCTTAAAGTTAGTGACTGATATATAGTTGATATCAGCCTACTTTTTCCAACACCCGCCCCACCTCCAACGTAATCATAAAATGTTTGCATAACATTCATATTATGCATTACGTGAGCGTAATATTGCCGTTGCTTAGTGTTGAGTGATCGCACCATTAAATTAAGCTCATTTTCTGGAACTTGTGCAGGTAATTTAATCATTCGGATTGCATTTTCGTCAGAGTTGCATATTATATTCAAATACGTTAATGTTTCGAGCAACTTCTGGCACTGCAAATCCCCTGAACTCTTCATCAAGCAACTGAGATGCTGAAATTTCTTGGCCATCATTATTGTCATTGTTGTCTTCTTGTATCTCATCTAAGACTTGTTGAAACTGAGCCTCATCCAAATATTCATATCGTCTTCTATTTGCTTCGATGATTTCAAATTGTGCATTGAACGTTTGCTCATTATCAGTGCTAAGAATATCTACTTGCTCATTCGCCAAGGGAAAAAGAGCATTACAAGTTCTCGAAAATAATCAGATCGGGATAGATTTATGCTGTACCTTCTCCACCGAAGGATAAGAGAGTGCCTACGTTCTCTTAAAATTCCTGACCTATTTTTGAGGACCATGGGACGGCCGTCATTGGCATTATCCTCCCGCTCTTGATCATTATTTTCCTCGTAGTCTTCTGCTGTTGAACGGGCATTGAGCGTCTTAGAATATTTGTATTTGGCAGCAAAGTCAGCTAGGCACAAATTATTTAATTCGTCCGGTCTTTGAACATAATGATCTAGCAAGTTTGGTAAAAAATAATCTTTTGAATCTGAAGGGAGTGTTTCTAAATCTTTCTTGGCTTTCACCATACCAACTCTTTGATCAGGATGCGAAGTGTTTACAAAAATCTCGCCATGGCTACATCCTGACATATGGAGTCCAAGGATATTGTATGAAGCCTCTTGCGCAGATATTTCTGTTCCATTGATGAACTTATTACCAAGATGTTGTAGTTTTTGCTTAACTGAAAAGTTATTACTACTTATCTCGTTCATGGCTTCACGCAATAATTGAGAAACTCCTCTATTCGATTTGTTTATGCAGTTTATTATATAACTACAACAAGCAAACGCATCTAATATGTATTGAATATCCATGTTTGCCCTATATAGCTTCAATATATCTTCATTATATGCATTCAACATTTTGTCACTGTATTTTCTACGCAAAAATATTTGCGGCTTTTTAAGACTCGATCTAAGTGCAAATTTATATCCAATATAATCCGTATTTATATGTGTAAGAAAACTCTCAAAATTATTAAAGCTTAAAGCTTCAGCGTCCGAAACTGAACTATTTAATAGGTCTTTTATTTTCTTCCACATATCTTCATGCCTTCTAAGATTGGAATCTCCCTCTTCTAGGGGATATAGTATTTCAGTCTGAGGCATGGGAGGGTATGGCATGTTAAAACGACAAATTTTATGCCTATTAATTTCCCTTTGGCATGAAAAGCTATGTCTGTGCTGTTGGTACTTAATAACCTCTTCCAAATCTGGATTATCTCCGTTTGTTGTTACGAATCTGTCGATAAAGTCGATAACTTGACGGCTACTTTGGGAACTATTCTCATTCAGTTTAGGGGCGCTGGTTAGCCAATACATGCCATGTGAATGTGGCGATCCCCTATGTTGGAATTCAATTCTCCAATAAAAGTGAGAGAGTTGGTATTCTCCAAAAATGTCTGTTTTAAATAATTTCAAAAGCTGCCTAAACCTATAATCAAAATATCTTGAGCAAGTCACAGGATCAGACCGAATTAGTCGAGCTTTTTCGGAACTTGAAAGATTCGCTGCTTCTTCCTCACTAAGGACTCTATTATCCAAAATGAGAGATAGAATGACCAACAGGTCACTCCATTTGGTTTCAGCAGCAGAAAGCGTAATGAAAAAAGTTGGCAGCCCAAACTGACGAATCATTGCCAGCACTTTTTCAACTCAGCCTCCCAATGTGCCGGAGAAGATCGCAGGCCCTTAAGAACATGATATCCGTCATCATGCTGCACAAGATTGCTGACAAAACCGTCATCTCTCAAGTTACCAACGGTGATATTGGCGTTTCTTGATTTTTTCCGAAGGCAGATAGAAATAGAACTTTTTATGCGCGTGAGCTCATAACACTTATACATATATAGAATTTTTGGTACTTTCGCGCAACGACGATCGTAATACCGAATCTGTGATTTAGCCTTTCGACAATAAGTAATATTGCTTTTAAAAATTTCGCCACATGAAATGGTTGGGAACGATAATTCTTCAGCATCCTCATCTGTCGTCATATCAATTGGTCGTCGACCCTCACCTGGAGCCATTGCAATACGACCAATTATAGCATTATTTTCTATTGCCTCGTTATCTAACAAAGTTTCCTGTCCACCTGAATTAAGATAACCCTGATCAGAAGTGTCGTGGCCTTCAGAATCTGTTTCCATTCGGCAGCGAAGAAGGCTATGCACAGCTGTTATATCAGCTGGATCAGCAACAAAAGGGACTTCTTCATTGTGAGCATTTACACCTAGCCAGTCGGAAGCAACAGAAATATTGTGCTTAAGATACAATTCGGTGTTTATCAAATACCGCAACGCTTCGAGCACACGAGCCGGCCTAATTGTCTCAGTCATGAAATTATGCGCATATTCGAGCTTGCGCTTCAAATGAATTTGTACTACATGACTGTTTTTAAAGGTGCGCGGAAGAGCTGTCACAGTTTCCGAAACAGAAATTGGTACGTTGACCACAGCTCCTCTAACTGCACATTGCCGCTCATAGCCAAGAGAAATTATCCGCATAAATGGGATTCTTGGCGAAATTAAACGCTCTTCAAGACACGTTAAGTCTTTAAGACAGTCTGGAATCTCAGGAAAGTTTAACCCCTCGGACAGACAGAGACTCGGAATCTTGCCGGACGATATGTGTCGACGACAAGTTGAGCAAAACAAATAGTTTTCAGATGGACTTGGGAACTTATTGGATAGAAAAAATGCTTTTGAAATATTCATGTTTGGAAACTTTGCCGATAAAGTTATTTTATTTAAATGCTTAACTTGGAAAGGAAACCAAGTTCCTCCGCAAGAAATGCAAATTTCTTTAGGGCCTTTCTTAATATTTTCCAGGTATATATCTCTGGCAGAAAAAACTCTACGCTGTCTTTGCAAGTAACGCTGTTGGTCGCGCTCTTCAGGTGACATTTCTTCTCTAGCATCTCTATTTCTCTGAGATTGCTGAGCTGACTGTATGGCACGATTTTGAAAACTATTTCTAAAGTTTATACCTCGAGCTTCAGCCATATTTCGCAATTCGTTCTCTCTTATGCGAGCCTGGTTTCTAGTAACTCGTCTTTGAGAGGAATTGACGACTTGCTCTCTGCGTCGTGCGATAATATTTTGACGAGCATTTCGCCGATTTAAGACGTCTCTTTCACGCTCTCCAGTACGATATGCATCATTTTGTCGACGAATGGTATGTTGGGCTGTATTAGCTTCCTGCTCTAGCTCTCTAACATTAACATTCAGTCTTCGCGCTACATGTGCAGAAGCATCACGTATACGCTCAGATGCACGGTATTCTTCATTTTGTCGACGATCAGTGTGTTCCAGTGTGTTAATTTCCTGCTCTTGCACTCTAACTTCTAAGTCCTGTCGTCTTGTAACGTGGGCTGCTGCATCTCGCTGGCGTTCTGATCCTCGGTACTCCACGTTTTGGCGACGAACAGTGTGTTCCACTGTGTTTAATTCCTGCTCTTGCAGTCGGACTTCTAAATCCTGTCGTCTTGTCACGTGGGCTGCTGCATCTCGCTGGCGTTCTAATTCTCGGTACTCCACGTTTTGGCGACGAACAGTGTGTTCCACTGTGTTTAATTTCTGCTCTTGCAGGCGGACTTCTAAATCCTGTCGTCTTGTCACGTGGGCTGCTGCATCTCGCTGGCGTTCTGATCCTCGGTACTCCACGTTTTGGCGACGAACAGTGTGTTCCACTGTGTTTAATTCCTGCTCTTGCAGTCGGACTTCTAAATCCTGTCGTCAAGTTACGTGGGCTGCTGCATCTCGCTGGCGTTCTAATTCTCGGTACTCCACGTTTTGGCGACGAACAATGTGTTCCTCTGTGTTTAATTCCTGTTCTTGCAGTCTAAATTCTAAGTATTGCCTCCTTGTAGCATGGGCGTCTGCATCTCGCTCGCGCTCTAAGGTACGGTACTGCAGATTTTGTCGCCGAACAGCATGGTCTGCTGTATTTTGAGTCTGCTCCAGAGCTCGCATATCCTCATCCTGTCTTTGCGTTGCGCGAGCTACTGCATCAAGATCCCTTTCATCCTGTCGAAATCGAGCACTCCTTCTTCTTTTAGATCGGGCCAGGGAGTCACTATTACGCTCTACTTCGGGAATATCAGCGTTGCACTCACGAGTGTCAGCTAAACGTTGAGAATTTCGAAGGCAAACGCCTGCAGTATTCTCTATGTAGTAGACACGACTACGATTAATGGCATCTTGACGCCTTTGATTAGCGGATTTTTTAGACGCGCGCGGCATTTTTAATAAACTAAAGAAATTATCCCAAATATTTCGAATATTAAAGTTATGTTAAGATAATAAAGAATAATTATATATGAATTGAAACTAAAGATAGATACTGAAAAAGAAAATAATTATAATATTAACTTATTTATTAATTTAATTGTTAGTTACTATTATAAATCAATAAGTCTTTAAAAAAACTATTTAAGCTTTTGGAATAAACTTGCGATTTTTCCAGTTAGACAAAATCCAGTACAACAGGTGCAGTGCAAACATCCAGAAAATATATTCGAAAGCAATGCCAGAGTCAATGCGGTTACACGAACACTTACACTCACGTATTATTGGTCCACCGCTAGCAAGTGCGCCTCACACTCTTGCACTTAATGTTCACACACGCACACACACAGTTTGATAGTCTAAGGGGGAGGTGAGGTCTAACGACGAGTCAACGCACACATACACACACAAATGTTCACTAGCACCGGCGGGGAATAATTGCCGATATTACGCGGCAAAACCGATTATAGATTGAATTATTAAATATTCTTTAAAGCACTGATATAACCGAAGAACTGTTTAATTTGAGTTGCACTGAATCTTTTTATAACGAATGTTAAGTTTTTATTTGTTTTAAATCTAAGAAAAACGCAAATTCTTAGATTCGTAATCGTAATCGAGAATCGACGACCGCACAAATCGATGGCTGGTTGAAGAGTGAATGGCAATTGCCTTTTTCTCGCCTTACATTAGGCGAATTCGCTCTTTCAAAAGCTCCCTTTGAAAGTTCACTGAATATTTACATAGCGCGCACTTTCAGCGACATTTGAATGCAAAAGATCATTGAACGAATCAATAATACAATATTATGCAACTTAATGTATTTGCGCTTCGGTCATAAAAGTAAATAATAATAAATAAAATAATATTAAAATTAATAAAAAAAAACAACCAGACAGTAAAACAGGTAGGCGGATATAACTCAGTCGATTCAGCTTGCCGTCCTAATCAAGAATATATATACTTTATGGGGTCAAAAGCGATTCCTTCCTTGATTATCATTTTAAAATTAAATTCCATGGGACAATTTTTTATTGGGGCATCTCAATCGAAAATCGATGACTTAAAATTCGCTGCAAAACATGCACTCTCAATTTTTTAATTCGCCGCCTCAAAATGTCTGTGCTCTTTTTTGAATGTAAGGCGCGTAACTATTTATGTTTGAAATCAAGATCATCAAAATAAATGATGATTTTATTTTATAAAACTTCAAATAAATAAGTTAAAATTGTTCTGAATAATAATAATAGTAATAAATATTAAACAAAATTTATTAATTTCTTACTGTTGATTTTAAGTTTACAACAAGAAATGATCTTAATAACAAGTTTGGCTTTAATAGTATTAGTACTTATATACGCATATGAATCAATATATGCACATATGCATGTATATATAGTACATATGTCATACCACCAGACAGACAAACGGTGAGGCGGATATTCTCAATCGATTCAGCTCGTCATCCTGATCAAGAAAATATATACTTTATGGGGTCAAAACCGACTCCTTTCTTGATTACCATTTTAAAATTTAATTCCATAAGACAATTATTTTTAGGGCATCTCAGCGGAACTTTTTACAGCGACAATCGAAAATCGATTACTTAAAATATGTTGCAAAGCATGCACTCTCAATTTTTCATTTCGCCGTCCCTCTGAGTACTGCCTTTTGAAAAAGTTCATTCTAACACTGAACTAGTGCGCGCGTAACTATTTATATTTGAAATGCTTAAGAAACATAATTAATACCGATCTTTTGTATTGCAATTAAATTATTCTGCTGTAATATAACTTCAAAATCTGAATTTTCACAAACGTTTGCGAATATTTAACTTAAACGCACCTTGGTTGCTGAAAACCGTATCATTTTTAGCCTCTTTTCTGAACACATTCAATATCAACCATTTGTACCAAAAACAAAAATAACTTATATTACTCCGATGTTAATTATCATGCCACTGATGACTCATAATGCTCATATCTAAGAAGCACAGACAAACAAAACTTTAAAAACAAAAAAGTTTTTCATACAACAACTTAATTTTCGACCGATCGTTCCTATGGCAGCTATATGATATAGTTGTCCGATCTTTATAGGATTTTGCATGTAAATGGGGAGCGTAGTAAAACTAATAAATACCGAGTTTGGTCAAGATATATTGAAAAACATAAAAATTTTCTATACAAATACTTAATTTTCGACCGATCGTTCCTATGGCAGCTATATGATATAGTTTCCCGATCTTAATAGAATTTTGCATATATATGGGGAGCGTAGTAAAACTAATAAATACCGAGTTTGGTCAAGATATCTTGAAACACATAAAAATTTTCCATACAAAAACTTAATTGTCGGCCGATCTTTCCTATGGCAGCTATATGATATAGTTGTCCGATCTTAATAGGATTTTGCATATATATGGGGAGCGTAGTAAAACTAATAAGACCGAGTTTGGTCAAGATATCTTGAAAAACATAAAAATTTTCCATACAAAAACTTAATTTTCGACCGATTGTTCCTATGGCAGCTATATGATATAGTTGCCCGATCCGAAAAGAATTTTGCATATATATGGGGAGCTTAGTAAAACTAATAAGTACCGAGTTTGGTCAAGATATCTTGAAAAACATAAAAATTTTCCATACAAAAACTTAATTTTCGACCGATTGTTCCTATGGCAGCTATATGATATAGTTGTCCGATCTTAAAAGGATTTTGCATATATATGGGGAATGTAGTAAAACTAATAAATACCAAGTTTAGTAAAGATAACTTTATAAACAAAAATGTTTTTCATACAAGAACCTACTTTTCGACCGATCGTTCCTATGGCAGCTATATGATATAGTGGTCCGATCCAGCTGGTTTTGACATATGAGCTGCGTGCAACAGAAAGAGGGACTTCTGCAAAGTTTCATAAAGATAGCTTTAAAACTGAGAGACTAGTTCGCATAGAAACAGACAGACGGACAGACGGACATGGCTATATCAACTCGGCTGTTGATACTGATCAAGAATATATATACTTTATGGGGTCGGAGATGTCTCCTTCTATGCGTTACACATTTCACGACAAAATTATAATACCCTCTGCAAGGGTATAAAAACAACCAGACAGTAAAACAGGTAGGCGGATATAACTCAGTCGATTCAGCTTGCCGTCCTAATCAAGAATATATATACTTTATGGGGTCAAAAGCGATTCCTTCCTTGATTATCATTTTAAAATTAAATTCCATGGGACAATTTTTTATTGGGGCATCTCAATCGAAAATCGATGTCTTAAAATTCGCTGCAAAACATGCACTCTCAATTTTTTAATTCGCCGCCTCAAAATGTCTGTGCTCTTTTTTGAATGTAAGGCGCGTAACTATTTATGTTTGAAATCAAGATCATCAAAATAAATGATGATTTTATTTTATAAAACTTCAAATAAATAAGTTAAAATTGTTCTGAATAATAATAATAGTAATAAATATTAAACAAAATTTATTAATTTCTTACTGTTGATTTTAAGTTTACAAGAAATGATCTTAATAACAAGTTTGGCTTTAATAGTATTAGTACTTATATACGCATATGAATCAATATATGCACATATGCATGTATATATAGTACATATGTCATACCACCAGACAGACAAACGGTGAGGCGGATATTCTCAATCGATTCAGCTCGTCATCCTGATCAAGAAAATATATACTTTATGGTGTCAAAACCGACTCCTTTCTTGATTACCATTTTAAAATTTAATTCCATAAGACAATTATTTTTAGGGCATCTCAGCGGAACTTTTTACAGCGACAATCGAAAATCGATTACTTAAAATATGTTGCAAAGCATGCACTCTCAATTTTTCATTTCGCCGTCTCTCTGAGTACTGCCTTTTGAAAAAGTTCATTCTAACACTGAATAGTGCGCGCGTAACTATTTATATTTGAAATGCTTAAGAAACATAATTAATACCGATCTTTTGTATTGCAATTAAATTATTCTGCTGTAATATAACTTCAAAATCTGAATTTTCACAAACGTTTGCGAATATTTAACTTAAACGCACCTTGGTTGCTGAAAACCGTATCATTTTTAGCCTCTTTTCTGAACACATTCAATATCAATTTTGTACCAAAAACAAAAATAACTTATATTACTCCGATGTTAATTATCATGCCACTGATGACTCATAATGCTCATATCTAAGAAGCACAGACAAACAAAACTTTAAAAACAAAAAAGTTTTTCATACAACAACTTAATTTTCGACCGATCGTTCCTATGGCAGCTATATGATATAGTTGTCCGATCTTAATAGAATTTTGCATGTAAATGGGGAGCGTAGTAAAACTAATAAATACCGAGTTTGGTCAAGATATATTGAAAAACATAAAAATTTTCTATACAAATACTTAATTTTCGACCGATCGTTCCTATGGCAGCTATATGATATAGTTTCCCGATCTTAATAGAATTTTGCATATATATGGGGAGCGTAGTAAAACTAATAAATACCGAGTTTGGTCAAGATATCTTGAAACACATAAAAATTTTCCATACAAAAACTTAATTTTCGGCCGATCTTTCCTATGGCAGCTATATGATATAGTTGTCCGATCTTAATAGGATTTTGCATATATATGGGGAGCGTAGTAAAACTAATAAGACCGAGTTTGGTCAAGATATCTTGAAAAACATAAAAATTTTCCATACAAAAACTTAATTTTCGACCGATTGTTCCTATGGCAGCTATATGATATAGTTGCCCGATCCGAAAAGAATTTTGCATATATATGGGTAGCTTAGTAAAACTAATAAGTACCGAGTTTGGTCAAGATATCTTGAAAAACATAAAAATTTTCCATACAAAAACTTAATTTTCGACCGATTGTTCCTATGGCAGCTATATGATATAATTGTCCGATCTTAATAGGATTTTGCATATATATGGGGAACGTAGTAAAACTAATAAATACCAAGTTTAGTAAAGATAACTTTATAAACAAAAATGTTTTTCATACAAGAACCTACTTTTCGACCGATCGTTCCTATGGCAGCTATATGATATAGTGGTCCGATCCAGCTGGTTTTGACATATGAGCTGCGTGCAACAGAAAGAGGGACTTCTGCAAAGTTTCATAAAGATGAAGAGACTAGTTCGCATAGAAACAGACAGACGGACAGACGGACAGACGGACATGGCTATATCAACTCGGCTGTTGATACTGATCAAGAATATATATACTTTATGGGGTCGGAGATGTCTCCTTCTATGCGTTACACATTTCACGACAAAATTATAATACCCTCTGCAAGGGTATAATAAAGCTATGACAGACTTCACATCCACAATTTCACCCAACACCCCGTCAGACAAAATCTGGTCAAACAACAGACGTTTTTGCGGACTTAATCCAACAAAAACCATACATAGTATCACAGATCCAAATAACAACCTACTCACGACAGACACATCCCACATAACTCAACTTTTTGCTCAACACTCGTCAGACCACTCCAAAGACGAAAACTTCAACCAAAACTTCACCGACAACAAATACACAGCCAAACCAACCAACTACATTCCGAGTGAGACAATCTTTCTACCACCCTCAAAACAACCAAACCAAACACTAAAACCAAATCCAAAACCTCAAACAAAAAAAAATACACAAACAACAGCGAAAGCGATTCCATATAAAAAAAAAAAAAACTTAATTTAATTTAACACTTAACCTTAACCTAAACCTAAATCAAACCAAACCCATAACACTCATAACCTAAACTCAATTTAATTTAACCTAAACCTAAATCAAACCCATAACACCCAAATGTCAAAAATGTCACTCATAATACTTCAATGGAACATCAAGGGTTATACAAACAACTACAGTGAACTCTCAACTATAATAAAAAAATACTCACCACAAGTCATTTGCCTCCAAGAAACCCATTATTACAACACAAATACCCCCAACCCCGTCCCAATAAATTACCAAATCTATACAAATACAGCCTCCAACCGATTCGGTGGAGTAGCCATATTAGTCCACAAATCCGTACAACACACTCAATTAAACCAACCTAGACCCCTAGAAACTCTTGGAATAGAGATCATGTCCAAAACAAAAATCAGAATCTTTTCAACATACATTCCTCCCAACAAAACTTTTTCACTTAAATGTTTAAGCGACCAGTTTGAAACGCATAATACCAACACCAACCAAATTATACTAGGCGACTTCAATAGCTGGCACCACTCCTGGGGATCACATCAAGACAACAGAAGAGGCAGAATCCTATCCAAATTTATCCAAAACGCCAACCTCACTATACTTAACGACGGCTCACCCACCCACTTCTCAACTCACAACACACTCACCCATATAGACCTTTCGTTATGCTGTCCCCAACTCACCCCCCTCACTAACTGGAAAATACTCGAAGACCTCCATGGAAGTGATCACTTCCCAATCCTAATCTCCCTGTTCCCGCAATCTCAAACAACAAACTTTTCTCGTCCCTGTTCAAAACAAAAGAAGCAGACTGGCAACTTTTCTTAAAATTAACCAATGATATAAGCGAACTTATACCTAACAGTACAAACATCAATAAAGAAGTGGCAATCCTCAACAAAATAATCCTACAATCAGCCCACCATAGTATACCTCAGACAACCCCACAATCCTACGGCAAAAACACCCCATGGTGGAATAAGACCCTGACCAAACTTAGGACAAATAAATTCAAAACCTGGCAAACCTTCAAACACTTTAACAGTACAGAAAATCTCATTAAATACAAACGAGCTAATGCACTCTTCCGGAGAGAGCTAAAAATATCAAAAAATAAAGCTATGACAGACTTCACATCCACAATTTCACCCAACACCCCGTCAGACAAAATTTGGTCAAACATCAGACGTTTCTGCGGACTTAATCCAACAAAAACCATACATAGTATCACAGATCCAAATAACAACCTACTCACGACAAAGACGAAAACTTCAACCAAAACTTCACCGACAACAAATACACAGCCAAACCAACCAACTACATTCCCAGTGAGACAATCTTTCTACCACCCTCAAAACAACCAAACCAAACACTAAAACCAAATCCAAAACCTCAAACAAAAAAAATACACAAACAACAGCGAAAGCGATTCCATATAAAAAACAAAAAAAAATTAATTTAATTTAACACTTAACCTTAACCTAAACCTAAATCAAACCAAACCCATAACACTCATAACCTAAACTCAATTTAATTTAACCTAAACCTAAACCCATTGAGTAATAAAGAGACAGAGGAGGCTTTTGGATCAAAAGCTCTTTTTCGAAACAGTTCACGAGCGATAGCAAGGTTGCAAACTCAATTGAGTATAACTCATTGACAAATTGCAAGCACAACACCAGGCTGTCTACAGCTACTTCTGCCGTTGCCCAAAAATCAAAGACAACTTCAGAACATTTCCCATATGAACCAACAACAACCATAATCAAAACAAACGACTCGACAATGAAAAAAGCACCATACAAATTCTGTCCCTGCTATCCCTTTTTGGTTTGAAGCTACAGCCTATGATCTAAGCTTCTACACTCTTCTAACTTATTGTTGTGGTTTCTAAGCACTTCTATGCCTTTAATTCGCAAAGTCATGTCTTCTTCTTCTCCACTCGCTTTCAACTTGCAAGCAGCCCGGCAGATTTTATAATTTTTCATTTTTCGATCAGCAAGGCACCCTTTCTCAAATAGGGTATTTTAACTATTCATAAGTTCTGTACCCAAATACCACTAACCTTCTCATATAAACATTTTTATCTAATGTCTGAGAAATATATAATATCGTATTTAGTATGCAACTATTAGTACAATCAATAATAATTGTTTTCTTTAAACATTCTATACCATTTCTATAAATAAGGGTATCAATGCCTCGACGCGCCAAATAGTTTATGGCATGTGTGTCTCATCTCACACACATTGACAAAAAATATGCATGTATGTGTTTTCCAAGCCAAGGCAAGTTTATGAATTTAAGAAGATTGCAACATTCTGTTGCGCATGTGACGTCACATGCTAGGGCTTTTTGTATGCGACCGTTGCGTACAATAAAGTAATACATTATTAAATACAAACATTATTATAAAAGACCCTATTAATATATTACTTTAATGTACGTAATAAAGATAGAAATATATTCTAAGCATCACAAGAAATGAAATTCTTCAAAATGTGACGTCATAGTATATGATGTTGACGCGCCGTGTGCGTAACCCTTTGATTTAAATGGCATGGCCTGCTCGCATTCAATTTTTCTACCTACTTGCGCCGAGACTCGGCTAGGCAACAACAACATTAGAACCCAAATAGTGTTGTTGTTGTTTCTACGCGCCGCCTTGTTAGAACGACAGAGAAACCAGCAACAAACACAGTGGCATTATTTGTCCCTTTTCTTTGCACTGAGTTTCCTATGTCCTCATCATCGCGCAGAAACTTTTGATCAAAACGGACGACGATAAAAACACTGTTGTTGTTTTGCGAATGCTTTGTTGTTGCTTCCTATAGTAAATGAGCTTTTTTTTTGAGTTGGATTTTGCGTTTGCGGACCATCCCGATCTACCACTCATGATTTTCAAAACGGTAAAAAAAGCTCAGAGCAAGCCTTCAGCTCTGTCTCTTTATTACTCAATGACCTAAACCAAACCCATAACACCCAAATGTCAAAAATGTCACTCATAATACTTCAATGGAACATCAAGGGTTACACAAACAACTACAGTGAACTCTCAACTATAATAAAAAAATACTCACCACAAGTCATTTGCCTCCAAGAAACCCATTATTACAACACAAATACCCCCAACCCCGTCCCAATGAATTACCAAATCTATACAAATACAGCCTCCAACCGATTCGGTGGAGTAGCCATATTAGTCCACAAATCCGTACAACACACTCAATTAAACCAACCTAGACCCCTAGAAACTCTTGGAATAGAGATCATGTCCAAAACAAAAATCAGAATCTTTTCAACATACATTCCTCCCAACAAAACTTTTTCACTTAAATGTTTAAGCGACCAGTTTGAAACGCACAATACCAACACCAACCAAATTATACTAGGCGACTTCAATAGCTGGCACCACTCCTGGGGATCACATCAAGACAACAGAAGAGGCAGAATCCTATCCAAATTTATCCAAAACGCCAACCTCACTATACTTAACGACGGCTCACCCACCCACTTCTCAACTCACAACACACTCACCCATATAGACCTTTCGTTATGCTGTCCCCAACTCACCCCCCTCACTAACTGGAAAATACTCGAAGACCTCCATGGAAGTGATCACTTCCCAATCCTAATCTCCCTGTTCCCGCAATCTCAAACAACAAACTTTTCTCGTCCCCTGTTCAAAACAAAAGAAGCAGACTGGCAACTTTTCTTAAAATTAACCAATGATATAAGCGAACTTATACCTAACAGTACAAACATCAATAAAGAAGCGGCAATCCTCAACAAAATAATCCTACAATCAGCCCACCATAGTATACCTCAGACAACCCCACAACACTACAGCAAAAACACCCCATGGTGGAATAAGACCCTGACCAAACTTAGGACAAATAAATTCAAAACCTGGCAAACCTTCAAACACTTTAACAGTACAGAAAATCTCATTAAATACAAACGAGCTAATGCACTCTTCCGGAGAGAGCTAAAAATATCAAAAAATAAAGCTATGACAGACTTCACATCCACAATTTCACCCAACACCCCGTCAGACAAAATCTGGTCAAACATCAGACGTTTCTGCGGACTTAATCCAACAAAAACCATACATAGTATCACAGATCCAAATAACAACCTACTCACGACAGACACATCCCACACAACTCAACTTTTTGCTCAACACTGGTCAGACCACTCCAAAGACGAAAACTTCAACCAAAACTTCACCGACAACAAATACACAGCCAAACCAACCAACTACATTCCCAGTGAGACAGCACAGACAATAGAATCTGATATTACACAAATAGAACTCCTAGCTGCACTACACTCCCTTAGAGGAACCACTCCTGGCCTTAATAAAATATCCTACCCCATGATCAAAAACACCTCCCACATACTAAAAACCAGAATCACAAACCTATATAATACCATTTTCAACAACTTCATCCCGCAATCCTACAAAACCAGCCTAGTCATACCTATCCTAAATCCCAACTCAAACAAAACAATAATAACCAACTATAGACCAATCTCACTTAACTGCTGCCTATCCAAAACTTTAGAAAAAATAATAGCCAAACGCCTATGGTGGTTTGTAACCCAAAAAAAACCTCATCCACCCCAACCAATCGGGTTTTAAACACGGCAAATCGGTTTCAGACGGTCTGCTCCTTGCAGACCACCTGATAACCAAGTCGCTGAAAACCAAAAAGCACACCTCTGTCATTGCCCTTGACTTTTCAAAGGCCTTCGACAGAGTCGGAGTGCACACTATAGTCGACCAGCTAATCAGCTGGAAAGTTGGCCCTAAAATTATTAACTTCGTCAAAAACTTTATGTCAAACAGAAAAATAAGACTGAAAATAAAAAATAGCATTAGCTCCCCATATCCCCTCTACTACGGCATCCCCCAATGATCACCAATATCGGTCATTCTTTTCTTAATTGCCTACAACAGACTCGCTTACATCATCAGCCTACAAAAATACATACAATTCAGTGCCTATGCCGACGACTTTTTCCTTATTATTCCCCTCAATAGACAAAAAAACCAAACGTACAACCTCAACAGCCTTTTCTCAAAAATTCACGAATGGTGTTCATACTCAGGAGCCTCACTTTCCCTAGAAAAATGCCAACACCTGCACATTTGCCGAAAGCAGAACTGCACATGCAACATTTCATGCAATAATACCCCAATTCCCTCAGTCTCCAACCTAAAAATCTTAGGACTAACAATAAACAATAAATACAGATGGGACTCACACATAAAACAAATTCAACCGGCCTTAAACAACAAACTTAACATAATTAAATGCCTATCAAGCCCGAAACTAAACTGCAACACACACACGCTTTTAAATATAACTAAATCAACCCTAATCTCAAAAATAAACTACGCACTTTTTATCTACGGCCACGCACCTAAATCAACCCTCAACAAGCTCAAAACTTTATTTAACGCCGCAATTCGCATTTCATTGGGAGCACTTCGCTCAACCCCCATCCCCAACCTGCTTTTTGAAGCAAACGTACCCACAATAGAACAAAAAAGAGACCTTATCACATCTAAAACATACAAAACACTACTACACAGTTCAAACTCACCACTTTACAAATACATTAAACAATACGGGAGCAAATTAACGTCAACACTAGAAAAAATCATCCTCTCATGCAAACAACACAACATTCCCTACCTCCCTTTTCCTAACAAAACAACCACCCCCCAATGGACATTTTCCCCCTCCCTTATCAACACTACACTACAAAAATTTAGCAAATCCAACACACCGCCAACCGTATACAGACAACAATTTCTGGAACTCAAAGACAAATACAACAACCATACATTCATATACACAGATGGCTTTTTGCAAAATAGCACAGCCACTTTTGCCATCACCACCGAAAATGAAATCCTAAAAAAATCAATTCTACCCCACAACTCATCAGTCCTCTCAGCCGAAACACTAGCAATTCTAGACGCAATAAAACTAATTCAAAAAAGACCGGGCAACTACATAGTTTGTTCTGACTCCCTCACATCCTTAAAATCCGTCCGGAACATCAACAACAACAACTTATAACCCATAACCATTAGATCCATCCTCACAAAAACTGCCCCTAGAATACAACTCCTTTGGATACCTGGCCACTGTGGCATTGAAGGAAACGAGCTAGCCGACACGACAGCCAAATCCACATACAATATGCCCCTACACTAAACCCCTAACTTCAACACTACAGACATAACAAAATTTCTGGCGAAGGAGCTAACTTATAAATTCAAACAAAACTTAGAGCTCTGCAACAGATGGTACAATCAACTAAACACAAACCCAACAAACACAACCCTTTACCTAAAAAATATAAATCAAAAAAACATTACACGCAGCGACCAAATTAAAATAGTTAGACTCAGACTAGGACACACAAGATTCACACAACAACACTACAACAACCCGGACAACATCATACCCTGCCCAAACTGTCATACAACAAATGATCTGACAATTAAACATATCCTCACCAACTGCACTGCAACTTTATACTTAAAAAACCAAATATTCCGAAACAGGTGCCCCCTATCGCTTCTCGAAAACCCAACCCCTGAAAATATCTCCAAAATAATTGAATTCCTTAAAACAACAAACATGTATCGCCTTCTATGACCTAACCCAATGTGTAATATGTAAATATGTAATATGTATATAAAAAATGTAAATAAGTATAGCAGCAAGCCGAAGGCCCCCGCAGCCAGTGCTTTAGAAATAAGTTAGTCTTAATTTTTAATTACACCTAACTATTATATAAATAAATTATTGTTCCAGCTGTTATTTGGTCGTTGCTGATTCTTGTTTTGTGGGTAATAGTTGTCCTGTCTTCCACCTTGACCATTATTAGAGTTTGAGTTATATGGCTCGTTGTTATTATTTCTATATTCCATTGGCTTGTCTTTTTGATCTGTTTGGTTTCTATTTCCTGATGGTCTTGCCCTTTTTGAAGTGTTACGTCTACGTCTGCATTCTTGATAATAAATATCTTTTTCCTGAATTGCTGCGTCGTAAGCATCTTTAAGAGATGTAGGTCCCATTGTCCTTAGAAATGCTCCTAAGGGTCCCCTAACTCCTGTTACAAAAGTGTTCAAGCATATTTTCATATACGAATCTTTTTTTGCTGATTCCTTGCGTCTGTCTGCAAAATTGGTTACAAAGGTCTCTTTAATCTGGTCCAATTGAGTGAGATTCCTGCTGATAATAGGACGTCGTTGACTTTTCCTCTATTTTATTTCTGATAGCTCTCATTAATAGCTTTCCGTACGGAGTGTGTTCTGAGCAACTAATTAATAGTATGTATTTTATTTCTGATAGCTCGGATTAATAGCTTTCTGTACGGAGTGTGTTCTGAGCAACTAATTAATAGTAAGATTTCTTCTACGTTTGTTATAAATTCGTTAAGTGCCTTAATCTTCCCGTCAAAAGGTGGTAGGATATGAATTACATCTGGGATGCGCATAGTTGCAAATACATCTTGGTGGTTAGTCGGTGTTGGTTGGTGCAGGGGTGGTGTGTTCGAGGTCGATGCCATTGTTACCGCTATTTCTTGTGTACTATTCTCGGGTCTAGGTATTCTTGATCTACGTCTTGTTAAAGTTTGCTTTACTGTTCCTAATTTAGACATTAATATTTGTGTTTTGTTATGTGTTTGCTCTTATAATTAGTAGTTTCGATATTGTCTTATGTTTAAACTTAAATTATGATTATTTGGTGTTAAGAGTTTTCTTGTATAGCATATTGTAATGTGTCTTATTTCTAGGGTATTTTTGTTTTCATGTGTAGTTGTTTATATTTAGGATGAATCGCTGTGTGGTGTGTTTTTGTGTCTCACAATATTATCGTTATGAAGATAGCGGTTGCGATCATGATTGGTCCGAGTCCGGCTGCGCCAGTTATCTTCCGTGGCCGAGAGAGATAACAAATGATGTCCTGGTTCATGAGGATGTTGAACAATTTCACAATGTTTCTTCTTTATATTTTTGTAGATATTCAATAACCAACTGCTGGGTTTGATTCTTTAGTACAGACTGACTTTATATTTATTCTTCAATCTTATGCTAAGCTAATGTTTTCAATATGTTTTAGAATTGTTTAGCAACATGAGTCTGAGAAAGTGCTGATTTAGGTGTTTTCGTTTGCTATCGAAAAGAAGTGTCGCAACCATATCCTCTTGAACTGCATCGTTTGGAATTTGATAGAATGTAATTAAAAACTGTAACAATGTATTGATGCCCTCTTGACAGCTTGGCAGCGAGAGGCAAGGGGAGGGGAGTCTCGTTCTATCCGCTTCTTGGTGGTTTAGTATGTGGTATCGACTCTACGATACCCTCGGTGGGAGATACGGTACCTAGCGCCACTAACCAAATAACATATAGACCGGACAAACCCTACTTTCAGTGGTGACATTCGATATTTCTGCGGCTGGTCCAAACTCGCCTTCGTTTTTGTTCGGGTTCGAGACATGCCCGCATGCTCTCAGAAGCAAGAGAGTAAGAATACATATGGCCTGTGTCGGGGAACGGCAACGCTGTCTTTTTACTCGCTCACTCTACAAGAAACTGCTGTGGCTTACTCTCATCCATATGATTTGTGCGATAGAAGGGCGTCGCTGTTTTTTATCTCGCTCCCACTACAGGAAACTGCTTTGGCTTACTCTCAATGCTCTTTCAATTTGTCTATGTACCGTTTAAATGTTTGTGTGTGTATGTGTCCGCACAAGCAAAAATGCCCACAAATTCAATTTTTCTCAAAAGTCGGAGGCATATCTTCCCTTTTGACGGGACGAGTAATATGAAATAATGAAAGGGTTTGCCAAGTCGATGCGAAATTCTTTAATTTTAGCTCGTTCTTCTTCGAAAGGGTACCTAAGCGTTGGCATGTGTGCATTTAAAAGTTTTTGGACTTGCTATTCACGCATACTTGCGTATTTTGTATATGAATAGAAGCATTTATGCGCTTGTGTGCCCGTTGGTCCCTGCCTGCCTGTCCGATGCAAATTTGGCAATATTTTTGGACTTCTGAATTTCGAGCTCTGCACACACACACAGAGACACAAATGTGTGTGAATGGGCTGATCATGGGCGCAAAATTTAAAAATATCATTATTGGCACGCGTCTGACGCGCGCCCTTCTTTTTATGATTTAGGGCTTGAATTGATGAATGAATGTTGACTCCTTATTACCTGCAACAGCCCGTTGGGCCAAAAGGGTCAACTTTTGGCAAACACCTGTACCTGCATATAGAGGTCAAGTGACTGATCACTTAACTAATTTTAGGAGCAATTATATATTGATAGTATTAATAATTTTATTGTCTTAAAATATTTAGCTTTTTCATATATGAATTTGATCTACAGGTAATGAGGGGTCAACATTCATTCATCAATTCAAGCCCTATATCATAAAAAGAAGGGCGCGCGACAGAAGCGTGCCAATAATGATATTTTTAAATTTTGCGCCCATGATCAGCCCATTCACACACATTTGTGTCTCTGTGTGTGTGTGTAGAGCTCGAAATTCAGAAGTCCAAAAATATTGCCAAATTTGCATCGGACAGGCAGGCAGGGACCAACGGGCACACAAGCGCATAAATGCTTCTATTCATATACAAAATACGCAAGTATGCGTGAATAGCAAGTCCAAAAACTTTTAAATGCACACATGCCAACGCTTAGGTACCCTTTCGAAGAAGAACGAGCTAAAATTAAAGAATTTCGCATCGACTTGGCAAACCCTTTCATTATTTCATATTACTCGTCCCGTCAAAAGGGAAGATATGCCTCCGACTTTTGAGAAAAATTGAATTTGTGGGCATTTTTGCTTGTGCCGACACATACACACACAAACATTTAAACGGTACATAGACAAATTGAAAGAGCATTGAGAGTAAGCCAAAGCAGTTTCCTGTAGTGGGAGCGAGATAAAAAACAGCGACGCCCTTCTATCGCACAAATCATATGGATGAGAGTAAGCCACAGCAGTTTCTTGTAGAGTGAGCGAGTAAAAAGACAGCGTTGCCGTTCCCCGACACAGGCCATATGTATTCTTACTCTCTTGCTTCTGAGAGCATGCGGGCATGTCTCGAACCCGAACAAAAACGAAGGCGAGTTTGGACCAGCCGCAGAAATATCGAATGTCACCACTGAAAGTAGGGTTTGTCCGGTCTATATGTTATTTGGTTAGTGCTAGCGCGTAGCGCGAGCTGCATTTGGTGTTAGAATAAGAGAGTTGAGAGTATGCCCACTCCTTGTGATCTGCCGTTGCCTAATACCCTTCAGCCTCCGACTGCTATGCAGCAGCCTACTACACCGATTACACAGCAGCTCATCTCGTTTGTTACTCCGGTAGCTGTGAGGTCTGCTGTGGACACTGATTCTGTCCCGAAAAGTGTGACATCGGCACGAGAAAAACCAATCGAATTATCCGTGTCGTCCGCTGTCGTGGGTGTTCCGAAAGGGCGACAGCAACAATTAAATTTACAACAGCCGCTAGAAGGCTCGTCGTCCGGACTACCGGCTGTTTTAGGTACCATAGTTAATAGTGTTCCCACTGTCCTACCTGTGGCACCTAAGCCTCTAGTCGGTGTTCCACCGAAGAGACTTATTTTTGTTTCTAGGCTTGCCCCTCACTTTTCATCATTTTGCCTTTATACAGGCAAAAATTCAAGCCCCAGGTATACTGGTGGAGAAATTTAAGTTCGCTTATGAAAGGGATATTGCGTCCTTTAAAATAAGTGTTCCGCCAGAAATATTTACTGATATTTGTTGTAAAGAGTTTTGGCCGGAGCACTTAATAGTAAAAGAATATAAGGCCAAAAAGAAAAATCGGACTCCGATTTTATTACCACCTATTTCTAATGGCGCATCAACTTTAGTTGCTGCGTCAAAAAACTAATTCCATCTTTCGAGCTTGCCCACCAGAATGTTAGAGGTCTTAAATTTAAACTCGGTAAACTGTATTTAGAATCTTTTGCTTTTAATTTTCAAATTATCGCTTTTACTGAGACCTGGCTGAAGCCGGACATCTCAGACTCTTCAATTTTTACCTCCAAATACACCACTTACAGATGCGATCGAGCCTCCCGTATCGGAGGAGGAGTACTTATAGCTGTCGAGTCTGCTCTTTCGTCGGAACGCATTGATCTTCCCATCTCAGAGATTGAGTTGGTGGCTGTACGAGTTGTATTTGGTACTTTTTCGATCTCTATTACATGTTCATATTTACCTCCTCTATCTAATTTGTCTACCTATCAAACCCATCTTAATGCTATTAAATCTATCTCCTCCCTACTTTCTGATAGAGACCTTTTAGTAGTTCTTGGGGACTTTAATCTTCCTGTTGTCGAGTGGTCATCGCCATCAGACTCAAACTTTCTGTTGCCGTCATCGTCAAACGAATTTATTGATGGTCTACATGAAATGTCCTTACGGCAGGTTAATCGTGTGCGCAATTCAAGAAACAGATCTCTTGATCTAATTTTCGTGTTGGATTCGTTCAACAGTGTTGTGCACAGGATCAATCCGCTTACACTTCCTGAAGACCTTTTTCATCCAACTCTGGAAATGGTCATTGATTTACCAGCCCGAGTCCCTATCAAGGAATCGGAATTAGCTGAACGTATGCGTTGTTTCAGAAAGGCTGATTTTCATAAGCTTAATGATCTTATTCTGCAAGTCGACTGGTCCCAACTGTACAATTGTGCAGACATTGATGTTGCCTTGAAACTTTTTTATGACACCTTGTACTCGATTTTTGATGTCTGCGTTCCTCTTGATTACCCAGCGAGGCCTGATAGGCCTCCCTGGTTCTCAAAGGAACTGATGAGGTTAAAAATCGTGAAGTCGAGGTGTTATAAAAAGTTTAAGAAATCGGGAAATCACTCTGATTTCTCCCGCTATGCAGTTGCCCGATCAAATTTTTCCACCCAAAATTCCATCTGCTATAAGAATTACCTTCGGCGTTGTCGCCTTCAATTTTCACATAGTCCTAAGCAATTTTTTAACTTTGTCAATTCTAAACGAAAGACATCTACTTTGCCTTCTTCGGTTAAGTTTGCAGATGAGAGCGCGAACACTGATCCAGGCATAGCCGATCTGTTCGCAAACTTTTTTCAAACTACTTACTCCTCCATTAGGTATAATAAAAATCAGCCTTATCCTTATCAGCTACAGAGGTCAAACTTTATCTTTAATCCCATTATTACCGAAAGTTCGCTTCTTAGCGATTTTAATACTATCAAGCCGGTTTACTCACCGGGCCCTGATGGTGTTCCTGCTTGCGTGCTTAGATACTGCGCTGCAGCATTATGTAAACCTGTTTTAAAACTTTTTGAATTATCCGTAAACACTTCATCTTTTCCGACCATCTGGAAGGAATCATACATTATCCCTCTCCATAAGAAAGGGAGTAAGTCCGATGTTGAAAACTATAGAGGTATTTTCAAATTTTCCGCTATACCTAAAGCTTTTGAGAGAATTATAACATCTCAACTGCAGCATTTATGTAGTTCTATTATTTCACCTTCCCAGCATGGGTTCGTGAAGCGCAGATCTACAACCACTAACCTTCTTGAGTTTACTTCGTTTGTAATTGATGGGTTTAAGGAAAGAAAGCAGACTGACGTCATCTATACTGATTCTGTCAACCATTCCTTGCTGCTTCATAAAATAAGCCTTCTGGGCTTCCCAGTCAATCTTTTGAACTGGATATCAGAGTATTTGCGTGACAGAACCCAAAAGGTTCTTTTCAGAAATTCATTCTCTAAACGTATTCTGGTGACTTCCGGTGTTCCTCAAGGTAGTCATCTTGGCCCGCTACTCTTTACTCTTTTCATCAATGACCTTCCCTCGATACTGTCTCACTCTCGAGTATTAATGTATGCTGATGATGTAAAATTATGCCTTGCATATAAGGATATGGCATCACGTTATCTCTTACAAGCGGACATTGATGCGTTTCAGGCTTGGTGTCTAGCCAACCTGTTAAACTTAAATTGCTCTAAATGTAAGGTAATGACCTTCTATAGAAGCCCTCCTCAATCGGTTTCTTACATCCTTGATAGCATACCGCTTGGGCGTGTTAATAGTACTTCTAATGAAGTTAATGATCTAGGTGTCATCCTTGATCATAAACTTAAATTCGACTCTCATGTTAATACCGTGGTCAATAAGGCCAGAATAGTTATGGGTTTCATGAAGCGATGGTCAAAGGAGTTTGACGATCCGTACACGACAAAAACACTTTATATATCTTTGGTACGACCTATTCTTGAGTATGCCACATGTATCTGGTCACCACAATATGCTACCCATCAGGACAGAATTGAATCCGTTCAGAAACAATTCTTGATGTTTGCCCTTAGTGGTTAATATTGGGATCCTCGTGTGCGGTTACCGTCATACTCCAGTAGACTTCTGATGATTAACCTTCCTTCTTTAATTAATCGTAGAACCATGCTGGGTGTAATATTTATTCATAAATTAATTACTGGTGAAATCGACTCTTCTGTGTTGATTAGCCAATTAAATTTCTCTATCCCTACTAGACTAACACGTAATTTTGTACCTTTTTCGCTTCAATTTTGTTCAACTAATTATGCCTTGCATGAACCGTTCAGGGTTCTCTGTGATGACTATAACAAGCATTACAGAGTATTCTGCTCGGAAGCTTCTCTTCCTCGTATAAAGTCTTCTATTCTAAACTATTTAGCAAGTAGATAGTCCTATTTTTATTTGTAATTGTATTTGTACACATACTCGTTGTTTGTATCGACTTTTTTTTTTTAATATTTTTTTTTCTTCATATTTACTTTGCATTTCGTGTCGTACGTTATACGACTGCGCCCCTCGGTCGGTTGGGCGGGAGGTGGGATGCAGTACGTTGCATCGGGATTCGCGTTAAAAAAAAAAAAAAAAAAAAAAAAAATCCCTAGTCGGGAGCCCGCAACTAGAACCTCTTACTTGTTTTATATTGTTTTGTTACAGCGTTGGCTGGTGCCTTTTTGGATAATTTTTTATTATGTCAAGGCGCATATTGACGACTTTCCAACTATAAGTTCTGATATACACGATTAAGATCCATTGTTGAACTGGATTTCAAAGACTGTGGGATTCCTACAGCTAGGCGCCAATTATCGAATTCGTTAGAGTTCTGGTGCTTAATTAATAAACTTTATTAGGCGCCAGTGCTTGTCGACCATCTCATAAGAACTTACTTAACATAACTTAAGCCTATCCCAGGAAGTCCATGGTCTGAGGCAGAGGTTCGATACTATCTGCTACTTTGTTGCTTGTGCGTCCGGTCTTGCGACACTTTATATACTATTCAAGCAGCTAGATATAAAATTTCGTGATTCTAGCTTTTCAAGCCTACGAGATTTTCCCAAAAAACAGTATGTCTATATCAAATTTTAAACGATTTAAGTAATCGATTATCGCGGGCACTCAGAGGTCCTACGTTCCAAATTTTAAGTCTCTAGCTCTTACAGGTTCTCAGATTTTTATATATATACATAAGCTTGGACGGATTGATGCTGATCAAGAATAAATATACTTAATGGGGTCGAAAATGCTTCCCTTTACCTGGTACATACACAAATTCGTTACTCTTTTTACCCATTCTTAATAGGTAATTTTTTATTCAGCTTATACAAAAAATTATGATGTTCTTTTTATTAAAAAAAATTAAAAATTTTGCTTTGACTGAGCTTCTACTAATTTATTTTTCATTGAGTCGCCTATTATTAATCAGTACACCCTACCATACTTAAAGTGTGCGCATACTTCATTTGCTCCTCTTTCCTATACTCCACAGTGCAGCTATACTCCTGCAGATTCATTATCCAGCGATAAACAGTAGGAGGTACATCAATTCTTTTAACAGATTAAGTGAAGGAGTTGCAGTCTGTTATGACTTTATGTGGAATTCCTAGCAAAAAATATGTTTCTTATGCTGTTATAGTTTTCCTGCTCATATTTTCTTTTGGATGAAACTGCAGAGATAATCCTTCTGCATTAGTACTGTGCCGCAATCGTACTTGGAAACATCTGTGGGTACTTCCGTTAGAACCTTTGGCTTACAGATTTTTACGATTGGAAGTCTAACTAAAATTTGCTTTAACTGCTGAAAAACTATTATATGCCCCTCTTAAAGATTTCTTAAATTCAATGTCTGATTTATATATGCATTATACCAGAGAGTGGCTTAGCTACTAATGCATATCCCTTTATAAATCGTCTGAGGTATGAAGTTGGCCCTAAGAACCTTTGAAGTTTTTTCCCAGTTTAAGGAATCGGGAACTTTTGAACTGCTTGTGTGTTATCGTCAGCTGGCCTAATGTTTCCCTTTCGAATATAGTGTCCCAAAAACTTTGTCTTCTTCCGCAGTATCTGACACTTTTTCTAAAAAATTTTTGTATTTTTCTATACGTTCCTGTATGTTTTTAGCTAAAAGAACTATGTTATCCATGCAAGATATTATATTGCCACATTGAATTAGATCCCTCATGTATGTACCGAAGAATTTTAGCCGATAAGTTCGTTATTCCAAAAGGCACATGAGAAAATTAATATTGTCCACTATGTGTACGAATGAATGGAAATCAAATCAAAGTCATAGGATATCTATATATACACATTTTCATTTAAGCGTCTGTAAACGAGACAAGAGATGCGTATTTAGATTAGCTAAAACACTTAATCCTGCGCCTTTGCCTTTCTATAATAGCCTTCTCTCTATATGAGATTTTTCGTGGACGCTGCCATATGGTAGATTCATTCATCAAGGTCATTTTCATTTCGGTGGGCGACTTTATTAGTTTCTTTTGTCTTTTGTAACATTGTATCTTTTTATTAAGTGTTATATGGCTGTTATAAATATGGTAAGTCTTCTTTATCTGAAGGATTTGAATTCATTTAGATTTTAATTAGATACATTGCCCCAAATTAAACACATGCTTCAATACTCTTATTTTATTATTATTATACATTTTAAGCGCCATTTTCAAATAATTGCCTATTTACTATTATTACCATACGCGACGTATTATAGCTTCGTACTTTAAATCTTTACACCTTACCACATGAACTGAAATATCATCGGCCTCAACCTCTAAACTGCAACTGCCTGCTCTTGATGCTTTATTTAAAAAGCTTTTATAACTTGTGCAAAGTGTTATCTGTTGTGCAGCGTAAGTCTGTTAATTATTGTATTTATTAAACACTGCATCAGTTCCGTATTGTTGTTATTGCCTGTTTTGATTCTTTTGCTTTGGTGCTCCCCTGTGCAAACACTTGTTTGTGCGTGTGTTCGCTGCTGCAAATTTATTCTTGTGCATCGCGCTCTCGCAAATTTTTGCTGTTACTTTTCGCTCCAAACAATTTGTTTGTGTACGAATAGTTACTTTTTGAGCGTTTACTTGCTCTATTCTTGTGCACTGTTTTTCGTTTCGCTCTGCGCTCTCGCAACTTTTGCTTATTCTTTTAACGCTGGTAGTAATTATGTCGTGCTGTAAGAAACCTTGCACGTTCAAGCAGGCTGATGATTCTGCATTACCGCAATTTGTTACCTTATTTATGCAACCGATTGGTCTTTTTTATATGACTCGGTTGACATGAATACCGCTATTAACTTTTTTTATAACACCCTAAACTCCCTCTTAGATATGTGTATTCCCAGGTCAATTCCTTCGACTACTTCTTCAAAGCCACCTTGGTTTACTCCCAGATTATCGAATCTAAAAAATATAAAATCAAAATATTTTAAAAAGTTTTAAAAGTCTGGTTCGTGTACAGACTTGGCTAAATATTCCATAGCCAAGTCGAACTTCTTTCTTCTGAATTCTCAATGCTATGAGAATTATCTAACTCGTTGCAACAGCCAATTTACCCTAAATCCGAGACAGTTTTACAATTTCGTAAACTCGAAGCGTAAGTCTTCAAGTTTGCCATCTTCTTTTTCTCTCGGGATGGATAAAGCTAGCAATGACTCTGATTCTGCTAACCTCTTTGCTAATTTCTTTCAATCAACTTACTCTTCAGTCTGTCCTAATAATAATTCTTACCCTTATACTATTACTTCCTCTAGTTCTATACCTCCCCCTATTATTTCCCATTCCTCTCTCCTTTTAACTTTAAATTCTTTAAAATCATCTCTCGCTCCTGGGCCTGACAATATCCCTAGTTGTCTACTCAAGGAGTGTAGTTCTTCCCTTGTTTATCCATTGCTAAAGCTTTTTAATCTATCCCTTAAATCTTCTGTCTTTCCATCTCTTTGGAAAGAATCTTATATCATTCCTCTCCACAAGAAAGGTGGAAAGTCTGATATACTAAATTACAGAGGCATTGCAAAACTGTCCGCTATTCCTAAATTATTTGAAAAAATAATCACTTCGAATTTGCAGCATTTCTGCAAATCAGTTGTTTCCCCTGTTCAACATGGATTCGTAAAGAATCTACTACGACCAATCTGCTCGAGTTTACTTCCTTGGTAAATGATGCTTTCCTTTCGAAAATGCAAACTGATGTCATTTACACTGACTTCAGTAAGGCGTTTGACTCCGTGCACCATGACATTTTACTTTTTAAACTTGACCGAATAGGTTTCCCTCCGTCTCTATTGCTTTGGATTAGTTCTTATTTAAAAGGTAGGACCCAAAGAGTAATGCTGAGGCTGACTACCTCTAAACAGGTGCACGTTACTTCTGGTGTTCCTCATCTTGTTCATCTTGGGCCTTTACTCTTTACTCTTTCCTATTTTTATAAATGATCTTCCCTCTGTTATATCCCATGCCCGTGTACTCATGTATGCGGACGACGTGAAACCTATTCTATCATACACTAATCCCCTACATCATTCTCGTTTTCAAGACGATTTGAACGCTATGCAACTTTAGTGCTCGGCCAATCAATTGCATCTGAATTGTTCAAAGTGTATGTTTATGACATTTAATCGTACTACACCTTATCTGGTCAGTTATACAATCGACAATACCCCATTGCAACGTATACTAACAGTTAAGGATCTAGGCGTTCTTTTTGATTCTAAACTCTGTTTTAATCTTCATATAGATACCATCGTTAATGAGGCAAAAGGTGTACTTGGATTCATTAAACGATGGTCTAAAGAGTTTAACGATCCTTTTATAACGCAACTTCTGTACATCTCTATTGTTCGCCCTATCCTTGATTACTGCTCTTGCATCTGGTCTCCGCAGTATAACAATAGCCAGGATCGTATTGAATCTGTTCAGAAGCAATTTCTGCTTTTTGCCTTACGAGGTTTATATTGGGACCCTAATCTTCGGTTGCCATCCTATTCCAGCAGGCTTCTTCTTCTTAATCTTCCGTCGTTGACCAACCGTAAGACAATTCTCGGTGTTGTCTTTCTACATAAGTTGGTTGTTGGCGATATAGATTCTCCTTTTCTGCTAGGGCGTCTTCAATTCTCTGTTCCGGCTAGACCATCCAGAAATTACCGCCCCTTATTCCTATCTACGTGCACAACAGACTACGCTATGCACAATCCGTTTCGCGTGCTATGTAAAAATTACAATAGTTTGCATCACTTTTTCTCTACCGAACTTTCTCTGCCCCTAATAAAATCGTTGCTTTCAGGATAGCTTCGGGAAGTCACTGACCTTTCCCAGCTATGAGCAGGGGCATAGCTTGCCGGACAGGCTGTAAATTTTCCCCCACCGGGTCGGTGATTTCCCATTACTTTCCCAATACTATCTCTTTATCCTATCTACTTAACACTCTGTATATCTAGCATACAGTTCTTTACTTTATTAACAATCTTTTTACTTTCTTTTCTCCTATTTATGATATATTCTTAAATAATATAGCAAATTAAGATTATTTTTAATTTTACTTAAGAGCACTTTTTCCTACTTACACCCTTCTTCTTAGATGTAGGCTCTAATAGCGTCACTGACAAAATTAGCTGTGAAAAGGGGCACAGCTGGCCGGACTGGCAAATAAAACGCCTCCATCGGTCGGTGATGCTATTAGAAATTTGTGTTCTCTATCTAGGCTTTTAGCATCTAAATTTCATAATTGTAAATATAATGAAGACACTCGTTTTGTCGACCACTAATAAATAAATAAATAAATAATAAATAAATAATATGCGTCCACCGTCAAATGACTGACGAATTTCATGTTTTTGTAAGAAAACTCTTCCGAGTCTTCTTAAACTACCTTCTCTACCGAAATTTTCTCGACATTTTAGATTGCCAATTCCCTTATTTGTTTCCGTACCCTCAGATTTCATAACCTTACAGCCGTTAGCACTATGTTAGTATTTGTAACAAGCTTTCTTACAACGCTTCCACACTTACGACATTTTGACACCAGCCACCATAAACAAGCTTAACTAAATCTCAAGTCTGCTATATCGTCTTTAGAATCATCAATCATCTAAATTAGATTATATAAATACAATTTTTTCAATGCTAATGCCGATTCTTCAAAATATTTTGTACGCGCCACAAGTTAATATTATATTATTAATTTTGTATTTTTGCCTACATTGCTTTATATTAAATTGAATTAAGTAACTGTCTATATTTTCGATCAAATGTATTGTCCATTGAACAGCAATCTGAATATTCGATAAAAGAGTTGAAGCGGAGCTGCTGTGCATTTTTCATTAGGAAGGAAGTGTAATGGTCGCAGTTTTCCTATTTAAATTAAACTGCGTAAGCGATCCTAACAGCTTTTGTCTGTCGCGGTCATCTGCGATTGATTCTGCCGCTGCTATAAACCGCCTGCGTGCACGTTGGCAGCGCAGCTATCTTCAATCTAGAACTCTCAAGAGAGAGTTCTCAGTTGAGAGTGATTGACGTGTTTTACTTGTGCTCCAAGATTTTTATATATTTTTGCGCTTAAATCATGCTTTTAATTTCCAAGTTTTGCATTTTTTGTGCTTTATTTAAAAAGCTTTTATAACTTGTGCAAAGTGTTACCTGTTGTGCAGCGTAAGTCTGTTAATTATTGCATTTATTGAACGCGGCGTCAGTTCCGTATTGTTGTTATTGCCTGTTTTGATTCTTTTGCTTTGGCGCTCCCCTGTGCAAACACTTGTTTGTGCGTGTGTTCGCTGCTGCAAATTTATTCTTGTGCATCGCGCTCTCCCAAATTTTTGCTGTTGCTTTTCGCTCCAAACAATTTGTTTGTGTACGAATAGTTATTTTTTGAGCGTTTACTTGCTCTATTCTTGTGCACTGTTTTTCGTTTCGCTCTGCGCTCTCGCAACTTTTGCTTATTCTTTTAACGCTGGTAGTAATTATGTCGTGCTGTAAGAAACCTTGCACGTTCAAGCAGGCTGATGATTCTGCATTGCCGCAATTTGTTAATTGCTGGCTGTGTGAGAATATGATGCATGCTAAATGTGCAGGTCTCACTGGGCGTGATTGCGACAAGATCGCTGCAATTGCCAAGAAGGGCTGCGGCGGCTTGCGTTGGTCGTGCCCAGAATGCATCGACAAGCAAATTGATTTCTCCAGAATGTATAAGTCTGTGAGAAATCAATTCTTAAAACTAAATAGCGTGGCTAAGCAGCTCTCGAGTAGTTTTGATTCGAGCTGTGAGTTGCTTAGCAAATATAAATTCGAGTCTCCAACCAATCGCCGGTTGGAGCCTCAATTTTTGCAGTTGCCATCTCCGTCTGTCCAGACACCTTTGCCTGTGTTGTCCCTTCCGAGCAACTTGGATTCATCTCCAATGTTGTCATTATCGCCTTCTCCGAGCGACTGCCCAAATATTACCCCAATTTTATCCCGTGAAATAGTCCCATTAGACCCTATACCTGAACCTGTCCCAGTTAGCCAAACTGCCTCAGCCCCCTCAGCTCCTGGCCGCAAAGGTAGACCTGCGCGCAATCTTGCCCAGATTGTTAAAAACAATCATGGTGCCTGTTTAGCCCCACCAAATCCTGTTCTCCCTGCAGCCCCATCAGCGCCTACGTTAACTGTTGTTGCCCCTCGTAGGCAAGTTTTTGTGTCTCGACTTTCGTCTGACACCACCTCTGAGTCATTGGCAGCCTATATTGCTAGCAAATCTTCTGCTAGCGTGTCAATTACTAAATTTAATTTCTCCACTCCTCGTGAAATATCATCATTCAAAATAAATGTTTCACATGATATGTTCCCAATCATTTGTGATCCCAAATTTTGGCCTCCACACATGATTGTTCACGAGTTCAAGCCAAAAAAGCGTAACCAGCCAGTCACCCTTCCAGTCCCTTCAACACAGGGTACCATTTCTGCCCCAAAAAACTAACTTCTTCTTCTGACCAAGTCTCTATTCATTATCAGAATGTCAGAGGTCTCATTTCAACACTCAAAAATCTTTTCATGGCCAGCACTTCCTTCGATTCGGATATAATCGCATTTTCAGAAACATGGTTAAATTCAACCATATCTGATTTTGAGGTTTTTTCGAATAATTTTATTTTGCATAGAAATGATCGGCTGACTCGAGGTGGTGGGGTATTAATCGCCCTTAAAGCCACTCTCCAGTCAGAACTTTTCTGTTTTAGTACGCCTACTGACGCTGAGATTGTTTCAGTCAAGGTGTCTTTTCCTACACGGAATATTTATATTACATGCTCTTATGTTCCTCCTTCTTCTGATATTCAAGTTTATATGAAACATATTTCTTGTATTAAAGAAGTTTCTTCACACGTGCGTGATAATGACCTATTAATTGTGTTGGGTGATTTTAATTTGCCGAACATCTCTTGGTCACTTTTCACTGCCGAAAATTATTTAGTGCCCTCAGCACAGCATGACTTTATAGATTGCATGCTTGACCTTTCGTTGTTTCAAATCAATTCAATTTCTAATCATTTGAATAGAACACTTGATCTTGTATTTGTTAACGACTACCTTATTTCTAATGTATCTAGGTCCCCTCCTTTATCTCTTCCTGAGGATGTATATCATCCTACTTTAGAGGTTGCAATGTTCAATTGTAATCCTCTCATTTCGTGCTCATCAGCCAATAAGCCCCGCCCTTGCTTTCACAAAGGAAACTATTCCTTGCTGAATCAGCTTATTTATGCAACCGATTGGTCTTTCTTATATGACTCGGTTGACATGAATACTGCTATTAACTTTTTTATAACACTGCTTTTTAGATATGTGTATTCCCAAGTCAATTCCTTCGACTATCTCTTCAAAGCCACCTTGGTTTACTCCCAGATTAACGAATCTAAAAAATATAAAAACAAAATATTTTAAAAAGTTTAAAAAGTCTGGTTCGTGTACTGACTTGGCTAAATATTCCATAGCCAAGTCGAACTTCTTTCTTCTGAATTCTCAATGCTATGAGAATTATCTAACTCGTTGCAAAAGGCAATTTGCCCTAAATCCAAGACAGTTTTACAATTTCGTAAACTCGAAGCGTAAATCTTCAAGTTTGCCATCTTCTTTTTCTCTTGGGATGGATAAAGCTAGCAATGACTCTGATTCTGCTAACCTCTTTGCTAATTTTTTTCAATCAACTTACTCTTCAGTCTGTCCTAATAATAATTCTTACCCTTATACTATTACTTCCTCTAGTTCTATACCTCCCCCTATTATTTCCCATTCCTCTCTCCTTTTAACTTTAAATTCTTTAAAATCTTCTTTCTCTCCTGGGCCTGACAATATCCCTAGTTGTCTACTCAAGGAGTGTAGTTCTTCCCTTGTTTATCCATTGCTAAAGCTTTTTAATCTATCCCTCGATTCTTCTGTCTTTCCATCTCTTTGGAAAGAATCTTATATCATTCCTCTCCACAAGAAAGGTGGAAAGTCTGATATACTAAATTACAGGGGCATTGCAAAACTGTCCGCTATTCCTAAATTATTTGAAAAAATAATCACTTCGAATTTGCAGCATTTCTGCAAATCTGTTGTTTCCCCTGTTCAACATGGATTCGTAAAGAATCGGTCTACTACGACCAATCTGCTTGAGTTTACTTCCTTGGTAAATGATGCTTTCCTTTCGAAAATGCAAACTGATGTCATTTACACTGACTTCAGTAAGGCGTTTGACTCCGTGCACCATGACATTTTACTTTTTAAACTCGACCGAATAGGTTTCCCTCCGTCTCTATTGCTTTGGATTAGTTCTTATTTAAAAGGTAGGACCCAAAGAGTAATGCTGAGGCTGACTACCTCTAAACAGGTTCACGTTACTTCTGGTGTTCCTCAAGGTAGTCATCTTGGACCTTTACTCTTTACACTTTTTATAAATGATCTTCCCTCTGTTATACCTCATGCCCGTGTACTCATGTATGCGGACGACGTGAAACTTATTCTATCATACACCAATCCCCTACATCATTCTCGTCTTCAAGACGATTTGAACGCTATGCAACTTTGGTGCTCGGCCAATCAATTGCATCTGAATTGTTCAAAGTGTATGTTTATGACATTTAATCGTACTACACCTTATCTGGTCAGTTATACAATCGACAATACTCCATTGCAACGTATACTAACAGTTAAGGATTTAGGCGTACTTTTTGATTCTAAACTCTGTTTCAATCTTCACATAGATACCATCGTTAATGAGGCAAAAGGTGTACTTGGATTCATTAAACGATGGTCTAAAGAGTTTAACGATCCTTTTATAACGAAACTTCTGTACATCTCTCTTGTTCGCCCTATCCTTGAATACTGCTCTTGCATCTGGTCTCCGCAGTATAACAATAGCCAGGATCGTATTGAATCTGTTCAGAAGCAATTTCTGCTTTTTGCCTTACGAGGTTTAAATTGGGACCCTAATCTTCGGTTGCCATCCTATTCCAGCAGGCTGCTACTTCTTAACCTTCCGTCGTTAACCAACCGTAGGACAATTCTCGGTGTTGTCTTTCTACATAAGTTGGTTGTTGGCGATATAGATTCTTCTTTTCTGCTAGGGCGTCTTCAATTCTCTGTTCCGGCTAGACCAACCAGAAATTACCGCCCCTTATTCCTATCTACGTGCACAACAGACTACGCTATGCACAATCCTTTTCGCGTGCTATATAAAAATTACAATAGTTTGCATCACGTTTTCTCTACCGAACTTTCTCTACCCCTAATAAAATCGTTGCTTTCAGGATACCTTCGGGAAGTCACTGACCATTCCCAGCTATGAGCAGGGGCATAGCTTGCCGGACAGGCTGTAAATTTTCCCCCACCGGGTCGGTGATTTCCCATTACTTTCCCAATACTATCTCTTTATCCTATCTACTTAACACTCTTTATATCTATCATACAGTTCTTTTCTTTATTAACAATCTTTTTACTTTCTTTTCTCCTATTTATGACATATTCTTAAATAATATAGCAAATTAAGATTATTTTTAATTTTACTTAAGAGCACTTTTCCTACTTACACCCTTCTTCTTAGATGTAGGCTCTAATAGCGTCACTGACAAAATTAGCTGTGAAAAGGGGCACAGCTGGCCGGACTGGCAAATAAAACACCTCCATCGGTCGGTGATGCTATTTGAAATTTGTGTTCTCTATCTAGGCTTTTAGCATCTAAATTTCATAATTGTAAATATAATGTATTGAATAATTAGGAAGACACTCGTTTTGTCGACCACTAATAAAATAAATAAATAAATAAATAAATAAATCTAATTCGCGAAAGAAAAAAGCTCTGAGACCCTATATAAGCCTGTAGGTCCCGGATATAACCCTTCTTTTCAAAAATTACTTTTACCATCGAAGGTCTGTCTACGGCGGTTCGAACATAGCCCCAACAAAAAATTCAATTAAAAGCAACAAGTTCGGGCATCAGTCGTTTAATTCGCTTAATTTAAATTCCAACCAAATTGAACCAAAAGCAAAAAAATAAAGAAAAACCCTAAAAGTGGCCGATTGGCGAAATATAAATTTTTGTTCGTTTGATGATAAACCTTTCGCTACGCCACCCAACCACCAGCACCTCACCGGCATATATCTGGTCACAGTTTTAACTAGTTCTTGCCTGCCTGCCGAAAGTAATAATTTCTGACAGAAAAACCCACTTATTTTGAGGCAACCGCCACGTGTGCCCAATGGACGGCACTGTAATTTCTTGGGACGGCAATGTCATTTCTTCCCCTATTAAATAGACGTCAGCCTCAACTGCAGATCAGCTGCCATTCCCTTGCTCTTGCCAGCAAGAAAGGGCAGGCGGCGTTTCCACAGTCTGCAATCCGGAAGAGGGAGTAGCTTTTTGGGCCCCATTGACGCGCCGTTGATCAGAAGCCCAGATGACATCGCCCATTAAGTTGGCCGGAGCGTGCAGATGCATGAAAATTTCTGTTAAATTTTTTTAGTAAAAAAATAGTTAATTAAATCTTGTGAGAGACTTCCAAAAGTTTGCGCAAAGTGCATTTATTGGGGCCCTCTAAAAACCTCGTGCAAGTGCAGTGAAAAAAAAAATTTACATCTATATATCTATATATTTATATCTTTATATATATAGAAAGAATTAATAGTATAAATTTATCCCCCTTCTTGTTGGGGTAGAGTCCCAAGTCATTTCTGAATTTTTTTATATTTTTAAGAATTTTTTCGACTTAATTTCGGAGAGTATCTTTTAAGTACTCACAATTTAAAAACCCTCATGTGCCATAATAAATAATCAAAACAATTTAAAGCTCTACAGAAAACAAAAGAAAACAAACGAAAGAAAAAAAATAAAATTTGCTGCAAACTCTCCGCTGGAAGGCCTTTCATCGAGGAATACGTGTAAGTCTGTACCTTTTGTTTTGATTATATTTTCTTATTTTGGCACAGATAAGCACCGCCAAGCTGACATGCGCACCTGCTGAGGTTTTTACGACTTTCTGTTTCACATTACGCTTTAGCTCCGATCAATATGTTTATGGCCGTGTCAGTCTGGTGAATGCTTATCATCTTTGATTCTACCTACACCCCAATATGTTTATGGCCGTGTCAGTCTGGTGAATGCTTATCATCTTTGATTCTACCTACACCCCGCTCAAATATTAGCTGAAACAGAAGCCACATAAAAGAAAAGATTTTTAACAGAATCAAATATATGTACACAAATATGTATAATTGTATTAACTGATCAGCTGGTTGCGCTGCGCTCCGATTTGCCCATGCGCTTCGAGCTTAACCTTCTGTTGCCCATATTTTTTCCGACCATCAACTACAATTATATTGACTCTATTATAATAAATTTTTTTTGCTTTCGCCGATAACACTTTAATTCAATTTACTAATGCCATTCTTTTCATTGCCTAGCCTTATACTATAATTATTAAATGCACTTTAGCGAAATAATGAGATTTTTTTTAATTTTCCGCAATAAGAAAAAATATTAACTGACTAGTTTTAGTTGCTGAATTATTGTTGAATCATTAATGCCACTTGTACTAAGATGCAGATTATCTAACGGAAGGATTAAATTTCATTGAATAATGCTTTGGTTTATAATAAGTATTAATTACGGATTTTGAATATGAATTGCTAAGTTTTCTTTCCTGGTGACATGGTGATATAATGTCGTAGAAGAATGTTTTTTAGAGATCTTCAAAACCTTAAACGCTGAAGATCATGGCTGGGAGGGTATCGAACGCGAGAGTCAGCTTACAATCATGGGGCCCGAGATTGAAGATATAAAAAAAAATTAGTCTTTATATTATTGTCCACGCATGCTGACGTCGATGTGACTGGCTTAGTCTATCTTCCGCATGCGCAGATACTGGTAGTATACAAGATAGTAATTAGGACTACGATGCTTACAATTCAGAGCTTGAATTGTGCCGAGAATCTGACCTTACTATATTGTTGAGTGCCTATATATAAAGACGACTATAGTTATTAACACCAGCTATACAATCGGTTCCATACATTTGCTCGTTTTCTTTCTTATAATTTTGGGGAAACAACAGATTAGGTAGAAATACTTTCAAATACAATTTTATAATACTGAATATTTTGCAAAGATATCAGTACTGATTGCTACTTGATAGCTTGTTGATGGTTAAGTAAATCTCAGTCTTCGTGGAGCCAAAAGTTATAAAGTTATATTGAATGGTTTTGTATTAACGATACTATCAAAGATAGTTAGAATGTTGCCCGGAACTTGGCCATATGCTGCTTTGCATATCCTTGCCGAACATTTCTGACTAAATTAAAATGTTGAATGTTACAAACCGCTTTCTATAGTAGTTTCAATAAACCAAATAAATTACCTACTTTCATTGCGGCGATTATATTTCGTTATTAAAAAAAAAAAAAAAAAAAATTTGAATAACTTCTACTTTATTATGTTACCAAACCAATGTCACGAATCAGGAAAATATTAATGAATCATGTTGCCTTTATGCAGCCCACAAAATGTACAGCCGTCGTCAGAGACAGCTGATAACCACTGTGTTCTATGCCAGTTAGTAATAGACAATACACAGTCTTGCTATTGCACCCCTTGTAGGCATGTTTTCCACAAACTTTGCTTGGAAGGTTGGTTGGTAAACCATGCTAAATGTCCCAGTTGTAGTGCTGTGATTGATCCACCCTCATTTAAATTAGGTTATTAGATGTTAGTGATGTACCACAATCAGGAATCGACGCTAGCAATAGCATGAATCCACCTGAAATCGCTCCTGCACGACCAGCTCCTGGTGTAAGAAGAAGAGGAAGACCCACTCAGTCCACTCAGTCACTCGCGTTATGTCATCATTGCAAATACAAGCACCACCCTTTCCAAGAGTGTTGCCAACCCCGATCCCGGTGTCGCCTAGTAGTTCGTCATTCTGAAATGGAAAAATTGCTGACACCATGCAAAAATGGAATCTTCATTTTGATGGGTCTACCGAAGGATTAGGGGTCGAAGAATTTCTATATAGAGTCAAAACATTGACTGATGAAACTTTAGACAGCGACTTTATAGGTCTCTGTAAGCACTTACATGTGCTATTTTTAGGCAAAGCCCGTGACTGGTACTGGCGGTACCACAAGCAGGTAGACCACATCGTTTGGACTGAATTTTGTAGCGCACTTCGCCATCAGTACAAAGATTATCGGTCCGATTTTATGAGCAAAGAACTGGTAAGAGCTAGAAAGCAAAACCCTGGGGAATCATTTGTGTCGTTCCATAACGCTGTAGCGTCACTGATCGATAAATTTGCATTTAAAATTGACGAGGAGGAGGTAATCGACATTTTAAAAAATAATTTATTACCCGAAACCCGACATAAACTGCTATACCAGTCAATAAGTTCAGTTGGCCATCTACGTAGATTGGTCCAAAGTTGTCGCACTGATGGTATGAATAAATCCAGGACTATTGGCCGTCGCCAAGTATATGGACTAAAAGAGTCTTTTAATGAACCAAAGGTAGAAAATTCAGAAGATATAAACTTTGACATCGCAGCAATTCGTAGATGTCATGCCAACCTTAAGAGCAACACCATATAGATATGGGAGACGCACGTCCAGTGAAACAAAGATTCTATCCTGTAAGTCCGGCCGTAGAAAAGTTGTTATATGCAGAAATTGATCGCATGTTGCAGCTTGAAGTTATTGAGCCGTCGGTAAGCGCCTGTAGCTCGCCTATGCGACTCGTCCTTAAGCCCAACAAGGTTCGCCTTTGTCTGGATGCTCGAAGACTGAATGACGCCAAAAAAAAGATGTTTATCCTCTGCCGAGCATCGATGGCATTTTTTCGCGGCTACCTAAGGGGAATATAATTTCCAAACTAGATTTGAAAGACGCTTATTGGAAAATAGAACTTTCCGAGGATTCAAAACCTCTCACTGCTTTTACGGTCCCCGGAAGACCGCTATATCAGTTTAAGGTAATGCCCTTTGGCCTTTGTAACGCGCCTTCTAGCATGTGTCGGTTAATGGACGAGATAATTCCTTCTGACCTGCGTTATTGCGTATTTGGCTATTTACATGACCTGTGTATTGTGTCAGAGGATTTCAGTTCACATCTGGCGGTATTGGTTCGTTTAGAAAAGCCAACTTGACTTTAAATATTTCTAAAAGTCAATTCTGTGTAACAAGTATTAATTATCTTGGTTACGTGATTGGTAGCGGAGGTATTTGCACAGATCCGGAAAAAGTAGCTTGTATTGTAAATTGGCCGCCGCCAAAAACTTCAAGCAAGTTCGAGGATTTCTAGGAGTTTGCGGTTGGTATCGTCGGTTTATACGTATTATCAACAAAGAAAAAGTTTGAGTGGACCCCTGAAGCACAGACCGCAATGGACAACTTAAAAACAGTGCTAACATCCTCGCCGGTTTTAAAAAATGCTGACTTTAAGAAGAAATTTTTCTTACATTGTGACGCTAGTGATTTTGGCTTTGGCGCCGTTTTAGTACAGATGTCTGAAGATAATGAAGAACAACCGATAGCTTTCATGTCAAAAAAATTAAGCCGTGCGCAGCGAAACTATAGTGTTACCGAGCGTGAATGCCTAGCAGTCATATTAGCCATCGAAAAGTTCCGATGTTATTTGGAACTCCAGGAATTTGAAGTGGTTACCGACCATTCTAGTTTGCTATGGCTTATGCGCCAGCAAAATATATCGTGTAGACTGGCACGATGGGTTTTTAGACTGCAACAATTTAAATTTTCCGTCTCCCATCGGAAAGGCAAAGAACACATTGTTCCCGACGCTTTGTCTCGGTTGCCTGAAAATGAAATCGCTCAATTAGACATGGGTCCTGTAATAGATCTTGAGTCCGATACATTTATGGACGCTAGCTATGTACAAATTAAAGACAAATTTTCCCAAAATTTTACTCAGTTTCCGGACATAAAAATCGTTGATAAGTTTTTGTATGTACGCACCGAACATTCGAGAGGAGACTCGACACAAAAAAGTCCTTCGTGGAAACTATGGGTGCCTGATCGACTTAAAGTCGATGTGCTCAAACAAGCCCATGACAGCATAACGTCGTCTCACGCCGGCATGCAAAAAACTATTGAGAACATCCGCAGACATTTGTTCTGGACATACGAAATTGCGAGATATGTAAAGAAACTAAGGCTCCAAATTATACCCTTCGGCCTCCTATGGGTGCTCACATCCCAACTTGCAGACCATTTCAAAGGCTTTATATTAACCTGCTTGGGCCATATCCTAGAAGCAAAAGCGGTCATGTGGGATTGTTAATAGTCTTAGATCACTTTAGCAAGTATCATTGGTTGCAGCCCCTGAAGAAATTCACCTCAGCTGTGATACAAAAATTTCTTCTTGAACAAATTTACCATTGTTTTGGTGTGCCACAAACTATAATAAGTGACAATGGCACCCAGTTCAATGCCTTCTTAGCCGAACTAGGCATTAAACATCTGTATACAGCTCTATATTCACCGCAGAGCAATGCTGCAGAACGAGTTAACCGCTCAATACTCGCCGCCATTCGCTCGTACTTAAAACAGGATCAGACCCATTGGGATGAACATATGACAGGGATTTCATGCTCCTTAAGGTCTGCTTTGCACCAATCGATTGGGTGTTCTCCATACCGTGCCCTATTCGGGGTGGATATGATCACTCATGGTACCGATTAAAAATTATTGAAGGAGTTGTCCTTATTGGAAGAACCGCTGGTCCCCCTGTTGCGGTCTGACAATTTGGCATTGCTAAGGACAGATATTCAGAAAAACATCAGGAAAGCCTATGAGCGCAATGCGGCTCAATATAATTTACGCAGCAAGCCTGCTTCTTTTCGTGAAGGACAGGAGGTGTTCTGTCGAAATTTTGCGCTTAGTAAATTCTCACACAATTTTAATTCTAAACTGGCTCCCCCGTTTATTAAATGCCGCGTCAAAAAGAAACTCGGCAATTGTTTTTATTCCCTTGAAAATCAGCAAGGAAAAGAAATTGGCACTTTTCATGCCAAGGACATTAGAGTCTAATTCCCGCTAATATACCCGTCTAACGGTAGGATATTATCGGGTGGTGTAATGGTCGCAGTTTTCCTATTTAAGATATACCGCGTAAGCGATCCCAACAGCTTGCGTTTGTGTAACGACGCTATAGCGATCAGCTTTTGTCTGTCACGGTCAGCTGCGAATGATTCTGCCGCTGCTATAAACCGCCTGCGTGCACGTTGGCAGCGCAGCTATCTTCAATCTAATCCGCGAAAGAAAAAAGCTCTGAGACCCTATATAAGCCTGTAGGTCCCGGATATAACCCTTCTTTTCAAAAATTACTTTTACCAACGAAGGTCTGGCTACGGCGGTTCGGACATAGCCCCACCAAAAAATTAAATTAAAAGCAACAAGTTCGGGCATCAGTCGTTTAATTCGCTTAATTTAAATTCCAAATAAATTGGACCAAAAACAAAAAAATAAAGAAAAACCCTAAAAGTGGCCGATTGACGAAATATAAATTTTTGTTCGTTTGATGATCAACCTATCGCTACGCCACCCGGCCACCAGCACCTCACCGGCATATATTTCTTTGTGCCAAGATCTGGTCACAGTTTTAACCAGTTCTTGCCTGCCTGCCGAAAGTAATTTTTAGAGGAATCAATCTTGCCGCCGCCGTCTCTGACAGAAAAACCCACATATTTTGAGGCAACCGCCACGTGTGCCCATTGGACGGCACTGTAATTTCTTGGGACGGCAATGTCATTTCTGCCCCCATTAAATAGACGTCAGCCTCAACTGCGGATCAGCTGCCATTCCCTTGCTCATGCCAGCAAGAAAGGGCAGGCGCCGTTTCCGCAGTCTGGAATCCGGAAGAGGGAGTAGCTTTTTGGGCCCCATTGACGCGCTACTGATCAGAAGCCCAGATGACATCGCCCATTAAGTTGGCCGGAGCGTGCAGATGCATTTCTGTTAAATTTTTTTAGTAAAAAAATAGTTAATTAAATCTTGTGAGAGACTTCCAAAAGTTTGCGCAAAGTGCATTTATTAGGGCCCTCTAAAAATCTCCCCCTTTATCACCCTTCTTGTTGGAGTAGAGGCCCAAGTCATTTCTGAATTTTTTATATTTTTTTTGAGAATTTTTCCCACTTAATTTCGGAGAGTATCTTTTAAGTACTCACAATTTAAAAACCCTCCTGTGCCATAGTAAATAATCAAAACAATTTAAAGCTCTACAGAAAACAAAAGAAAACAAACGAAAGAAAAAAAATAAAATTTGCTGCAAACTCTCCGCTGGAAGGCCTTTCATCGAGGAATACGTGTAAGTCTGTACCTTTTGTTTTGATTATATTTTCTTATTTTGGCACAGATAAGCACCGCCAAGCTGACATGCGCACCTGCTGAGGTTTTTACGACTTTCTGTTTCACATTACGCTTTAGCTCCGATCAATATGTTTATGGCCGTGTCAGTCTGGTGAATGCTTATCATCTTTGATTCTACCTACACCCCGCTCAAATATTAGCTGAAACAGAAGCCACATAAAAGAAAAGATTTTTAACAGAATCAAATATATGTACACAAATATGTATAATTGTATTTACTGATCAGCTGGTTGCGCTGCGCTCCGATTTGCCCATGCGCTTCGAGCTTAACCTTCTGTTGCCCATATTTTTCCGACCATCAACTACAATTATATTGACTCTATTATAATAATTTTTTTTTGCTTTTGCCGATTACACTTTAATTCAATTTACTAATGTCATTCTTTTCATTGCCTAGCCTTATTCTATAATTATTAAATGCACTTTAGCGAAATAATGAGATTTTTTTTTAATTTTGCGCAATAAGAAAAAATATTAACTGACTAGTTTTAGTTACTGAATTATTGTTGAATCATTAATGCCACTTGTACTAAGATGCAGATTATCTAACGGAAGGATTAAATTTCATTGAATAATGCTTTTGTTTATAATAAATATTAATTACGGATTTTGAATATGAATTGCTAAGTTTTCTTTCCTGGTGACATGGTGATATAATGTCGTAGAAGAATGTTTTTTAGGGATCTTCAAAACCTTAAACGCTGAAGATCATGGCTGGGAGGGTATCGAACGCGAGAGTCAGCTTACATCCAAGACTTCGCCTCTACAGAATATACATGCCCTAATGAAAGCTATCGCCATTGTATTGGCACTTTTAGTGCTCGTTAATTTATGCCTGTTAGAGATTTTGTTTCTTCGGAGTATCGGTCTTCAATTTAGATTCTGTAGGGATCCTAAAATAAAATTGTGTATGCAGGTCGAGACTTGGCAAAAAGAACCCCCCCACCCGAAAGAGCTAGGGAGCAAGAGGATCCCGCCCTGCCATGCTAACTCAACCACGAGGAGCCTCGGTGAATACTTCCCGAATTATTTTGTGAAGATTGGATGCCAACCGCCGTCACCGTTGCTATCCGATATGTATTGCTAAAATAGCTTCACCACAGTACATGCCACAGAAGATTGTCCGAATAATTAGTTCTAACGCTCGTGGAGGACTCTAACTTAGCAAAATAAGTGCCAAGTGTTTGTCAAAAGATTTGTAGATCGGCCTTTAAAATATTTGCAAATTTGTCACATGTTCTATTAGCATTACAAGCAGGTGTACAGTAACATATTGAGAGTTACAGTTGTATTGTATGCAACCGTGCTCAAATTATTGTTGCGCAATTTTGTGTGCTCACACGCCGACATACTACAGACATCACGACATAGCGGGCAACCCGACTGATGTTGACTTGATATTGATTTTGAATTTCATTTTGCCGGCCCTTTCGCTTTAACTGCAGCCAGATGTTAGGACAATTGCGTGATTCGACGTTCTTATCTGGGCGCTACAAATAGCAGTTCTTTACGTACGCAGAGAATTTTTGGAACTCTTAAGTTACAGCAGGAAAGGGAATTTAAATTATTAGTGATTTACAGCCAGCCTTTTTGAAGGGCAAGGGAACTTAAGAGCATTTTACGTAAGTTAATTGGGACAAGCCGCATTATATAGAAAGTTTGAAGAAATATTTAGTTACAAAATCATAGAATTGTAATATGATCCAAACATTGGAAAAATTATTGTTACACTTTCGTGCTAACCAGTCGTTTACGCAAAAGCTCTTAAGAAGTTTAAGGAATGAAAGTTTCACTGCACAGGCCAATTCGGTAAATTTATTTACGCGCAACGAAAATTATATTGGAAAAATAATGCTACAATGACACGTGCAAAGAGTGAAGCTCGATTAACCCTATTTGAAGGATATTATAGACAAAATAAAACAGGAGACTGATGACGCCAGTGAATATGAAAGTCGCTAAGTGATCGAAGGGCTATATTGCGAAATAAATTAACAATGGTTTGAACAAAACACAGGTTTCTCGGCAGCCGAATCTTTCGAAATTAAAGGTGCCTGAGTTCTCTGAGAACTACATCGAGTGGACATACATTTACTATGCTGACAGGATCAGACTCTGATCTGGATGACTTGCCGAAACTAATACATTTCCGATCCGCGTAAGGAGTAGTTCCTTCAAGAACATATTGTAATTCTCGGGTGTTAACTACCATCGGTCCCTACATTAACTGCAAGACTTATATCCTAATTCCAATGTTTGTACGTTTTCACATAAGAAAATAAATGTATGAAAAATGTAACATTTTCAAAAAGTGCATATTCGCCCCGAACAGCTCGTGTTTTTTGCGATGATTTACCGAATTTTGCTGTGACTTTAACTTTTAGTTTTAAATTTTAATAATCCCGCTAACATTCAAAGATGGCAAAATCCCGCAAAGAGTCCATTCAATAGACCCCATACATCGAGGTCGTATTATTTGACTTTTGGAAGGAAAACTTTGCAACTTTTTTGAAAAACTTTTGTTTATTTAAAGAAGCGATACTTTTGCCACTCACATGTTACCGACAACCGACACTTGCGAATGAAACACCAATTTGAGAAATTTGAAAATGTAACAGTTCTTAAGCAAAGTGGAATAGACTATTAATGTCCCATGTCACAAAAATGAGTTATTTGATCTAAAACGTGCCAAGCATGCAGATTCGGAGTCCTTAAGATTAAGTGGAAAGGCGAATGGGATTGTTAAAAGGTAACATCGTAACCATTGCTATCGCAATTCTTAATAAATAGAGGAATGAACTTGGCTAATCGAGAAGTTCGGCGTAACAATGGTTCATGACTCAACGGCCAAAACGTATGAAAGAAAACTACCTTAGCTGTGGCTAACAGCAACAGTAGCAAGTCGTGTTTAATTTGTGCTGCCCCCATGGGGTAAAAACGTGCATAAAATTTCAAGAATAACCACTCTTGCAGCGGTGTCGGGAGGATAAAAGGAGGGCGCTATGCCCAATATGTTTTAGTAAGCGGAAGGTAACGAGGAGTTGCGATAGGAAAAGCTGTGCCATATGCAACAAACCTCATCATGAATTACTTCATCGTAATGTCTCAGATAGCGTAGGTGACGGTGTGCACACAATTTTCTGAAAGGAAAACAATTTCTGCTCCATTCCTAGCCTTGCGCTTCTTATTTTATAGCGATTAGTCGTAGTTTCTACATGGATGATGATGTTGTGTGAGGCAGACACCATAGCCAACCTTGTAGAAGTGAAACAGCAATGAGTGAGCAGTTAGAACTTGGCAGGCTTAAGCTGCATAAATGCCGTAGTAATTGCTTTGAAGCCTTCAGCAATACGGGCGGGCGACTTAGAGCCTTTAATGCTCAAAACTGAAGATGCTGCTTAAGCCCTAGGAATATGTTGGGTGGGTCAAAGAATCCAATTTCAGTTCTCTTCATATCAAATGCTCTTTAATTATTATGAAGCGAACAGTGCTATCATAGTTAGCTCGTGTTTGAACCCTTGGGATTATTCTGTCCTATACTCATTCTGAAGCTAAAGCTTCATTAGAGCGCTTCGAGTTCTCTGACGAATCTAATCGCGCTTACGGCGGAGCAATTAATGCCTGCGTGCCTTATAAAGGCAGAGAGGTATCATTGCGCATTGTGACTGCCAAGTCCAAGGTCGCTTCAGTCAGAGTGGCTTCCCAGCCCCGCTTAGAGCTGCAAGGAGCACTATTAATGGCAAGATTTATGATAAAGTTTCTTAATTATATTCATCGTAAGTTTTACAGACTCCACAATTGTACTAAGCTTGTTAGCATCGCATACAAGGCAATGGACTACTTTCGTAGACAATATAAAAGTTAAGCAACATACAGTACTGGTTTAAGGCAGAATCAAAATTAGGCCCGGCTGATATTGTATCCAGAAGTTTGTATCTAACGGTCTTGAACAATGCAACCTTAAGGTGGGAGGCTCCTGATTTTTTGAGGCATCCAGTATATGACTGGGCTGACGCGCAATGGTGCTGCAACGAAGAGTCAATATCTGAGCAAAGGAAGGGCACGTTTTCACTTGCAGTTAGTTGCCCAGAGTCAAGGGATGTTAGCGGAAAATGTAAATTTACAAACGACTTTTTGAGCCTTCAACGCGTGTTTAGCTACGTTTATAGGTAGCGTATAGCCAGAAAGCGGCAAATTACAGGGCATCATCAGTCGGACCTAACTTCAGAAAAAATGGCTGGAGGCCCTAGCTATATAATTTACCAATACTAAAACTGCGTGGAGCATTTTTTAGATTAAAAGATAAAAAAATCAATTAAGTCTACAGAAGTTCAATGCTTGAATCTCTTCATTCGAAACGATGATTGAATTTCAATTATACGCATGGGTGGGCGATCGCTAAAGGTCAATCTACCAATTGACACAAAGAATTCTATTTTATTGCCTAAAGATCATATAGTCGTAAATGCACTAAATAATAACATTCAACAAAGTAATTTACACGCCGGGGCTCAATCGCGTTACACCTTCTTTCGGCAGAAACATTGGATCATCAAATATATGATTTTAACTTCGACCTGCCCTGGGTAATTATTTAATGGGACCGCTGCCAGAAGGCGGACTGGCGAAGCGCCCTGTCAAGGTGTATCTTGAAGTGTTCGTCATCACATTCCATAAAGAGATCGTGTCGAAAAAGAGTGCCAACGACTTCATAGCGTCACTCAAACGGTTCTTTGCCAGACGTGGTCCAGCCACTAACTTTGTAGGCTCTTCTCGAGAGATGGGCAAAACCTTTAGGCAGCCGAACCAAGATCTCATCAACAACACGTGCAGTTAGAGAGAGATCAAATTTCATTTTATCCCAGCAAGCTCCTCATTTTGGAGGGTTATGGGATTGCACAGTGAAGGTTGCGAAGCGGCTGCTGGTCAAGTGCGCAAACAGCACAGCACACAACTACGAGGATCCCTTAACAGCAGTTACGCAGTTTGTAATGGTCGATGAGACCAATCTAGAAAATAAACAAAGTTCGTCCACCATCAAAAATGGCGTGTGTGTTGTAACGGACAAGAGCTTGCGTTTGTATCTTATCGTTAATGTACCAAGTAAAGCTTTAGATAATGTGCTTTATGAATGTCGAGCTTTTGCAAGGTTGCATCGCACATATATCTTCGCATGAGAGCTTTGAATGATCACCCCAAACTTCGTTAACGCCACTTGCCATCCGGAAGAATGAGCATTTATTTTCTTCGGAAGTTTATAAAAATATGCGGATATTAGCAGAAGGCATTTTTAACTGATATGACCCCCGAGGAATAACATTGTCGTGGGTACATTTTTGCTTTGAGCTTAAAACCGAGAAAACATAAACGAATGGAGAAAAACCCACCACTAAAAATCCTCCCATTTATTTTTGAGGCAATTGGGCACGGGAGTGGCCAGAACTGCTTGAGTTGTAGCAATCCACCCTAATCAAAGGGCATCTCATCTTGGCCCCATTTTAAGCAGCTTAAAATAAAGCTGAGAAGAGGAAAAGACGAGAAGAGCCTGACGATCGGAACCGTCCTTATCGCGTTTATAGTGTTCCATACGATCACTAAGAAAAACAAGTAAGATGTTCGGGAGCTCCCGACTAGGGGATACCCTGAACTCTCTTATTCCAACACCAAATGCAGCTCGAGCTACGCGCTCGTTTGCTTTAGTAGTAATAAAGATACATTTAAATAAAAAAACGTTCCCTTAACAGGGTTCGAACTCGTAACTGACAGCATAATTGTGAGTGTGTACATGTATACAGAAATTCTTGGAATTTGCGCATGCTGCTGCAAACTGGAGCCGGCAAAATAACATGCTTTATTTAATAACTTCTGTGTTTCTTAACCGATTTTGATGAAATTTTCTGCATCTTATTGTACTATAGAATATTTGTGTATTATCAAAAAGTCAATTGCATTTAAATTGTGGCTTATATTGGTGGGTAGCATAAATTGGTGTTTTTACTGGATTTATGGTAGAAGCGGGGAGGTGGTGGTAGCTATATAATGAACGATACTTGATATATACATACTATTCTAGAAGCTACATGTCAAGTTTGGTAACTCTAGCTCTTATTATTTATCCAATTTGCTCAAAAAACGGTATTTCGATATCGATTTTTATCGCTTATAGGCAACAAATTCGATCAGTCACTAGGAGGACCTACAGCTAAAATTTCAAGTCTCTAGCTCTTATAGGTTCTGAGATCCTTACGATATTACATACGGACGGACGGACGAACGGACAGACGGACATGGCTAGATCGACTTGGCTCTTGATTCTGATCAAGAATATATATACCTTATGGATACTTTTACCCATTTTCAATGGGTTCAGGGTATAAAAAAACATAGTTGCCCAGCCAACAAGCATAATTCTAGATTATGGGAAAATATTTTGGCCACCAGAGTGCCATGCGCACGCCTCCGGTAAAGATTAGAGCCGCCGACGGGTCCAGGAGACATTTACTGTTAGTGCTCAAGTTCTTTAAAGAATGGAAAAAAGAACAAAAAGATTCCACCTACCAAGCCACAACTCATAAGCTAAAGCCAACAGCACCGTCCCCGGCGTTGGAAGGCCTTTCACAACAGTTGCATGCAAGTCACCACACTCCCTTCTTCCACTCCTAAATCTTTGAGCGTGTCAACGTTTAGATAGTTATTTCGTTGCATCGACGTATCTGCATTCAAAAATGGATACATATAATAACGAAGTTATAAGTTTGAAAAAAAAGGCTTTATTTCACGTTTATTATGTTGAATATCCGGATTAAGACTGAAGAACAAAAATTGGCTTACGCTATATTTAAAGCTAAGAAACAATTGGAGTATGACTTTTTGCAAAGGGACAGCAGCTGCAGCTTGTTTATGTTGGTCAGTTTTTATACCCTGAACCCCTTGAAAATGGGTAAAAAGGTATAATGTATTTGTGCAAATGTATGTACAGGTTGCTGATCAATAACATTTAGTTTCTTAATAAATATTCGTTTGGGTATATTATATTCTTAAACTTATATGCAAGATACATTATTATGATTAATATGATGAATACAAATATTATTATTATTTTAATTAGGAATATTTTCATTTCTTTAATATTTTCGGACATTAATCTGAGTTGTGTAATCTGAGTTCAAATTGGTTAGATAGATATCTCATTTAGTGTTACTAAGCAATTATGTTTTTTATTATGTTATTTCTCCCAATAAAGATATAATTTTTAATACAATTTTGATTCAATGTGATTTTGGGTAAGTTCCATGTTATAAGTATATTCGGTTCAATATAGTTAGTTTGTGTTATTGATGTGTTTTTGAAAATCTACAAGTAGTGTTAGTTTGTTTTGTTATACCTCATATGCATTAATTTTTTCTTGTACTTGTTGTATAGATTATTATTATGTGAGTTGTATTTGTATTGTGTTGCGTCTTGTAAAACATTTTGATCATCGTCTGGTTAGGGTAAAATTTCGTATAATGGGGTTTTATTTATTTCTCTAGGAATGTCTGATATAATCAAAATTTCATTCGTATCGGATCTAAGCAAAGTAGATATTTTTTTGTTAAGTAGCTTTTCGGAAATAACGAGTGTGAGATAGTCGTGTTTTAATAGTTTTGCATTAAAAATTCCCAATCTGGTTAGTTGCATTTCCATTTCTAAATCCTCGATATATTCTGTAAATTGTTGTAAGTTGAATGCTAGTAGTTCCAGTATTTTCAATTCTTCTCTTTCATTGTTTACTATTTCGATTCCTTAGTTGACCGCTTCAATAACATGGTTGAGTTCGTTTATTTGAATACTATTTTGAGCTATTCAATTTATTTTTTCTTCAAGTTCTTCTCTATCATTATTATCTAAAGTTCCAAATAAGTATTTGTATGTTGTTCCTACGAAATTAAGGAAACCTCTCTTACTTCTTTTTACTATTCGGTTACCGTTTATTTCTCTTTGCAACTTTTCTGTTAAATATTGAATTTGTATTCTGTCTTTATATTTTTTTGTCTGTAACATTAGCTTGTCATATGTGTCTTCTGTCTTTGATAAATTTATTGTGAGATAATGGTGCCCGTAATTATCTGGTATGTCTATCATGCCTATTTTAAAAAATAAGTATCCATTATTTGATTAAATAGGGTTGATATCTATAAATTGGTTATAGGAACTGTTTTAGAATTTCGTCCTCCTGTAAATATTTGCTCATATTTAATTTCTTTTGTTTTTGATAATTCGTTTTATAATGCTTAATTCTCGACCTCTGTTAGTCTCTTAAAAATGATCTTCGTCAATTTGTTCTATTTTCCCAGTGAACCAACTTGTTTTGCCTACCTTATTAAGCCACAATTTATATGCAATTGTCATTTTGAAAATACACGAATTGCTGTACGGACAAAACAGTGCAGCCTTCAGCCCTGCGATATTGCTGGTGGAAACGTACGCGGATGATACCGCCTTTCTAGCTTTGCACGACCACCTGCAAGCTGCAACAAATGCAGTGCAAGACTAGCTACTACTGATCGAAAATTGGACAGCTAATTGGAACATCGCCATAAACTGTGCCAAGTCCGCTTGCTTCACATTCACGCTGTACCCAGACAGTTGCCTGGGGCTTCAGTTCGATGGAAGAACCATTGAGCACACCAACTCATTTTGCTATTTGGGCTTCCACTTGGACCGAAGGCTCATATGGGGATCCCACATCACAGCAACAAAAGCAAAATGCATAAGAAGGCTCCAAAAACTCGACTGGCTCTTGAAACCGCAAAGCAAGTTCCACATTTCCAAAAAGGCGCTGCTTATTAAAACGATTGTAACGCCCAACTGGACATACGCCATCCAAGTCTGGGGCACGGCGTCAGCAAGTCGTCCAAGCCAAGGCAGCACGCAAGGTTGCCGGCCTGCAATGGTACGTGACAACCGACGCCATCGAACGTGATTTCCGCCTTACAAAGGTCGGAGACCAACTCAACTTCTTCAGAAGCCGATACGCCGACAAGCTGCTGCAGCACCCGAACGAGGCCGCCAGGGTCCTGACTCCATCTGACTCCATCAGCGAGAGGTGCCTCCGAAGTCTACACCCCGACGACCTACCTACGAGGCGTATTATTTAAGCATTGTAAACAACATCATTGTAAATAAAATCACTGTCAATATTACATAAGTTACATTATAGTAACTATAAACCACTCAATAATTATTCGCATAAATGGACCCAGGCTTATAGGGTCTCCCTCAAAGGCTGGCACGTCCCGTATTTGTTGAAGCAATTAGTTTAAATTTAAGTCGTTTAATTTATTTATTGCTGGAAGTGCAGAAACATGAGACTCTTCTGGCTGTTCCATTTTTTAATTATTTTAGGTATTTAGTTTATGTGTGACAAAATTCACTTCTGTTACAACGACCGAATTGGATTTATACGTAGTTTGAATTGTTCACACACGTCAAGTTCTTTTGCGTATAGCGAATTTTGGAATTGAAATATGATCGATGGAGTTGTAATACTATGCACAATTACACTTGTTGATCAGAGAAGACACCAGTTGCATGAATAAGCCTCTCTTTATTTGGCCGTATCACTCACGAACTTTAATTTATTTCGTTTCACAAAATTTAACGCTATCCTACCGGCTGCAACAATAACGTAGTTATAAGTATGAAAATTAAAAGACTATTTCACGAGAGTGAATTTGTATCAGTTTATTATGTTAAATATCTGGATTAAGACTGAAGAACAAATATTGGCTTACGCTATATATGAAACTAAATAATAATTAGAGAGAGTTCTCAGTTGAGAGTGATTGACGTGTTTTAGTTGTGCTCCAAGCTTTTTAGCTTAAATCCTGCTTTTCATTTCCAAATTTTGCATTTTTTGTGCTTTATTTAAAAAGCTTTTATAATTTGTCCAAAGTGTTATCTGTTGTGCAGCGTAAGTCTGTTAATTATTGCATTTATTAAACTCGGCGTCAGTTCCGTATTGTTGTTATTGCCTGTTTTGATTCTTTTGCTTTGGTGCTCCCCTGTGCATATACTTGTTTGTGCGTGTGTTCGCTGCTGCACATTTCTGCTTGTGCATCGCGCTCTCGCAAATATTTGCTGTTGCTTTTCGCTCCAAACAATTTGTTTGTGTACGAATAGTTATTTTTTGAGCGTTTACTTGCTCTTTTTTGTGCACCGTGTTTCGTTTTACTCTGCGCTCTCGCAACTTCTGCATACTGGTAGTAATTATGTCGTGCTGTAAGAAACCTTGCACGTTCAAGCAGACTGATGATTCTGCATTGCCGCAATTTGTTAATTGCTGGCTGTGTGAGAATATAATGCATGCTAAATGTGCAGGTCTCACTGGGCGTGATTGCGACAAGATCGCTGCAATTGCTAAGAAGGGCTGCGGCGGCTTGCGTTGGTCGTGCCTAGAATGCATCGACAAGTAAATTGATTTCTCCAGAATGTATAATTCTGGTTGCCAAGCAGCTCTCGAGTAGTTTTGATTCGAGTTGTGAGTTGCTTAGCAAATACAAATTCGAGTCTCCAACCAATCGCCGGTTGGAGCCTCAATTTTTGCAGTTGCCCTCTCCGTCTGTCCAGACACCTATGCCTCTGTTGTTCCTGCCTAGCAACTTGGATTTATCTCCAATGTTGTCATTATCGCCTTCTCCGAGCGACTGTCCAAATATTACCCCAGTTTTATCCCCTGTAATAGTCCCATTAGACCCCGTACGTGAACCTGTCCCAGTTAGCCAAACTGCCTCAGCCCCCTCAGCTCCTGGCCGCAAAGGTAGACCTGCGCGCAATCTTGCCCAGATTATTAAAAACAATCATGGTGCCTTTTTGGCCCCACCAAATCCTGTTCTCCCTGCAGCCCCATCAGCGCCTACGTTAACTGTTGTTGCCTCTCGTAGGCAAGTTTTTGTGTCTCGACTTTCGTCTGACACCACCTCTGAGTCATTGGCAGCCTATATTGCTAGCAAATCTTCTGCTAGCGTGTCAATTACTAAATTTAATTTCTCCACTCCTCGTGAAATATCATCATTCAAAATAAATGTTTCACATGATATGTTCCCAATCATTTGTGATCCCAAATTTTGGCCTCCACACATGATTGTTCACGAGTTCAAGCTAAAAAAGCGTAACCAGCCTGTCACCCTTCCAGTCCCTTCAATATAGGGTACCATTTCTGCCCCAAAAAACTAACTTCTTCTTCTGACCAAGTCTCTATTCATTATCAGAATATCAGAGGTCTCATTTCAAAACTCAAAAATCATTTCATGGCCAGCACTTCCTTCGATTCGGATATAATCGCATTTTCAGAAACATGGTTAAATTCAACCATATCTGATTTTGAGGTTTTTCGAATAATTTTATTTTGCATAGAAATGATCGGCCGCGTCGGGGTGGTGGGGTATTAATTGCCGTTAAAGCCACTCTCCAGTCAGAACTTTTCTGTTTTAGTACGCCTACTGACGCTGAGATTGTCTCAGTCAAGGTGTCTTTTCCTACACGGAATATTTATATTACATGCTCTTATGTTCGTCCTTCTTCTGATATTCAAGTTTATATGAAACATATTTCTTGTATTAAAGAAGTTTCTTCACACGTGCGTGATAATGACCTATTAATTGTGTTGGGTGATTTTAATTTGCCGAACATCTCTTGGTCACTTTTCACTGCCGAAAATTATTTAGTGCCCTCAGCACAGCATGACTTTATGGATTGCATGCTTGACCTTTCGTTGTTTCAAATCAATTCAATTTCTAATCATTTGAATAGAACACTTGATCTTGTATTTGTTAACGACTACCTTATTTCTAATGTATCTAGGTCCCCTCCTTTATCTCTTCCTGAGGATGTATATCATCCTACTTCAGAGGTTGCAATGATCAATTGTAATCCTCTCATTTCGTGCTAATCTGCCAATAAGCCCCGCCGTTACTTTCGCAAAGGAAATTATTCATTGCTGCATCAGCTTATTTATGCAACCGATTGGTCTTTTTTATATGACTCGGTTGACATGAATACCGCTATTAACTTTTTTTATAACACCCTAAACTCCCTCTTAGATATGTGTATTCCCAGGTCAATTCCTTCGACTACTTCTTCAAAGCCACCTTGGTTTACTCCCAGATTATCGAATCTAAAAAATATAAAATCAAAATATTTTAAAAAGTTTAAATAGTCTGGTTCGTGTACAGACTTGGCTAAATATTCCATAGCCAAGTCGAACATCTTTCTTCTGAATTCTCAATGCTATGAGAATTATCTAACTCGTTGCAACAGCCAATTTACCCTAAATCCGAGACAGTTTTACAATTTCGTAAACTCGAAGCGTAAATCTTCAAGTTTGCCATCTTCTTTTTCTCTCGGGATGGATAAAGCTAGCAATGACTCTGATTCTGCTAACCTCTTTGATACTTTTTTCCAATCAACCTACTCTTCAGTCTATCCTAATAATAATTCTTACCCTTATACTATTACTTCCTTTAGTTCTATACCTCCCCCTATTATTTCCCATTCCTCTCTCTTTTTAACTTTAAATTCTTTAAAATCATCTCTCGCTCCTGGGCCTGACAATATCCCTAGTTGTCTACTCAAGGAGTGTAGTTCTTCCCTTGTTTATCCATTGCTAAAGCTTTTTAATCTATCCCTCGATTCTTCTGTCTTTCCATCTCTTTGGAAAGGTTCTTATATCATTCCTCTCCACAAGAAAGGTGGAAAGTCTGATATACTAAATTACAGAGGCATTGCAAAACTGTCCGCTATTCCTAAATTATTTGAAAAAATAATCACTTCGAATTTGCAGCATTTCTGCAAATCAGTTGTTTCCCCTGTTCAACATGGATTCGTAAAGAATCTACTACGACCAATCTGCTTGAGTTTACTTCCTTGGTAAATGATGCTTTCCTTTCGAAAATGCAAACTGATGTCATTTACACTGACTTCAGTAAGGCGTTTGACTCCGTGCACCATGACATTTTACTTTTTAAACTTGACCGAATAGGTTTCCCTCCGTCTCTATTGCTTTGGATTAGTTCTTATTTAAAAGGTAGGACCCAAAGAGTAATGCTGAGGCTGACTACCTCTAAACAGGTTCACGTTACTTCTGGTGTTCCTCAAGGTAGTCATCTTGGACCTTTACCCTTTACTCTTTTTATAAATGATCTTCCCTCTGTTATATCCCATGCCCGTGTACTCATGTATGCGGACGACGTGAAACTTATTCTATCATACACTAATCCCCTACATCATTCTCGTCTTCAAGACGATTTGAACGCTATGCAACTTTGGTGCTCGGCCAATCAATTGCATCTGAATTGTTCAAAGTGTATGTTTATGACATTTAATCGTACTACACCTTATCTGGTCAGTTATACAATCGACAATACCCCATTGCAACGTATACTAACAGTTAAGGATCTAGGCGTTCTTTTTGATTCTAAACTCTGTTTTAATCTTCATATAGATACCATCGTTAATGAGGCAAAAGGTGTACTTGGATTCATTAAACGATGGTCTAAAGAGTTTAACGATCCTTTTATAACGAAACTTCTGTACATCTCTCTTGTTCGTCCTATCCTTGAATACTGCTCTTGTATCTGGTCTCCGCAGTATAACAATAGCCAGGATCGTATTGAATCTGTTCAGAAGCAATTTCTGCTTTTTGCCTTACGAGGTTTAAATTGGGACCCTAATCTTCGGTTGCCATCCTATTCCAGCAGGCTGCTTCTTCCTAATCTTCTGCCGTTAACCAACCTTACGATTTTCGGTGTTGTCTTTCTACATAAATTGGTTGTTGGCGATATAGATTCTCCTTTTCTGCTAGGGCGTCTTCAATTCTCTATTCCGGCTAGGCAAACCAGTAATTATCGCCCCTTTTCCTATCGACGTGCACAACAGACTACGCTATGCACAATCCTTTTCGCGTGCTATGTAAAAATTACAATAGTTTGCATCACGTTTTCTCTACCGAACTTTCTCTACCCCTTATAAAATCGTTGCTTTCAGGATACCTTCGGGAAGTCACTGACCATCCCCAGCTATGAGCAAGGGCATAGCTTGCCGGACAGGCTGTAAATTTTCAACGACCGGCTCGGTGATTTCCCATTACTTTCCCAATACTATCTCTTTATCCTATCTACTTAACACTCTGTATATCTACCATACAGTTCTTTACTTTATTAACAATCTTCATACTTTCTTTTCTCCTATTTATGGTATATGCTTAAATAATATAGCAAATTAAGATTATTTTTAATTTTACTTAAGAACACTTTTTCCTACTTACACCCTGTCTGGTTACGCAGCCAAAACAACTGGAGCGACCTCGCAACTGATAAGAGCAGCATCTTAATTTTATCTTATAATACTCGCTCTGCAAAGCAATTGCCTAAATTTCGCTCTTAAGAATTCATTTACATAGAGCTGCCGCTCTTCGCTGTAACGATCGTTTTATTGCCCTAGCTTTACTTATGCGAAGGCCTCGAGTAAGTTAAGTTAGTTCGCTTCATGCATTTGGTACGCATCGGCCACTTGCATTACTCAAAATTATAACTTATAATTGTTCGGGTCTGCCTGCTTCTCGTAATTTTAAGAAATATAAAACAATTTTAAACACAAAGAATAAATAGTTAATTATTTCTATTTGTGAAAGCTATTGAAAAAGCTCAATAGCGCAACATTTTGGTGACCCCGACGTGAATTATTTTAGTTGTTGTAAGATTATTTGCTTTACATTAAAGCAATAATCTTAAAAGACACCACCTGGCATTTCGTTTTGTGCACTTTTTTTACATTCATACTTATCGCCGTCGCTTTGCCTACTCTTTCGGTCGCTTAAAGTCTTTGCTCATTCGTGCGGTACTTATGTAAAAGCTATTGCCGTTGCTTCTTTACATAGCTTGACACTTGCGTTCGCCGAAGCTCTAATTGTACAACTATTGTTTTTTGAACGGTTTGCATGTACTAGCGATCACCGTTGTTAGTTACTCAGCTAGTTTCGCACGCGCTTTCTATCACGCTTCTAATGGCAACCGAAAATAATGCCTCTAGTGCAGTGCCCTCTGCAAACAGGGTGACCTTTCTGAAGCGCAAAGCCATTTCAATTTATGACAGTTTGCAAACACTTCGAAATGCTCTAACTAATTCGCCACTTAGTGCAATTGATGAGTGCGGTCTTAGTGTTAGACTGAAGCAAATCGAGCGGCTTCAGACCTCATTTGATATTACTCACACTAGCCTCGAAGAATTTGACTTTGATGAAATCGGTAACCAAATGCGTGAGGACTTCGACGAGTTAGCAGTTTCTATGGAAATTTCGGTTCGGAGTAAAATTGCGAAACGTGTATCAATATTGCCCTGCTCAACATTTCGCGACCAATCTGTGCTGCCCTCGCAGACAGTTAGAGCTAAGGCACCGCCGACACTACCCTCAATAAAGTTGCCTACGTTCAGTGGTGGTTACACAGAATGGGCCGACTTTTATTCTATGTTCACAACCGTCATAGAAAATCATCCTGATCTAGCAGATATCGAAAAGCTGCAGCATCTTCGATCGTGCCTGAAGGATACAGCGCTGGACGCGATTCGATCATTGGAAATAACAAACGATAATTATGCCATAGCACTTAATTTATTGGAGAAAAGGTTTAATAATAGACGTTTGGTTTTTCAGGCACACATACTTGAGATATTGGGGCTCAAGAGGGTGGCAGGTGGATCGGCCGTGTCGCTAAGGGAGTTATCCGACCAATTCAACGCACAATTCGCGCGTTAAAGAGCATGGGCAACTCCGAACAAATCGCTGGATGCATCATTGTGCAGATTATTTTACAAAAGCTAGACCCAATATCACAAGCCAAATGGGAAGAAAGGCTAGAGGATTCGTCGTTCGTCAACTTAATACCATCGTGGGAGCATATGGCTACGTTTCTGGAGCAGAGATGCCGAACAATGGAAACCGTAAATTTTGCTATGGCAAGCTATGCCCCTAGCCATCAGGTGGGATTCATTTAAGGAGTCATTTATCGCCACTAACCACGACGCCCCTGTCTGCGTCATTTGTGACAGCCCTGGTCATAATATATATAATTGTTCTCGATTTGGAAATTTGACCCCTGCATTACGGCTTAGGGAGGCAAAACGAGTTGCATTGTGCTTGAATTGCCTAAAGAAAGGTCATCAATTGCGATCATGCAGCTCTGGATGCTGTCGGACCTGCGGGGCGAAACATCATTCTCTGCTGCATTTAAATAATTCGGTATTTCCGTCTGGTCAGCTGACTGAGCCTGCAAATTCATCGCCGATAGCCCATGCCTCTTTCGCTAAGTCATCGCCATCTAATGTATGGCTGCGTACGCGTTTCAGCACCGGATGATTTTCTCCAATGCATTCTGTGGCGAGACTCGCCAGAACAGGATATAAAGATTTTTAAGCTGGATACAGTTACATACGGAACAAAGCCAGCTTCATTCCTCTCTATCCGTGCTATGCATCAGCTGTCTATGGATAAGGAAACTAATTTTCCAATTGGATCTCGGATTTTGCGGCGTGACTTCTACGTTGATGACCTCATTTCAGGGGGTGATTCAATTCAAGAACCAAAGGAAATTCTTAATCAGACGGCTGGAATCTTGGCAAGTGGGGGCTTCAAGTTGCGAAAGTGGTGCTCAAACAATGCTGCTGTACTGAAAGGGATACCCGTAGAGGACAGAGAATCTTCTCTAAACCTTGATGATGGTAGCGACATCACCAAAACTCTTGGACTCGCTTGGGACTCAGCGTCGGATCGATTGTTGTTTTCTTTTTCGTCCATTCAGCACAGATCTAAACCATCCAAAAGATCAATACTATGGACCATAGCTCACTTGTATGACCCGCTTGGACTCATAGGGCCGGTAATTGCCAAGGCTAAAATCTTTTTGCAGCAGATCTGGAAGGAGAAGCTTGAGTGGGACGAGAGCTTGCCATCATCACTAGCAACAGCTTGGCATGATCTTTGCTGCAGTTTTGAGAAGGCACAGTTTCTTAAATTTCCTCGTCTCGTGTCAATACCTGCAGCAGAGTTAGAAGTTCACGGTTTCTGCGACGCCAGCATCGAAGCATATGGGGCCTGTGCCTACGTCCTTTCTCGACGAACATCAGCCAGTTGTCAGTTGTTGTGTTCCAAATCGCGTGTAGCTCCTCTGAAAACAATCACAGTTCCAAAGCTAGAGCTCTGTGGCGCCGTCTTATTATCTAATCTCATGCGTGAGATATCTAAAATGAATCTTTTCGATGGAAAATTCTACTGTTGGTCGGATTCTTCTGTATGCCTTCCCTGGATAAGGACCGAGCCCTGCAAGCTCAATGTGTTTGTGGCTAATCGCGTCACAGCAGTTGAAGAGCTAACTAATGGCATGGAATGGCGTTACGTGCCTACTTCACTCAACCCGGCAGATATACTCTCGAGAGGATCTACGCCCAGTGAATTAGGTCAATCGTCACTGTGGTTCAACGGCCCAGAATTTCTAGTTAAAAACAAATTGGACTGGCCTGCTTCTTGCTTGTCAGAAAGGACAGAACTCGAACTTAAAAAAAGGGTCCTTATTGCGTCATCTCCCTTCGTTGATATAACTGCCACTTGTAAATACGTCAACTCATTTGATACAATGCAGCGTATATTCGGATATATTTATAAATTCATATACAGAAGCAGGCATCCTGGACTAACAGTGTCTGATATACAACATGGGACCCAACTCTTACTAAGGCTCGTCCAGAGAGCACACCTGTGGGAACAGATCAAATCATTGCAATCGAGAAGAGTTGTTAAACCGTCCAGTTGCATCGCATCACTTAACCCTTTTTTGGATGATTTCGGCATTCTTAGAGTTGATGGGCGCTTGAAAAACTCTTCGCTGGATTTCGACGCTCGCCATCCAATAATTCTCCCGTGTCACCATCCCATCACAGACACGCTGGTCCACGGGCACTTCTTGCTCATATTCGGTTGCAGTATTGGCCGATTGGTGGAAAGAAGACCGTATCCAAGGTGGTTGGAAAATGTGTGAGATGCTTTCGTGCCAAGCCTCGATTAATAGAGCATATAATGGGTGATCTGCCCAAAGAACGTTTGACTGCTTGTCGAGCCTTTGAAGTCTCTGGCGTTGACTATTGTGGACCATTTTTCTATAAGCCAGACGTACGAAATAAAGCTCCTGTCAAATGTTACATGGCTGTCTTCGTCTGCTTCGCGACTAAAGCGGTTCACCTGGAACTGGTCAAGGATCTGTCGACAGCTTCTTTCTTGAATGCGCTTAAGAGGTTTATATCGACTCGAGGCAGGCCATCTCAGATATGGTCGGATAACGCTACCAACTTTGTCGGCGCCAAAAACGAGCTTCTGGATCTCAAGCGTCTATTCATAAGTCGCAATCATATTGAGTCAGTGCATAAATTTTGCATGGCTGATTCCATTGATTGGAAATTTATACCTCCTCGTTCACCGCATTTTGGCGGCCTTTGGGAAGCAGCAGTGAAAACAGCGAAACATCATTTTTATCGTGCTGTTGGATCTTGTGTTCTCAACTTCGAAGAGTTGCGCACCCTATTCTGCCACATAGCATCGATAATTAATTCCAGGCCATTGTTTCCTCTTTCAGAAGATCCAGCAGATCTAGATGTGCTCACTCCAGCTCATTTCTTGATTGGTGGACCCAGCTCATCGTTCGTTGAAACTGATGTGACGCACCTTCAATTCAATCGTCTGGATGGTTGGCAACGCGTAACATACCTCCAACAACTGTTTTGGTCTCGCTGGCGTGAAGAATACTTAACACTGCTTCAGCAGCGATCCAAATGGCGTACTCCGAAACCAGGCCTATGCGTCAACGACATAGTCCTCGTAAAGGATGAAAATCTGCCGCCTCTAAGGTGGCCACTGGCGAGAATCACAGAGTTAATCGTGGGAAAGGATGGAGTCGCTCGAGTAGCCATTTTGCGCACCGCAACAGGAGAAACGAGAAGAGCTGCAAACAAGCTATGCCTATTGCCCATCAGGGAATCTTTTGAAAGCCCATGCCTTCCAACGGGGGGAGAATGTCTGGTTACGCAGCCAAAACAACTGGAGCGACCTCGCAACTGATAAGAGCAGCATCTTAATTTTATCTTATAATACTCGCTCTGCAAAGCAATTGCCTAAATTTCGCTCTTAAGAATTCATTTACATAGAGCTGCCGCTCTTCGCTGTTACGATCGTATTATTGCCCTAGCTTTACTTATGCGAAGGCCTCGATGCTGCGCATCGAGTAAGTTAAGTTAGTTCGCTTCATGCATTTGGTACGCATCGGCCACTTGCATTACTCAAAATTATAACTAATAATTGTCGCTTCGCTAAAATTGGCACGTACTAATTCGGGTTCGCTTGGCTATATATAAACTATTGTTCTTAAATAATAAGCACAGACCAGTTCGGGTCTGCCTGCTTCTCGTAACTTTAAGAAATATAAAACAATTTTGAACACAAAAAATAAATAGTTAATTATTTCTATTTGTGAAAGCTATTGAAAAAGCTCAATAGCGCAACACACCCTTCTTCTTAGATGTATGCTCTAATAGCGTCACTGACAAAATTAGCTGTGAAAAGGGGCACAGCTGGCCGGACTGGCAAATAAAACACCTCCATCAGTCGGTGATGCTATTAGAAATTTGTGTTCTCTAACTAGGATTTTAGCATTTAATTTTCATAAATGTATATATAATGTATTGAATAATTGAATAGGAAGACACTCGTTTCGTCGACCACTAATAAAATAAATAAATGAATAAATAAAATAAATAAAATTAGAGTACGTGACTTGTTGCAAGGGGGCATCAGATGCAGCTTGTTAATACTGGTGCCTTTCTGTTGGTCAGTTTTTGTTTTGAGCTGCTGTTAGCATTATTTGAATTTCGCTGCAGAAGGCATGCTATTGTTATGACTATTCAAATTGTAAACACAAAGTGGGTTATACCATGCAATGCAGCTTATTAATAACAGTGGCTCAAAATTCCTTTGGTGTAAATATGTCACTATGTAGCTTTTAGCTCTGTGAGTGTTCAGGTGACGATTGAGCTTGAATAATGTTTGTAAGCGAAAGAGCTTTCGACCACGCTTTCTATTTGTGATTTAACAAAGAAATGTTTAGCCAATATATAAATACATAGCCCAGAAAATGTTGGACAGCAACGATTCTGATTTATTTTAGAAGTTATACAACTGGCATATGAAAATAATAATTATAACTTCAATTAAGAAACTAGCAATCAGGAAAGGTTTTATTTTTTTTTATTATTATCTGGTTTTTGTTCATAACTAAATAAGTATGAAAAAACAAGTTCTGCTGCAAATCGCGTCTATAGCGAATGTAAAAAATTACAAAGAATGTTAATTATTAATGAATTAAAAAACAGATGATTGAAAAAATTTAGGATTTATATTGTTGTAAGTGAAAATGAAAGTTTAGTTTTTGGTTAATGGGGGAGGTAAAGTGACCTAATGTTGTTGATTAGTCTACTTTAGTGAGTCTCTCTTAAGTTAGCATGAGAGATTCACCGTGCAAGATCGCACTCCATCTAAGATCCTAAGTGCAAAGGTAAAAGAATGCGATAAAAGAAATGACGATGAGCGTAGAACGAGAAGCGCTAGATTATTAGCTAGTAATATTTATGATATGCGAGAAGCGCCAAACAAACAAAATAGTTAGTTGCCTCGCAGGGCAAGATGTAATTGAAATTTTATGCAAACATAATTCTAAATTATTTTTGAGCTGCTGAACCGAACATACTCCCCCCGTTGAACGATTGAGCTTTAAAAGGATCGTTAAGGGGAAGCAGACACAACTTATTAGTTGCTCGCTTTATGATTCCATTAGCAGTCTTGAGAACGGCAACGCGTGTGATGTCATCAGTTCCTTTTACCAATTCAACCACTCTAGCTAGCGGCCATTTCAAAGGAGGTAAGTTCTAGTCTTTGACAAGAACGATGTCGTTGAGAGCCACACCAGGCTTGGGAGTCTGCCATTTGGAACGCTGTTGAAGAAGATTTAAATATTTTTCTCGCCAGCGAGACCAAAAGACTTAGTGCATGTAGGACACTCGCTGCTAGCTATCCACACGATTAAAATTGAGCCATCGTGTTCTGTGAACGTGGATTGTGGGCCTCCAACCAAAAAATGAGCCAAGAACAAGGTCTTCGGGATCTTTTGAAATGGGAAGCAGTGGTCTAGAATTAATGACTGCCGTTATGTGGCACACAAGCCGCCTCCCAAAGGCCACCAAAGTGAGGGGAGCGCGGTGGAATGATGCACCAGTAAATTGTGCCCGCCAAACAAAACTGGAGCACAGCCTCCTGATGACATCTACTGAGGAAGAGTTTTTTGAGCCTACACCAGTTATATCAATCGCTCGAGTTTCAAAAAATCGCTCCTTTGGAAGATTAGCCATTACGTGCTCCATCAAGCGGGGCTTGTTCCGGAAACATCTGATGCATTTGTTTACTATGCTGGAAACTGTTTTACGGCCACCAATCAGCCAATACTACATACGAAATCCCAACAAGGCTCGTGGTCCAGCATGGAGGTTCCGCTCATGAAAGTGAGTGACAATGGCGATGGTAACTAGATGTTGTCTGGGCAGTATAATAGGATGACGGGCCTCATAAGGAAAGTTTGACTTTTCGAGGCGCCAACGAGCGACCACGCCCTTTGATTGCACGTTCTTTATATCGTCCCATAGAGAACCCTTTTAAACGTTTCGTAAAAGTATAAACGATCCAAAACGTATGTCGGAGATCAAAAGTCCGGGGCGCCGAATACGATGGATAAACTTGTACACATAGGCAAATACTCGTTGAATGGCAGAAAAATTAATTCACATATTTGCACCTTAATATGGCATCATCTGCAGGATCTGCGATGAGCAGCACTCTTTTGCGTAACTCCAGTATTGGTTTTTCAAGAAGACAAGACGCAGGCCAGCACTCTTGTGGACCAGTCAAAAATGCAGGACCACATGACCAAAGTTTTGACTCTATAAGCTCGTTGGTAGTGGCCCCTCTGAACAGAATGTCAGCTGGATTAGTGGAACATTGTTGGAATATTATGCCACTGGAAGCCCGTGAATTCCTGGATTGTGGCTATCCGATTTGCAACGAATCATCTCGGATCCATGGTAGACATATTGATGAATCTGACCAACAATGGAATGCACCGGTAAATAGTTTCATTTCTGCTACTTCCTGCATCAATTGGGCTAACAGAAGTGCGCCACAAAGCTCGAGTTTTGGTACCGTAAACCACAAAAACCGTGGTTTCTGTCTACATCGCGCATTCGATTGCAAACCAACCGGGGGAGGGTGGATAATTGGACATTGCTGAGAGTTCGGCAAAGTTCCTGCCAGTTAGTATTTAGAGAAGTTGAAAGACTCTCATCCCACTCCAAGTTTTCCTTCCAAAGAAGATGCATAAAGATCTTGGCCTGGTCCAATTAATCCTAGTGGATCGTAAAAACGACCTATAGTGGACAGAACAGATCTCTTGCAAGGCTTAAGGATCTGATTGGCAGGCGTGAGGGAAAACATTAATTTATCTGTTCAAGGATCCCAAGCAACGCCAAAAGTTTTGGTAATGTAGCTTCCATCATTAAATTTTAAAAACGAGTCCTTATCCTTGTCAGGAACGCCTTTTAGCACTGCAGAGTGACTCGATCACCATTTTCTTGGTTCAAAGAAATCTTTAGAGAGGATGCCCTTTGTTTGATTTAAGACGTCGGTGTCCTCTTGGACCGAGGCACCGCAAGATATAAGGTCATCTACATTTAAATCTCGGCGAAGAATTTTGGCACCAATTGGAAATGCTGCATTGCTCGAACTGCAAGAAAGAAAGCTGGTTTCCTGCCATACGTAACTGTGTCCAACTTGAAGACACTTATTTCAGAATTTGTAGAATTTCGCGACAAGATGCATTGTAGGTAGTTATCTGGGACCGTAACTCGGAAACAGCGATACATCTTGCCAATGTCTCCAGTAAGGGAAACAGGAAACGTATGAAATCGCATCAAAATGTTAAACAGCTTTGTTTGTATGACCGGCCCAGCCATCAACAGTTTGGTGCTCGTGCTTTGTTCCTTCAGCACGCAATGAGGAAGAGAATATTTGCATAGACGTAATGACTCCGGAGGGACAAGAGTCATGTGGCCGAGCTCCATATACTCTTGCATGAACGAGCAATACTGAGATTTAAGGTTGGGATGCAACTTTCTCTCAAGCGATATAAATCTGCGGAATGCCTGTTGATGAGATTCACCTAATTGATCCAGACTGAGTTTGAGAGGGAGTCGCACAAAAAAGGCTCCTGTTGGCAACCTTTGGAAATTCTTAACAAAATGATCCTCGCAGTTAAGCTCTTCCTTTGTTGCCTTAGCAACAGGGTCTGGAAAACTTTCTATTTCCCAAAATCGTTGAAATAACTCATCTGTTCGGCCATCAGACTCAGTTCTGGCATCAGACGATACACGATTGGCTAAAAGAAAGGTACCGCCTTGCTGTGAACCGCCACCTGCAATCATCCATCCACGGCGTGTCTTCTGCAGAAGAGGCAATCCCGGTACCAGTTTTATTTGCCCGAAACACATTAGCTCTTAGAAAAGACCAGCTCCGATTAATAGGTCAGCTTGCTGCGGCTTGTAAAAGCAAGGATCAGCGAGGCGAATATTTCCAGGCACATTCCAATTAGTTGTATTAAGGGCGATACTTAGTTGGCGATCTGCTATAGTGGAAGCTACGATGGCTGTGATGATTGCAGAGTAATCTGACGTTTGAGATTGTAGATTGACGGTCACAGTGCATAATTAAATGCTGCTGTGACCCACCATCCAATACAGCGCGACACGGAACTAGAGTCCCAGACCGATTTTTAACTAGTACAATAGCAGTGGACAGGAACACAACATCGCAGTTAAGGTTGTGGGCAACAAGAGAGGTAGAGGCGGGGGCTGAAGAAGCTGCAGTAGGAGTGACAGAGTGAGGAATCGAAGGCAAAAAGTTTAAATGCAGCAATGTATGATGTTTGGAGCCACATGTGCGACAAGTTCCGGAATTGCATGTTCGTAAAAGATGTCCCCTTTTAAGGCAGTTGAGGCATAAAGATAATCGTTTTGCTTCCTTGAGAAGCATCTCTGGAGACAAATTGCCAAATATTGGGCATTTCCATATATTATGCCCTTCACCATGACCAAAATACGCAAACAGTGGCCATTGAGTTAGCAACAACGAGTAATGTCCTACTGAGGTTAGTCTTTATGTTCTTGCCCACCTGAGAGATCGGCGTATAGGTTGCCATAGCATAATCCGCACTCTCTAGGGTTCTGCAGCGTTGCTCCAAAAATGTGGCGATTTGTGCCCATGACAGAATCAAATTAGCAAAGGCGGGATCCTCCAGCTTCTCTTCCCACTTCGCCTGTGTAACAGGATCCAATTTTTGCAGTAGCACCTAAACAATGATGCAACCAGCAATTTGCCCCTTGCTACCCAAACTGGTAAGAGCACGAATATGGGCATTAAACTTATCCGACAATTCACGCAGCATGCCAGCGGAGCCATTCTCTACCTTCTTGAGCCGCAGCAGTTCAACGATTTAATGCTATGGAATAATTAGCCTCTGATATTTCCAATGATCGAATGGTATCCAGCGCAGAGTCCTTCAAGCAGAGCCGCAAATGCTGCATTTTTTCAATGTTTGTGAGTTCGGGATGATTTTCGATTACAGTTGCGGACATTGAAAAGAAATCTGCCCACTCCGTATAACCTACAGAAAACGTTGGCAATTTGATTGGCGGTAAGGTCGGCCACGCCTTATTGCCAGTCATTGACGCAGCAGCAATAGGCTCATTTACAAATGTGAATGCAATGTGACGGCAATGCTCTATTGCACTTAGCGATTTCAAGCCGCACCGAAGTCTCCAAGTTACTGCAAGCTCATCAAAAGCCTCGCGTAGCTCACTGCCGATTTCGTCAAAGTCTAGTTCTTCCAATTTATTTTGAGAGTCTTCAAATGCAGATTCCATTTTTTCAATCCGTTTGAGCAGCACCGACAATGCAATTTCATCAGTATTGGCAAGGGGCGTTTGGTTGAGGCTAGATTGTAGCGCCTGCAACCGCTCATACGAGGACGCCACCTTGCGCTTTAAAAATGACATCCTGTTTGTAGGTTGGGCCAGCGATTCAGCACTAGAACTTTCCATGGCAACCTAAGAAACGAAAAACAACCGAATAAAAACTGCACACGAAAGTTCGTTGACAGTTGACGTATTGTCAGCACTGTACTCTTAAACGCGCGCAACAGTAAGGCGAATAAAAGCACAAGCAGAATGCAGAAAGCGAGAGCCAATACGTCTGTATGTATATGTATACATGCTTAGGTACACAGACTCCGCTCTACTGCAATTTACCGCACAACACTTGCTTGTATATAAGTATGTATGCATGTAAGAGCGGTTTTTAATTGCTGCCGAAACTAATAACAACCAGCTCAATTTTAATTTGAATCATTTTATGCAACAATACAATTTAAAAAGATCACGTGGGAGTCACCAAAATTTTGGGCAAACAGGCTTTTTTATTATCACTTAATCGAGAGAAGTTTATGGTGTTATAAAAATACAGCCTTTTCTTATAAATTCATACCACAGTCTTATTTTATTTATATGCTTATAACGAGCGTAATTAAGTTATGCGAAATGTGCATATTTTAACGGAGCGATCGATAAGATATCCGAAATAGCGAACATACGAGACGAGAGTGAGTTGCGGCTTCGCTAGCTTTGATGCGCTGCAAACGTAAAAGAGCGCGATAAATGAATTGACGATGAGCGTAAAAAGAGAAGCACTAGATAGTTAACAGCTAATATTTTTCAGCTATTTTATGATATGCTAGAAGCGCCAAACAAACAAAGTTATTACATTGCTTGCCTCGCAGGGCTAGATGTAACTGAAATGTAATGCAAACATAATTCTAAATTAATTTTTAGCTGCTGAACCGAACAAGTATAATAATTGGATTTATGTAACCATGGTCTTTGGACACAGCAACCCCACCCCAAACCCGGAAGAGCTAGGTAATCAGAGGGTCCCGACCTTCGCTGTGCACGTAAGGCCTCCAGAAAAGACAGCTCGACACAAGAAAACGTTTAGTAGCTCGGAGCATTACATAATTTTGGCACCCAAACGTGGGGCCAGTTAAAGTCGAGATTTTCAGTGATGTCAAATATTTTGAGTTAGTAGCCACACAACCCCTGTGAATAGCTGAGTTTGTTTTGCGTTGTAGACATACCTCTATTGATGAAAGGCATGATGTGCTTATCTCATAACGGTATGTTGACGGCGTTAAACTATTGCATGTAGAAGTATCATATGTGTATGTATTGGAACACAGACTCTGGCTGAGAGCGGATGCCTTGCCGACGTATATAGAAAATATATAAATATTCTACACCACAGTTATTGCAAACACAGACCTCCCAATTAAAGCTCACTTAATTTCGATTGCCCCTTCATTTTATTTAGTATTATAATTCGTTAAACTTTGAGATAATGTATCACCACCTCTGGCACTTGAATATTTAGCTAAGATTGAATACCCTGCCGAATGTTGTTGCATCAGCTTTTTCGTTGTATTGTTATTGCGACGTTATAAAATAAGATGGTTTTCATACCCCTTCAAGGGATAAAGTTGGAAGATTTCATTTGTGATGCATACTTGCTGATATTTGCTTTGGAATATATGTTTCATGCTACATAGGCATATCGCTACCGAGAAAAGGGATTGCAATGGAAAAGATTTGCACTGCAAATATCGTCTTTCTAATTATAATAGCAATATACCAATATTAATTTCATTCCTACTCCCTATAACTTTTTCTATCATTATATATGGTCCCCTTAATAACATTTAAATTTGAATCTTGATGCCTATCAGACATGGTCCTCAACATATTCCGATTTCATCTGACGTAGCGGAATAAAATTGTGTTGTTTGTTGTCAGTCTATGACAAATATTTAGTCTTGTTATATTACAAAATGTAAACATACAAACCAAACCAAATTTGTACAGATTTTGCGTCTGCACTCGAGACATAAAATTTAAAACTAGTAATAGGAAACTGTTCACCTCGCTTAAAGGTTACGGGCCCGAGTTCTCGAGAGGTGACACGAAATTTAGCCATGAAAGAAGTAGCAACCAAAAGAGACGCCCCTGATCCTAGCTCTCTTTAAGTGAGTGATGGGCCATTGCTAGATAGAGCTTGGTGCCAGCAATGAAACCAACCCCCCCGACTCACCTCCACCGAGAGGTGTATACCAGAATACCAGAAGAAGGGGTCTTCCATACTCGCCGTGAAGAGCCTGCGTCGGCAGATTATGCAATTATACAGACTATGATCGAGCAAACTGTGTCACGATTAATATCTTTATTGAGCGTGAGCCCACGTTCCCCTGCACATCTTCCCTTATCATTGTCCGCGTCAATTTCATCAGGCAGCCGTACATCGGTGCATCGAAGTAAGGATGCGGAGATAATGCAGAGATTTAAATGGCTTGTGCAAACATATGCATGTCCTCTTTGTATGCAGAGCTTGAGAGTGGTATTGACGATTCAACAAATAAGTGGATCGTATTATCTGGGAAAGCAATATAATGATTTTCGATCAGAATTTACAAGTAAAGAGCTAATACCTTCGCTTAAGCAGAGACTTTCGAAACTTTCGCTAACTTCTTCTTGATAAATCGTCTGTTCGTATAGAAGAGGAAGAGCTGATCGAAATTATGAAGAACAATCTGTTTCCGGAAGCACGCCACAAGTTGCTATACCAACCAGTACATTCGGTAGGTCAGTTGCGTAAATATGTACACATGCATGAAAACTGGGTAAATGAGCTAAATGGTCAGGTCATAGCACGCCGCTATTTGCCACTCAAACGTGATTTGCACAGCGTCGAACATTTTGCTACGCATGTGGAACTATTAACGTAAACCAGCCACAATGCTAGATATGCATTCCGCGCCTGTCGGAAAACCGGCAGAAGGGTGTGTCCACCAAAAACCAGATGCCCCGACCAGTTAAAAACTGTTGCTCAAGAAGCAGGCACCAGTCGTCCCGCTGATACCTTTCGTCCTGTAACCATTTTAAAACATTCCCAGTATGATATGTTTAACCCGATAGGCTTTCCAAGTTTTCGTCCTTAACACGAGTGGCTGAGAAATTATTTAGAAGACATACAATTTTTAGTGAAATTAGTCAATTAGGATCGAGAAATGCATTGCGCTGTAAAAATTATTTTAACCAAATGAAGTTTCCGCTACTTTTAATAGTAATGCAGTTTACGTAACACGGTCTATCAGATAACGGTGCGAGTGTGAGCTGCATTGGAGCTTCAGAGGCTACGGAAAAGCTTTCTGTTTTATTTGAATTTCAGCCTCTCTAATTGCACGTCAGCACCGCTGATGTAATGTATCACGAGCTTGTCGCAGCTATTACGGTTTTAATGCCTTATAACAAAATATCAAAACCTATGCAGCTTAGTGATATACCATCAAAAAAGCAGAGGTTTATATAAGGTGTAGTTTTTGGAAAATTTTTGCATCAGCTCCATTGAAGTAGAGAATGCTCATGTGTATCCCTTAACTAATGTGCAACTGCAACAGGTGGTGTTGAAAAATCTTTTTCCTAACTGTCGCGAAGTATTAGTGCGCACTAGTTCTGGAGTTGACAAACTACTTTATGCCGAAATTAACCGAATGTTACAACTAGATTTTAACGAGCCATCTTCAAGTGCTTGGAGCTCATCTATGCGGCCAAATCGCCAGTGCTTAGATGCGCGTAAACTAAACGAGGCCGAGGAAAAAAAGATGCCTATCCGTTTTCTAGAATCGATAAAATTATTTCACGAATGCCCAAGGCCAATATAATTTCAAAATTAAAAGATGCGTATTGGCAATTTGAATTGACTAAAGATTCAAGGACACTAACAGCGTTAACCATTCCAGGTCGCCCGCTGTACACAGTTAAGGTCATGCCATTAGGCCTATGCAATGCAACCTCCACCATGTGTCGCTTCATGGACGACTTTATTCCTCCTAATAATGCGTGCATTGTCTCTGAAAATTTCTCTACTCATCTTTCAGTGTTGGTACGTCTCGCAAAGCCAACTTAACGCTGAACATTGACAAATCCATTTTTGTGTGAATAGAGTTAGTTATCTAGGGTAAGTAATAGGAAGCGGTGGTATCCGTACGGATCCCGTAAAAATTCATTGTATTGTTAACTGGCCAGCGCATATAAGCCTCAAGCAGGTTCGCGGGTTCTGAGGAGTATGCGGCTGGTTACGCAGAGTTAACGTGTTTGCCGCGAAGAAAAGTTCGTTTGGCACATGAGGCTATGGAAAAGTTAAAAACCATTCTAACCACTGCACCTTTGCTACAGAATACCGATTTAAAAAAAAAAAATGCTTTTTTCATTGCGAAGTCAACTATTATGGATTAGGGGCTGTTCTTGTTCAACTTTCACCTGATAATAACCAAATGCCAATCGCGTTTATGTCAAAAGAAGTGGAACCGCGCCCAACGTAACTACAGTGTGACGGACCGTGAGTGTCTGGCCGTAATCTTGGCTATTAAAAAGTGTAGATGCTACTTAGAACTACTGGAGTTTAAAGTGGTTACGGATCACTCGAGTCTGTAGTGGCTCATCCGTCGAAAAAATGCAGCCGGCAGACTCTCTAGGTGGATTTTTTACCTGCACCCTTATAAACGAGCTCGAACCCAGCCGAGGGAAATAAATTTTATTTTTGGCTGTTGTGTCTGTTGAGTAGAGACGGCAGCAAGAAATGCGGTCAGTTAGGAGTTCGAACCCTTGTAATGGAACTTTTTTTTTTAATTTATCTTTATTACTACTAAAGCAAACGAGCGCGTAGCGCGAGCAGCATTTGGTGTTTGAATAAGAGAGTTCAGGGTATCCCCTACTCGGTAGCTCCCGACTAGAACCTCTTACTCGTTTATAAATAGATAAGTGAAAATAAAGACATTTAAATATATATTCAAAATCTCATTCTCTTTTTATGTATATATATTAACAACTTTCTCTATTTCAGAAGAACTAAATATTGTTCATTATTTTTTATTACAGACAAAAAAAAAAACAACTATTTTGTACAGAATAAATATCAAATTTATTAAAAAGACTGTACACCTCTCTTTTAGATACGGTATATACAATTTCTCTCTCTATTGCATAAAAAATGAAAATCTTATATATATATATATAGATACATACTGTATTATAAGTCTTTAATATTCAGTCATCTCTTTAACTTCTAACAGGGCAGTCTTAGCATGTATATCAGCTATTCCTAACTGGCTGTTTAACTGCCAAAAACCGTTCATAACAGGCTGTTTAACTGCTATAGACTGTTTAGCTGCTATAAAACCGAATAACAGATTAGTTACTATTCTAAAAATGTATAGCCGACAAGAAAAATGGACGAGAATTTGCTAAAGGAGTTATCAAAGACTAGAAATGCTTTGAAAAAAATTTGCTTAACTATTAAATTAGGTAAAGCTGAATCCGCTTTACAACTGGAAGAAATATTGAAGCCCATAACGGCACCATTACACTCGTTACTAAGAGTAATACATTTTTAAAACCGAAAAAAGAACAGCAGTCGTATTTACAACTTATTTCAAAGATTAAAGTCAGAGTTAGATACTTTGCATTTTAGACGTCGCAAACTAGATGATGATGATGATGATTTTATTGATGCCAATACGAGAATCAATAAAACTTATAACTATGATGATGCGGATGACGATCATGATGATGATCATATTAATGATAATACATTTAATCAACTCCACTCTCAATCTAATGTTAGAGTTGAAAATATGTTTAACCTAAGTGAATTAGCTAGAAACAAGATACTTGATAAAGCCTATGGACCATATAAAGATTTGAATGGTGAATTAAGGTAAGGAAATAGTAAAATTCATATATCAGAAGAAAAATGTATTCTAGACAGTGGTGAAACATGGGATCTCCCTACAGGCTTATATTCTTTAATTTATGAAAATACTACTCAGAATTATAACGACCTAGACCTACAAGATTATAAAGATATTTTAATGAAAATTTCTGCTCGCAGAAAACATAACAAACCTGATGGACAACTTATAGGAAATCGTTAAAAAAAATATTTAGCTATAATTAAATTTTTTTTTCCAAAATTATCTCAAAATGGATTTGGAGCTTCTCATACATAATAAAATTGATGCAGTAGATAAATCAATAAACGAATGTTTTAATAAAGTTAATATAGAAATTCTAAAACTGAGAAGTGATATTAATTTATATAATAATACGATTTTTGGAAAACTTGAAGAGAATAATATTAGTTAAAAAAAATTTTTGCAAGAATCAATATATTAATAATGAAAATAATGATTAAGAGAATATATTATGTGAGTGAAAATGTTAAATTAAAGAGTATCAATACAAATAGCTTCAATGAACTTAAGACGTTTTTGATTACGTATATCAATAGTGAAAATATTGCGTTGAGAGAGTATAAAAAAAAGGAAACTGTCAAAGTAAGGGAGTCATTTGCATTGTTGAAAGGTTGACTTAAGGAAAAAGAACTATTATAAATATAAACAAGTAAGAGGTTATAGTCGGGTGATAGGTATAAAATTAAAGATACTTGATATATATACACTATTCTAGAAGCTACATGTCAAACTTGGTGATATTATTTAACGAAATTGCCCAAAAAACAGGATTAGTTATCGATTTTTATCGATTACTTGGAAACGGGGCAAGTTATCGAATATAGAAAACAACCTCGATCTGCGCGGGGACTAGGAGGACATACAGCCAAAACTCAAATTTCAAGACTCTAGCTCTTATAGATCCTTGCGTTTATACGACGAACGGACGGACGGACGGACAGACAGATGGACATGGCTAAATCAACTCGGCTATTGATGCTGATCAAGAATATATATACTTTATGGGGTCGGATATGCTTCCTTCGTCCGTAACATACATTTGCACAAATACATTATACCCTCTTTACCCATTTTCAATGGGTTCAGGGCAGAAAATTTGAGTTAAATTCTTGGGACTGTTTATGGATAAGGATCAAAACATTGATATCCAGAGTAAACGTCTTTAAAACGTTGGGAAGTCGATTCAAGAAAATGACGCAGTTAATTATCGTTTTTTTGAAGGTAACGTTATTGGATAAGCACAAAACTTGCAAATGCTCATTAGAAAAGAAAAACTTAATGAAAAATTAGCGAGTGTCGAGGACTTTGTATTTAAATACTACTCAAAATCGTATTAAAGAATGTAGAAATGCAAATTGAAGGCTAGAAAATATCATTAAAATTGTTAAACAAACCAACATAATCTAAAAAAAAAAAAAGTAAGAGGTTCTAGTCGGGAGCTGTCGACTAGGGGATACCTTGAACCCTCTTCTTCTAACACAAAATGCAGCTCGCGCTATGCGCTCGTTTGCTTTGGTTGTAATAAAGATAAATAAGAAAAAAAACCAATTTCCCTTGGCAGGGTTCGAACTTGCATCAGACCGCATTACTTGCTGCCGCCTCTACTCACCAGCCATACCAGACAAAAAAAAAAAAAATTTCCTCGGTAGGGTTCGATCTCGTAACCGCGCTACTTTCCGAAGCCTCTACTCAATAGCCACATCAATAATTAAATCTTAATGAGAAAAAAACTAATTTAAATAGCAGCACAGAAACAATATATTCGCCATTGCAATGCTGTTGATAGAATTCAAAACAGACGCGAATGAATGAATGAATTCTTGGAATTGGAATTGAAATTCTACTTAGAACTACTGGAGTTTAAAGTGGTTACGGATCACTCGAGTCTGTAGTGGCTCATCCGTCGAAAAAATGCAGCCGGCAGACTCTCTAGGTGGATTTTTCACCTGCACCCTTATAAACTTACAGTAGCGCGGTCAGTTACGAGCTCGAACCCAGCCGAGGGAAATACATTTTTTTTTTGGCTGTTGTGTCTGTTGAGTAGAGACGGCAGCAAGAAATGCGGTCAGTTAGGAGTTCGAACCCTTGTAATGGAACTTTTTTTTTTAATTTATCTTTATTACTACTAAAGCAAACGAGCGCGTAGCGCGAGCAGCATTTGGTGTTTGAATAAGAGAGTTCAGGGTATCCCCTACTCGGTAGCTCCCGACTAGAACCTCTTACTCGTTTATAAATAGATAAGTGAAAATAAAGACATTTAAATATATATTCAAAATCTCATTTTCTTTTTATGTATATATATTTACAACTTTCTCTATTTCAGAAGAACTAAATATTGTTCATTATTTTTTATTACAGACAAAAAAAAAACAACTATTTTGTACAGAATAAATATCAAATTTATTAAAAAGACTGTACACCTCGCTTTTATATACGGTATATACAATTTTTCTCTCTATTGCATAAAAAATGAAAATCTTATATATATATATATAGATACATACTGTATTATAAGTCTTTAATATTCAGTCATCTCTTTAACTTCTAACAGGGCAGTCTTAGCATGTATATCAGCTATTCCTAACTGGCTGTTTAACTGCTAAAAACCGTTCATAACAGGCTGTTTAACTGCTATAGACTGTTTAGCTGCTATAAAACCGAATAACAGATTAGTTAATATTCTAAAAATGTATAGCCGACAAGAAAAATGGACGAGAATTTGCTAAAGGAGTTATCAAAGACTAGAAATGCTTTGAAAAAAAGTTGTAAAGCTGAATCCGCTTTACAACTGGAAGAAATATTGAAGCCCATAACGGCACCATTAAACTCGTTACTAAGAGTAATACATTTTTAAAACCGAAAAAAGAACAGCAGTCGTATTTACAACTTATTTCAAAGATTAAAGTCAGAGTTAGATACTTTGCATTTTAGACGTCGCAAACTAGATGATGATGATGATGATTTTATTGATGCCAATACGAGAATCAATAAAACTTATAACTATGATGATGCGGATGACGATCATGATGATGATCATATTAATGATAATACATTTAATCAACTCCACTCTCAATCTAATGTTAGAGTTGAAAATATGTTTAACCTAAGTGAATTAGCTAGAAACAAGATACTTGATAAAGCCTATGGACCATATAAAGATTTGAATGGTGAATTAAGGTAAGGAAATAGTAAAATTCATATATCAGAAGAAAAATGTATTCTAGACAGTGGTGAAACATGGGATCTCCCTACAGGCTTATATTCTTTAATTTATGAAAATACTACTCAGAATTATAACGACCTAGACCTACAAGATTATAAAGATATTTTAATGAAAATTTCTGCTCGCAGAAAACTTAACAAACCTGATGGACAACTTATAGGAAATCGTTAAAAAAAATATTTAGCTATAATTAAATTTTTTTTTCCAAAATTATCTCAAAATGGATTTGGAGCTTCTCATACATAATAAAATTGATGCAGTAGATAAATCAATAAACGAATGTTTTAATAAAGTTAATATAGAAATTCTAAAACTGAGAAGTGATATTAATTTATATAATAATACGATTTTTGGAAAACTTGAAGAGAATAATATTAGTTAAAAAAAATTTTTGCAAGAATCAATATATTAATAATGAAAATAATGATTAAGAGAATATATTATGTGAGTGAAAATGTTAAATTAAAGAGTATCAATACAAATAGCTTCAATGAACTTAAGACGTTTTTGATTACGTATATCAATAGTGAAAATATTGCGTTGAGAGAGTATAAAAAAAGGAAACTATCAAAGTAAGGGAGTCATTTGCATTGTTGAAAGGTTGACTTAAGGAAAAAGAACTATTATAAATATAAACAAGTAAGAGGTTATAGTCGGGTGATAGGTATAAAATTAAAGATACTTGATATATATACACTATTCTAGAAGCTACATGTCAAACTTGGTGATATTATTTAACGAAATTGCCCAAAAAACAGGATTAGTTATCGATTTTTATCGATTACTTGGAAACGGGGCAAGTTATCGAATATCGAAAACAACCTCGATCTGCGCGGGGACTAGTAGGACATACAGCCAAAAGTCAAATTTCAAGACTCTAGCTCTTATAGATCCTTGCGTTTATACTTACGGACAGACTTACGGCCGGACGAACGGACGGACCGACGGACAGACAGATGGACATGGCTAAATCAACTCGGCTATTGATGCTGATCAAGAATATATATACTTTATGGGGTCGGATATGCTTCCTTCGTCCGTAACATACATTTGCACAAATACATTATACCCTCTTTACCCATTTTCAATGGGTTCAGGGCAGAAAATTTGAGCTAAATTCTTGGGACTGTTTATGGATAAGGATCAAAACATTGATATCCAGAGTAAACGTCTTTAAAACGTTGGGAAGTCGATTCAAGAAAATGACGCAGTTAATTATCGTTTTTTTGAAGGTAAGGTTATTGGATAAGCACAAAACTTGCAAATGCTCATTAGAAAAGAAAAACTTAATGAAAAATTAGCGAGTGTCGAGGACTTTGTATTTAAATACTACTCAAAAATCGTATTAAAGAATGTAGAAATGCAAATTGAAGGCTAGAAAATATCATTAAAATTGTTAAACAAACCAACATAATCTAAAAAAAAAAAGTAAGAGGTTCTAGTCGGGAGCTCTCGACTAGGGGATACCTTGAACCCTCTTCTTCTAACACAAAATGCAGCTCGCGCTATTTCCCTTGGCAGGGTTCGAACTCGCATCAGACCGCATTACTTGCTGCCGCCTCTACTCACCAGCCACACCAGACAAAAAAAAAAAAAATTTCCTCGGTAGGGTTCGATCTCGTAACTGAGCGCGCTACTTTCCGAAGCCTCTACTCAATAGCCACATCAATAATTAAATCTTAATGAGAAAAAAACTAATTTAAATAGCAGCACAGAAACAATATATACGCCATTGCAATGCTGTTGATAGAATTCAAAACAGACGCGAATGAATGAATGAATTCTTGGAATTTGTGCTTTCTGCTGCTCGTGTTGGCATTTTCTTTCGTGTTTCCAAACCGATCTTGATGAAATTTTGGTGTATTCTCAAAATGACAATTCCATTTAAATTGTGGCTTAATTAGGTAGGCAATACAAGTTGGTTTACTAACATGATTTATAGCTTTGCGGTGGTAGCGGGGAGGTGGCGATAGCTATCAAATGAAAGATACTTCTACTCCTATAGGCAGTAATTTTTGACAATTTCTATGATCATATGTGCTGATTTTTGATTTGTTTTTCTTATGTATACAATAAATTGTATTGAAATTAAATTAAATGTAATTTAATTAATAAAGTTAATGAAAACTATGAAATTAATTTATTTATTTTAGAAACTGTTAAATAGAATTCAGGGCAACTTAAAAAAGTCAAGGTTACTATGAAATCTGTTCACTTTTAGGAAAAAAAATAAATTAAGTTAACTGCCTTTTTAGGATAGATGCCTCTTATGTCAGTGCAAAGTACCCGAGGCAGCTAAGCATATTATACTGTATATACCATTCTAGAAGCTACATGTCAAGTTCGGTGACTCTAGCTCTTATTATTTACCAAAATTTGCTCAAAAAACAGGATTTCGATTTTTATCGATTACTTGGAAACGGGGCAAGGAATTTTTTAATTTATATTACTCCGTCTGCATTTGCTGTAATCATAAACTTTGTATACACAAATTCAGAATCAAATTAAAAAAAAGGCGACTCTGTTTTTTGTTTTTTCAAAAATGCATTATTTAAACAATTAATATACAATCTTAGGTATAGAATAATATCTTTTTTTCTCTATTTTTTTGGTATACAATTTACATAAGTTTGATCTAAAAATATTAACCTATTATTTGTTGTGTATGTTTTATTCTCAAATAGACAATCTTTAAAGCACTGCACACTCATGTTTTCCAAGATCGATTTTTTAACGCCCTTTGCCTTTTTAACGCAACGCCCGTCCTCAAGTTTCAAAGAATATATTTTGGGTCGAAGACCTATAAATTCTTGCATTGTCCTACCATTACCCTCATCTTTCATCATGCCTAAGACTTTTTTATTAAGTCTCTTAAGGGAATATTTATGGGCAGGATCATCAGAATATTTAGATGTGTCGAACTTCATATCGACATCATCTTTAATATCTGCAAAGAAATCTTCTGTCTTCATTGTATATATAATGAAATCGGTATCCATATAATTTAGTTTGTAGCATATAATTATAATGAAAACCGTACATTAACAATTCTGAAAGATCTAACACTGTAAAACCTAAATATATTGGCTTATTATAATAGTTCTGCAATCTTTTCATTTGGGTAGCATACATGTACGATCCCAGGTTTCGGTATAACGCAAATGTTTTTTATTGATTGTGGAATTAACTTAAAAGAACATGAATGCGGCTTAGATGTAGTTATAATCTTTTAGGAGTTACAAAATTATACGTGCGTGCGATGCTTATGAGTTATTGGTATCGACTGACTCTACTTCGTTTACATTCTGTAAACGTTCGAGCGACTTCTGCTAATTTACAGACGACACGATCAGAACCGACAGCCACTACGTGTTTGACGTTGATTATCATATCCTACATTCGGCTGTCCTGACGGACAATTCGCCTCGGATTGGTCAAGCCATGGTTTCATAAACTCTGCCACTGTCAACGTCTTACACGGGCCTTCTGTATCTGCCATTTTTTCTACCTCATACCTTCCGTGATTATTTACCTTCACAACTTTATACGGTCCGAGATACTTTCCCTTAAGTTTTAAGCCTGTCCCGTATTGTGTACGCTTTATAGCTACCATGTCATTAACTTGATATTGTCTGTCTGGTTTTCTCTTAGAGTTGAAAGCCTTTTTATTTTCTTCTTGTATTTTCCTTATATTTTCACGAGCTTCCTCTCTACATTTTTCACGTTCCTCGTCGAGCTCTGTAATTAACGACTGCTTCACTAATTCTCTTAAGTTCGGCTCGCTACTTATACGCATGTCCATTCCAGTTAATATCTTGAAAGGTGAGACTTTAGTGCTTCGCGGCTCTACGCTATTTATGATTTGTTGAACTTTACTCAAGTGTTTGTACCAGGCACCTGCATCTCCTAGACTCAACTTCGATAGCATCGGTACCACAATTTTGTGCATGCGTTCTACCTGCCCATTACCACGCGGAACTCCAGTTGCAATCATTAAATGTTGAATATTACGCTTTTCACAATATTCACTAAATAAATGGGACGTGAATGCAGCGCCTCTATCTGACACTATTCGTAAAGGATTACCAAAGTTTGTAGCCTGTACTTCCAAGCTCTTAATGACTTCATCTATACCTGTGCTTCGAGTAGAGTACAACCAAACATATTTCGAGAATGCATCAACCACCACAAAGATATAATTGTACAGCTTTTTGGTTATCTCCATTGGCCCAACGTGGTCAATGTGGTAAGTCAATAAGGGTCTATCGCCCTTATCTATAGGCGTTAAATACCCCTCCCGCTTGCCAAATTTCTCGTTAACAATAATGCACTCTATACAACTGTCAACAATTCGTGCTACTTTGTCCTTCAATTTCGGAATGAAATACGATCGCTCAACTAAGTCCTGTGTCTTTTTTGCAGAAAAGTGACCTTGTTTGTGCGCTATCAATATAATCTCATTTTCCATTTGGGCTGGTACTACAATGAGCTCTTTGTTTGGGTCCTTAAATAAAAATTTATTATCTATGTAATAGTCTTCAAATGCTCTCTCTTCAACAAGACTCCGTATAACCCATTCGTCCGCTAATTGCGCTTCTCTTAACCGGTGTACGATAGTGTCGGTAAGCATATAACAGGAAACACGGCTTAAGGCATCAACGTGCCTCATCTTTGAACCTGATCGATGTTCTATTATAAAATCGTAGTCCTGCAAGTACATTGCCCAGCGCGCTACCCTCAATGGAACGTCTTTCTTTTTCATTGTCATTGTGAATGCATTACAATCCGTGACTATTTTGAATTTTATTCCCAACAGATAAACACGCCATTTAGTTAAGGATTCAATAATAGCAAGAACTTCGAGATCGTAAACTGGGTACTTTTCTTAGCAAGGTTTAGTCTTACGACTCATGTACTGCACTGGATGATAGAAACCATCTTCAAAACTCTTTTGCAACATAACTGCCCCATAGCCCCATTTCGACGCATCTGTATGTATTTCTGTCTCTAAATCCGGACTATATAACTGCAAAACAGGTTTGCTGGTCAAAGCAACCTTTAACTGCTCAATTGCAACCTGTTGTTGATCATTGAATTCAAACTTGGAGTCCTTGCGTAACAAGTCGGATAGTGGTTTAGCAATAATGGAAAAGCCCTCAATAAATTTTCGGAAATATGACGTGATTCCAAGAAATCGTTGAATAGCTTTTTTATCTTTTGGGATGGGAAAGTTAGCTACTGCCTCAGTTTTTTCTTTACTTGGCCTAATTGAGTTGTCTTCAATTATGTATCCCAGAAACTGTACTTTTGTCTGCAACAGCTGGCACTTGGTCCAATTTATGCGCAATCCATTTTTTGCAGCCACCGTCAAAACTCTACTTAGTTTCTGTACCCCCTCGTTTATATCCTTACTTGGAATGATGACGTCATCCATGTATACAACTGCGTCATTACTCTTAACTAAGTCGCGCAAAACAGCCATTATGAATTGTGTAAATACTGCTGGGGACTTTGAAATTCCAAACGGTACATACAGAAACTCATATTGACCGTTCTGAGTAACAAAGGAAGTGTATTTTTGCGAGTCTTCATCTACTGGGACGTGAAAGAAACCATTGGTCAAGTCAAGTGTGGTAAACACCTTTGCACCCCGAAGCTTTTCTAATACTGTGTCCATGTGTGCCATTGGAAAATTATCTCGAACAATTTTTTCGTTAAGTTTCCTGTAGTCGCAACATAATCGTTTCTGCCCATTTTTCTTTGCAACCAAAACCACTGGAGAGGCAAATTCTGATACGCTCGGCTTAATAATCTTCTGGGCTAGCCATTCTTCTACCTGATTGTCGACAATTTTCTGATCACTATGTGCTAGCCGCCTAGGGTGCTGGAAAACTGGAACTTCGTTATTTAAAATTATTTTCATTTTGACGGGCGCATTCACATTTCGTTGCGGTTGATAACTTTGTACGATATTCCTAACCTTGCTTTCATACTCCTGACTGAGATGAGACAAATTCAAATTATCCGTAATTTCTCCATTCTCTGTACCTGTCATGCAAATACCTTCAAATTCCGAGAGCAATTCTGCGCAAGAAGAACGTAGCCTCTGATCTTGCGGCTTCCTATCAATTTTAACGTTATTGTCGACGATTCGACGAATAAACTGCGTTCCGTTTTTAGTGACCTGCATGTCAATATGTTCAAGAATAGTTCTTCCTAAAATTGCTTCAAACCTAATGTCCTCATCTTGAATAACGTGGAACTCTATCTGCATTTCAATCTTGTCAATGGTGACGGGTATGGTAATGCTTCCGAAGGTTAGAACTTGACTTTCCCCGATACCTGTTAGACATTTTTCAAGGCCACTTACTCTTAAATTTCCAAGTTTTAAGAATATGCTTCTGCGAAGTAAACACAAATCGGCGCCTGTATCAACGAGGCCTTTAAATTTTACATCTGCATACACAATGTCTTTGAGCTCAAGTCCTGTTGAAGTAAAACTGCTAGTCGGCTTTCTGATCTTTTCCATATTTTGAACACTATGTGTGTTTAAGCTATTTTCCTGTTTTATCGCAATTTGAACTTTGCAGCTTGCGGCGCGATGCTGTCCGCATTTAAAACAATTGAAAGAAACTTTTTTGCAGTCTTTCTTAAAATGAGAATCGTCTCCGCACTTAAAACACTTTTTTGCCTTTTCGGTCGACTCGACTGGTTGATCCTCTCTGTTTGTGTGCGTCCAATTCTTGCTCTTTTGTTCCGACCCGCCGCGAGACTTTTTGTAGGCCTCAATTTGAACTTTTAGCTGCCTAATATCCCTGGCCTGATACAACATTGCTTTGTTTGTTCTGCTATCTGGAATGCCTGCAACAAAATATTCAATCAAACTAGCGTCATCCAAGTTTATTGGCTTTGCAATTTCCATTAAAGCATACAGAAACTCTTGCAAGGATTCTCCTTTCTTCATTTGGCGCTTCTGTAAAATTCTATGAATCTCTGCCGTGGACAATTTTATTGTAAATTCTTCAAGAAGTGCGGTTTTTAAAGACTCCCAGTCTCTAACTTCTCGCAAACTTCGAACAAATGATTTTGCAGCCCCAGTTAACAACTGTTTAGCATATATAAAAAGTTGTAGTCTGCTCCACTGCACTGTCATCGCACATTCCTCTAACTCTTCAACCCATTGATTAATGTCTCGACTATCAGAGCCTGAGAATTGTGAAACACTGCCTTCTAAATCTTTTAACGTAAACCACGATCTGTTTTCTGTTCGTTCTTCATTTGATGCAACATTCTGTCCTGGGCTACTTAAAGCTGTTATAACAGACTCATCGTCGTCTTCCTCGTCGTGGTGGCCATAATGAAGTAACAATCTGTTTTGTAAGTCGCGTTTTACACCGGTCGTCTGCAAACTAAGCTCGGATAATTTTAGTCGCAAGTCCGCGACTCTCAATACCATTATCTCATCGACCTGCATCGTTACAGCTGCACTAATATTTTAAATATTAAGAATTGATATTTTCAGATCTTATTGCTAAAAAAATTATCAATAACTTTTTTCTAACATGCAAAATGCAACTGCATACGTTTATCGGATAATATCGATATAGCTTTTATGTGTTTATTCAGATAAATCGAACAGCCACCGCTTCTGCTAACGTCCACTTTCTGCACATGCAAAACTTAATTGGCTGCCTCTCGTTGCTTTTCCGCGCTGTCGACTATCGAACGCTGCTCTCGTCTCTAATACGAAATCGCTTTGCTTAACTCACCACGATGCATAAGCCTCTTGCCTTCGTTGTTTTGTGCCGTTTTCGCTGCCTGTTCGTTGCTAATGCGCGTTGCTTCTACTCGTTGCTTCTGCTGTCGCTGAATTTGACAACACCATGAAATTCTGCACTGAGCTCGCTGCGTCTTCGCACTCGCTGCCTCCGACGTTGCCTCTGCTGTCACCGAATTTCACAACTTGAAATTCTGCACTGAGCTTGCTGCGTCTTCGCATTCGCTGCCTCCGACGATGCCTCTGCTGTCACCGAATTTCACAACTTGAAATTCTGCACTGAGCTTGCTGCGTCTTCGCACTCGCTGCCTCCGACGTTGCCTCTGCTGTCACCGAATTTCACACACTGAAATTCTGCACTGAGCTTGCTGCGTCTTCGCACTCGCTGCCTCCGACGATGCCTCTGCTGTCACCGAATTTCACACAATGAAATTCTGCACTGAGCTTGCTGCGTCTTCGCACTCGCTGCCTCCGACGTTGCCTCTGCTGTCACCGAATTTCACAATCCCATGAAATTCTGCATTGAGCTTTCTGCGTTTTCCGCGCACGTCTCCTTAAGTCGCAACTTTGCAATTTATATCAGCGTCAAACTTTACCATCGCCAACACACGTAGTATATGCAATTTATGTCTATATAACACAGCCCTGCATTCGTTCTTTTCTTGTCTACTCAATCAAAAATCTCGGACGAGCCCCCAATTTGTACGATCCCAGGTTTCGGTATAACGCAAATGTTTTTTATTGATTGTGGAATTAACTTAAAAGAACATGAATGCGGCTTAGATGTAGTTATAATCTTTTAGGAGTTACAAAATTATACGTGCGTGCGATGCTTATGAGTTATTGGTATCGACTGACTCTACTTCGTTTACATTCTGTAAACGTTCGAGCGACTTCTGCTAATTTACAGACGACACGATCAGAACCGACAGCCACTACGTGTTTGACGTTGATTATCATATCCTACATACATAATATCCGAGAATTGTACTGAGCTATGAAAATTAGCTTTTGTTATTAATGCCCCAGCTTCCAATCTATGCGACATGATGTTTCCCATGCAGTTACTAATTTAATGTTTTTACGTTTTCAAAATTTCCTATTGTTTTCCCATATACTGCATTATTTAATAGTTTAAAAAAATCGAATTCCAAATTATTTTTCGCTTGCGTTCTATAATGAATATTAATATAAATATATTTTTTTAACCAAGGTGACTGCTTAAACCGTAATATACGGTTAATCTTAGTTAGCCGCAAGCCATTATAAATACATTGTTGAAGATTTCTATAATATTTGGGATACTTATATTTCGGTCTTAGGTCAGCGATTAGTTTTTTAACTGTACACTTTGCAGTCGGTTTTTGATTGCTTGGACAAAACGACAAGTCATTATGCATATTATGAAGGGATGCCGCCACGAATACTATTTTGTATACACCTTTGCATGTTTATGTCTGTGAACAAAACGAAAATTTTTGAAAACATTTGTAAGCAAAAGTACATCTGTCTTTGAACACAGCTCCATATAATCTCTGTGGCTCAAAAAATCTCCATACGTTCTGAGCATGTAAATAAGCTTCATCTGAACATTCTCTATTTGCAAGACTGTTGAACATTTTTTCCCTTGGTGGTACTGAAGTTTCTTGCAAACATTCAAAACTTGTTTAATATTCATAAGGAAAAACTCCCTTCCTTTGCACTAGATTAAAGTGCGCTTCATCAGAGAAAACAGTTATGAAATTTTTATGATCTAAATAATTCATAAATCGAAATGAATCTTAACGAGAAAGAAGGGCTATCTTCGGCACGCCGAAGATTTAATACCCTTGCAGACCGAACCTATTCGGTTATCACGAATTCTAAGCACTTTGTGCTTGCTTCTGTCTGACTTACGTCCATATCCTTGTCAAAAAAAAGATGTGATCGAAAGCGAACAGTCGAAGAATATTAATATATATATATATATATATATATATATATATATATATATATATATATAGTGACATATGTACCACACCCACAACATATACTATAAGCATACACACACATAACATATGTCCACAGCACCTAATGCATACCCCTTATACATAAGCCCTAGCAACTAAGCGCACTAAATATGTAACACCCCAATTTGTAACAATAAACCTAGAGCCCCAAAAATCATAAATTCTTGGTGAAAATAACAATTCTGGCGTGGGACCGATCGTAAAATCGAAAACCATTAGACATAAACATCCGCCACAATCGTTATTCCCACCAAATGCCCAAATTGCCAACGCAGCTCAAATTCAGGCTCTTAGAATATTCCAGAAACTCATTAAAGAGAATGAGAGCATTGTTTAAAGAGAGCGAGCTCATGATCTTGAGCCCTTAGCCGAGGTTTGCTAAGCGTTGACAAAACTTCAATAATTGAGTTCTACTTACGTCTTCGACGAGTCAAGTTGTATCTTGTACATTTGTAAAATTCCAATAAGTCGCGCCTACTTTTAATAAATATATTTTTTTTTCAAGTAACGCGTAGTGACTTATTTAATTGGCGCAGCCGGTAGGATACGCGAGTGATATAAGACCATTAAAGGACAATTGTAGTCCCAGGCCTTAAAGCAAATCGGAGTCGGCGCTGACGATCGACGCGAACGCATAATCATTCGAAATCGTATCCGCAAAAGGACACACGCGAAACTTGCCGCGAGTGCCTATTGACCGTTCACGGATTCCATATATCCCAGGTCAATCAAAAACCCGACATTGCAATTCCATTGCAATTAACTAGTACTCAATTAAGTATTGATGCTTTGGACAATCAGAGTTACTAGGTAGTGAATTTTATTCACTACACAACAGTGAGTGTGCCCTTGGTTTTGCATATCCTTTGATCCCTGCTAATCGCACTCATTGGTAACGCGCGCGAAATAAAGCCATAAAAAAATAAAAAGACTACACCAAGAACAACAACATCAAAAGTGAAAATGAAAACAATGGCACAAGCAGCAGAGCCAGTTTTGCAGTTGAGTGAACAACACCTTTCACAGGCACTAGGCCAGATAAGGCAAGTGCCAAACTTCCATGGAGCCACAGAGGAATTGAGCGCATTCATAAGGCGCATCGATTTCATTATGCAACTATATCCAACGAGGGACATTCGCCAACACAGCGTCCTGTTTGGAGCCACAGAGATGCAAATAGGAGGAGACGCGCAGAGGGTCACGCAGCTATCCGCTGCCAACACTTGGACCGAATTGAGGTCGGCGCTCATCTCGGAATTCAAAACACAAACACCATGTGAAGAACTGCTGAGAAGAATCTACAATACACCTTTTACCGGAAGTATTCGTAAGTTCGTAGAAGAATTAGAATATAAATCTTATGTTATATCTAATAAGCTTATATTAGAAGAAAACCAAATGAATACTATGTTGTACACTAATGCATTAAATAACACAGTTAAAGACGTGATTATGAGGAAGTTACCCGATAGGTTGTTCATGACATTAGCCTGTCATGACATAACGACAATTTCAAAGTTAAAACAAGTAGCACAGAGAGAAGGTGCCTATGATTTAGCATGGTCCGATAGAAGCAAAAATCCAAATAACCAAAATAATCCGACTAATTCCAAAAAAAATCGGGGTAACAACGATACAAGAAAAACCAAAATTATAGTCATACTACACAAAACTCAAAATCCCAAGTTGATTATAGTCCGCAGATAAACCAAGAGTTTAGTCAGAAACTAAACCAAGGCAGGGTACAAAACTCCCTTAATTATCAACCTCAATATAAAAATTCGTCCGCCTCTAATCCGCCAACAAAAAGGCAACGCGAAAGCGGTAGCAGTCAAATAAAAATGGACACGTCCGAAAATTTTCTTCAAACTGCCTCGGAATCAGAAACCGAAGAAGAACCAACCCATTCATCAGATTAAATATGAATAACAAAACATTAAAATGTGTAATAGACACGGGGTCGTCTATTAATTTAATGAAAGAAAACTTTTTAAATTTCCCCATAAAACCTTGTAAATTAGAAGTTCACACGATCAATGGTACAATAGTATTAAATCAAAGCATTTCGCTGAACCTTAGCAAACTGTGCCCCACACATCAGAAATTTTATTTACATAATTTTTCAGAAAATTATGATTTGCTATTAGGTAGAGACTTCTTAGAGAGTACTCAAGCCCTAATAGATTACAGAAATAAAACCGTAAGAATAAATGAATATACATTCACAATGCAAAACAATTCAGAAATCGAATTGCCAACGAACGAAACAAAAACCGAATATCTCGTTCCAACTCCATCCGATGACGAACAATTTGTGTTCGCCATCAACAACGAACTCTCAGAGTTCAACGAATTCCGCCTAGATCATCTGAACGATGAAGAGAAAGGCAAATTAACAAAAGTCTTACATGAATTTAGTGACATTCAGTACCGAGAAGGTGAAAATTTGACCTTTACAAGTACTGTTAAACATGTCATCCAAACTAAACATGGGTCTTCAAAAAACCGTACAAATACGCCCTAACATTCGACCAAGAAGTTGAAAACCAGATCAAAGATATGATCAAACAAGGGATAATTCGCAAATCGAAATCCCCTTACTGTTCGCCTATTTGGATCATACCCAAAATAGGGATGCATCTGGCAAACAAAAATTCAGGATAGTCATTGACTATCGAAGCCTTAATGAAGTCACAGTTGATGACAAATACCCTATACCAGCAATGGACGGTATACTAGACAAACTTGGTATATGTCAGTATTTTACTACCATTGACCTCGCAAAGGGCTTTCACCAAATCCAAATGGATGAAGGTTCTTTTCATAAGACAGCGTTTTCAACCAAAAATGGACATTACGAGTACACTCGAATGCCGTTTGGTCTGAAAAATGCACCTGCAACGTTTCAACGATGCATAAACAATCTCCTTGAAGATTAAATCTACACGGATTGACTTGTCTATATGGACGACATTATTGTATACTCCACTTCATTGGAGGAACACATATTGTCACTGAGGAGGGTATTCACAAAATTCAGGGAGGCCAATCTAAAATTGCAATTAGATAAATGTGAATTCATGAAAAAGCAAACTGAATTCATAGGCCATATAATAACAACAGAAGGTATAAAACCTAACCCAGCTAAAATCGAAGCAATTCAAAAATTCCCTATACCTAAAACAACAAAGGGAATCAAATCATTTTTAGGACTTTGCGGTTTTTACCGAAAGTTCATCCCAAATTTTGCCAAAATAGCAAAACCAATGACAGCAAGATTAAAAAAGGGTGCCGTCATAAATACAAAAGACAAACAATACATGGAAGCATTCGAAAAGTTAAAATTACTTATAATGTCCGATCCGATACTAGTATATCCCAATTTCGAGAAACAATTCTTTAGGACTTTGCGGTTTTTACCGAAAGTTCATCCCAAATTTTGCCGAAATAGCAAAACCAATGACAGCAAGATTAAAAAAGGGTGCCGTCATAAATACAAAAGACAAACAATACATGGAAGCATTCGAAAAGTTAAAATTACTTATAATGTCCGATCCGATACTAGTATATCCCAATTTCGAGAAACAATTCTCACTAACCACAGATGCCAGTAATATTGCGATAGGAGCAGTATTATCACAGGATCACAAACCAATCTGCTATGCAAGCAGGACATTAAACGAACACGAAATTAATTATTCGGCAATAGAAAAAGAATTTTTAGCTATTGTCTGGGCCACCAAATACTTCAGGTCCTATCTATTTGGAAGAAAATTCGAGATCCTTAGTGATCACAAACCCCTAGTATGGCTAAGCAGCATGAAAGAACCCAACATGAAGCTACAAAGATGGAAAATCAAGCTAAATGAGTTTGATTACCATATCAAATATGTCCCTGGAAAAGAAAATTATGTAGCAGACGCTTTATCGCGAATCAAAATAGAGGAAAATCTATTAGGCGAAACTCCAGATAGCTTAGCCGTAACAATCCACAGTGCCCAGGAAGATAATGAGAATCATATTCCCATTACAGAAAGACCCGTTAACTATTATAACAGGCAACTTGAATTCATAAAAACCAATAGCAACCAAGTAGAAACAATACGCTACTTCCACAAACTAAAAATTAAAATCTCTTATCAGGAAATGACCCACGAATACGCTAAAGAATTGATCAAAGAATATCTATGCACTAAGAAAAGTGTAATTTACTTCCATAACGAAGCAGACTTCATAATTTTCCAAAAAACTTACATTGAAATAATAAATCCCAGTAACTTAACAAAGGTAATGAAATCTACCAAACAAGTCATAGACATCCAAACTTATGCGCACTTCAAGGAAATCATCCTTAAAAACCATAAAGACTTATTGCATCCAGGTATAGAGAAAGTCACAGCCTTTTTCAAGGAAAAATATTGCTACCCTGACCACCAAAAGTTGATACAAAATATCATAAATGAATGCGAAATATGCAACGTAGCCAAAACGGAACACAGAAATACTAAACTCTCCTTTCAAACGACTCCAGAAATGTTTAACCCCCGAGAGAAATACGTCATGGATTTTTATATCATTGACAACAGACAGTTTCTATCTTGTAGTATAGACATTTATTCCAAATACGCAGCATTAATAGAGATAAACAGTAGAGACTGGCTCGAAACAAAACGGGCAATCCTCCAAATCTTCAACCTAATGGGTAAACCAATAGAAATCAAAGCCGACAAAGATTCAGCATTCATGTGCGCAGCATTCCAATTATGGTTACAGTCCGAAAACGTCCAAATAAGCATAACCACTAGTAAAAACGGAATTTCTGACATTGAGAGATTTCACAAAACAGTTAACGAAAAACTAAGAATTATAAACAGCGAGTCCGACCCAGAAAACAAATCAACAAAATTCGAAACTTTATACATACAATCATAAAACGAAACATAATACAACTGGTAGAACACCAGCTGATATCTTTATATATGCCGGAACCCCCGCATATAATACCCAGAAATCAAGCTCAATAAAATAACAAATTTAAACGAAAAGCGCCAAGTTTTTGATATAGACACTAGATTTAAGGAATCACCTTTAGTAAGATCTAAAACTACAACCCCTTTCAAGAAAACGGGAAACCTCAGACAAGTAGATGATAAGCATTTCGAAGAAACTAACAGAGGTAGAAAAATCACACATTACAAATCTAAATTTAAGAAGAAAAAGAAAATTAATGTAAGTAAATACGATAATTCCAGATCAAATGGCCAAGAAAACCCAACTTAAACTGACAGCATATTTAATGCTATTCATAATAAGCACTTTCGTCCGAGAAGCCCAACTCCAAAGTATAGAAATCAACCCGACCCAAGCCAAAAATGGTTACTTAATCTTTAAAACAGGAGAAATACATCTACCCGTAAACTACGAATACCATTATCTGTCCGTCAATATAACTAAAACAGAAGAAACCTATAACAAATTAATCAAACAAACCGAAGAATTCGAAACATTTTCACAAATAAAATACTTAAAAGAAAAATTAGAAAGAGAAATGAACGGCATAAGAATAGCAAAACGCAGCAAACGCGGTCTTGCTAACTTTATGGGTACAATTTATAAATATCTATTCGGCACATTAGATCAACAGGATAAAGAAGAATTAGAATCCAAAATGAATAACAGAAAATAGCGTACAAGCAAACGAACTAAATCAAGTAATAGAAGCAGTCAATACAGGCATAGAAACTATAAACTTTTTAAATCAAGCAGACGAGGAAAACCAAAGGCTAGCACTTCTCATATTTAACCTCCAAGAATTTACTGAATACATAGAAGACATAGAGTTAGGTATGCAACTCACTAGACTGGGAATTTTCAACCCAAAACTATTAAAACATGACACTTTACAGCATGTCAACTCAGAGAAAATATTAAATATCAAAACCTTAACTTGGTTAAAGACAGATACTAACGAAATTTTAATCATTTCACATATTCCAAGAGAAATAATCAAAACACCAATTTTCGAAATATTGCCTTATCCAGATAACGATAACAATATACTAACAGAAATTATCCACGACAAGTATTTCATACAAAACAAACAAGCCTACACGGCAAGTACCAAAGAATTAACTACAAATAAATGCATAACAGGAATTTTAAATCAAGTCACAACAGAATGTAGTAACACCAAAACAAGAAAGAACTTTGAAATTAATTACATCGAGCCGAACATGCTCATTACTTGGAACCTACCCAAAACACTTTAAAGACAAGATTGTAACAATAGAGAAATAATAGTCGAAGGTAACAACCTTATAAAAGCGTCAAACTGTTCAATCCATTTAGACGAAAAATTAATCACAAGTACATTATTAGATTATACACAAACAATCTATGTAAGCAATAACGTAACCAAATTAGAACCATTGTCATACATTCAAGCCAAAGAAATCGTGAAAGACCAAACAAAAATGCACAATACTTTCCAAATTGTAACGTTAACAACACTTTGTATAATCATAATCATTATAATATTGTATATTATCTATAAGTTCAAAGCATTACCCCAAAGAATAATTGTCAAATACAAGAATGAAAAAGAAGAACCACAAGCAATAGAACCAATTAATATACAACCACACGAAAATATCATAAATAATAGCAACTTAAATGAAACTATTGTAACTAGTAATAATCCAACGTTATACCCAAAAATGTCCGCCTGAGGACAGGCTAATTTCTTAGGGATGGGGAAGTGACATATGTACCACACCCACAACATATACTATAAGCATACACACACATAACATGTGTCCACAGCACCTAATGCATACCCCTTATACATAAGCCCTAGCAACTAAGCGCACTAAATATGTAACATGAGACACCCCAATTTGTAACAATAAATCTAGAGCCCCAAAAATCATAAATTCTTGGTAAAATAACAATTCTGGCGTGGGACCGATCGTAAAATCGAAAACCATTAGACATAAACATCCGGCACAATCGTTATTCCCACCAAATGCCCAAATTGCCAACGCAGCTCAAATTCAGGCTCTTAGAATATTCCAGAAACTCATTAAAGAGAATGAGAGCATTGTTTAAAGAGAGCGAGCTCATGATCTTGAGCCCTTAGCCGAGGTTTGCTAAGCGTTGACAAAACTTCAATAATTGAGTTCCACTTACGTCTTCGACGAGTCAAGTTGTATCTTGTACATTTGTAAAATTCCAATAAGTCGCGCCTACTTTTAATAAAGATATGTTTTTTCAAGTAACGTGTAGTGACTCATTTAAGTATATATATGTTTTTGATCCATCACACAAAAGATAAATTTATCAAAAGGTGCCTAACTATGGAAAACGAAAATACCATCGTGGCAGCTATATGCCTTTTCATACACCTGGGCTTTATTGTCCAGTCCGTTAGTCGAAAATACCGAATCTATTTCAGTTAGCTGTTTTGTTATAGGTACCCCACGCAAAAGAGACGATATGCCAAGCTCGTTTAATATAATTTCTTACTGGTCTCTAACTCTAGCTCGGCATGAATTGAAATCTCCCAAAATAACTATTTTACTGTGATTATTAATCTCCTGCTCTAAGTGTTCTAAAAATAATTCACGAAATTCGGAAATGGAGAAGGACGGGTTTCTATAAAAAACTACATATTTGGTATCTAAGTGTTGAAATATAAGGCATTATTCGCTTGGTAGAGATCAGAAGGCACTGATCGATTCCAGCGCAAAATAAACGGAAGAAATACAAAAAAAAAAAAAAAAAAATATAAGGATTTGGCAAACTTTATTATGTTCCAGATTAATATTAACCACAGACAATATTTTAGCATGTACGACTTTGCATAAAAAATTATACCACCAGGTGGTGTAGTACTACCTGTACACATGCTACCATCGATTCGACCGAGTATGTCAAAGCTTGGCCTTCTCTCAGATGCACTAGTTGCCCTGCTATAAGCTACCTATAGAGCTGCACGGCTTATGCCGTCTTGCAAATGCACTGCAACTTTTTTTGTAGGTTGCTCCCTGACTCTTGTGGATGGTTATTGCTTCAGCAGGAACCACTGGAAATTGCAAGCGTTCAATTGTTACTTGGTTTTTTTTTTTTATATTGAAATGTTCTTAAAACTCTTTCAATTGGTGTCCAATCAGAGTGCATAGGATTTGATTTTTTTGCTCTTGCTTGCGCTCCCACAGTTGCTTCAGTAAATTTAAGCCAAAGCGTCGAAACTAACACATCAGATCCGCTGGCTGTATAGTCAATATGCATAAGCTGTCCACTTGCTCCATTGACCAAACCATCATTGGTATTTATATTGACTGTAATCATATATTTAGCTGTGGTTTTGAGCTTAAGCAGATAGGGAAGGCCTTGGGTTTCGGAAGTCTTGAAAGCCTTAATATTTTCTAAAATATTTAGCTTGTTCCTTTCAGATATTGATTTGGCCTTCAGCATATCTTTAGATTTTGAAGTATATTAGTTGGATATTATTGTAGTCGCTCGCTTTCTGATTTGAGTAGAACAACCTTATAGCATCGTTGGAAATATTATTTATTTCGGAAGGCAGAACAATTCTCTGTTGAATAAGCATCTTGTCCGTGTCAGTCATTTTTCCTGCTGACATATTATTTAATGCGATGGCAAAGGCACAATCCTCACGTTGCCGCATTATTTCAGTGAATTCAAAATATTGGAATAAATTCTAAAGTGGTGCTCCCAAAATTATGTCTCTCGAGTTTGGAGCAAAAATCCATCTATCGCTAACTGGTGGAAGCTGCTTTAGATCACCAAATGCCAATATTGAAATTCCGCCAAAGTATGTATTTGTTCTAAAAATTTGCTTTAGACGGAGATCCAAATACGACAACATTATTGCACCCATCATAGAAATTTCATCAATAATAATAAGCTTTAAATCTATAAGCTTGAATACATAGTGTTGATTGCGTCGTTACTAAGGGGCCTTAATTCCATTGAATATTGGTTTACTGGCAGAGAGAACACGGACTGGAGAGTGAGTCCAACAATTCCATAGGCTGCTTTGCCAGTTGGGGCACACAGCAATACCTTTGCAGAATCAGAGTTACAACCAACTCTGGTGTTAAATCTTAAAGTTAGTGACTGATATATAGTTGATATCAGCCTACTTTTTCCAACACCCGCCCCACCTCCAACGTAATCATAAAATGTTTGCATAACATTCATATATGTATAACGTGAGCGTAATATTGCCGTAGTTTACTGTTGAGTGTTCGCACCATTAAATTAAGCTCATTTTCTGGAACTTGTGCAGGTAATTTAATCATTCGGATTGCATTTTCGTCAGAGTTGCATATTATCTTCAAATACGTTAATGTTTCGAGCAACTTCTTGTACTGCAAATCCCCTGAACTCTTTATCAAGCAACTGAGATGCTGAAATTTCTTGGCCATAATTATTGTCATAGTTGTCTTCTTGTATCTCATCTTGTTGAAACTGAGCCTCATCCAAATATTCATATCGTCTTCTATTTGATTCGATGATTTCAAATTGTGCATTGCACGTTTGCTCATTATCAGTGCTAAGAATATCCACTTGCAAGTTCTCGAAAATAATCAGATCGGGATATATTTATGCTGTACCTTCTCCACCGAAGGATAAGAGAGTGCCTACGTTTTCTCAAAATTCCTGATCTATTTTTGAGGACCATGGGACGGCCGTCATTGGCATTGTCCTCCCGCTCTTGATCATAATTTTCCTCGTGGTCTTCTGCTGTTGAACGGGCATTGAGCGTCTTAAAATATTTGTACTTGGCAGCAAAGTCAGCTAGGCACAAATTATTTAATTTGTCCGGTCTTTGAACATAATGATCTAGCAAGTTTGGTAAAAAATAATCTTTCGAATCTGAAGGGAGTGTTTCTAAATCTTTCTTGGCTTTCACCATACCAACTCTTTGATCAGGATGCGAAGTGTTTACAAAAATCTCGCCATGGCTACATCCTGACATATGGAGTCCAAGGATATTGTATGAAGCCTCTTGCGCAGATATTTATTATATACGGATCTAATATGTATTAAATATCCATGTTGGCCCTATATAGCTTCAATATATCTTCATTATATGCATTCAACATTTTGTCACAGTATTTTCTACGCAAAAATATTTGCGGCTTTTTAAGACTCGATCTCAGTGCAAATTTATATCCAATATAATCCGTATTTATATGTGTAAGAAAACTATCAAAATTATTTAAGCTTAAAGCTTCAGCGAAACTGAACTATCTAATAGGTCTTTTATTTTCTTCCACATATCTTGATGCCTTCTAAGATTGGAATCTCCCTCTTCTAGGGGATATAGTATCTCAGTCTGAAGCATTGGAGGGTATGGCAAGTTAAAACGACAAATTTTATGCCAATCAATTTCCCTTTGGCATGAAAAGCTATGTCTGTACTGTTGGTACTTAATAACCTCTTCCAAATCTGGATTATCTCCGTTAGTTGTTATGAATCTGTCGATAAAGTCGATAACTTGACGGCTACTTTGGGAACTTTCTCATTCAGTTTAGGGGCGCTGGTTAGCCAATACATGCCATGTGATTGTGGCGATCCCCTATGTTGGATTTCAATTCTCCAATAAAAGTGAGAGGGTTGATATTCTCCAAAAATATCTGTTTTAAATCATTTCAATAGCTGCCTAAACTTATAATCAAAATATCTTGAGCAAGTCATAGGATCAGACCGAATTAGTAGAGCTTTTTCGGAACTTGAAAGATTCGCTGCTTCTTCCTCACTAAGGACTCTATTATCCAAAATGAGAGATAGAATGACCAACAGGTCACTACATTTGGTTTCAGCAGCAGAAAGAGTAATGAAAAAAGTTGGCAGCCTAAACTGACGAATCATTGCCAGCACTTTTTTCTTCTCAGCCTCCCAATGTGCCGGAGAAGATCGCAGGCCCTTAAGAACATGATATCCGTCATCATGCTGCACAATATTGCTGACAAAACCATCATCTCTCAAGTTACCAACGGTGATATTGGCGTTTCTTGATTTTTCCGAAGGCAGATAGAAATAGAACTTTTTATGCGCGTGAGCTCATAACACTTATACATATACAGAATTTTTGGGACTTTCGCGCATCGACGATCGTAATAACGAATCTGTGATTTGGCCTTTCGACAATAAGTAATTTTGCTTTTAAAAATTTCGCCACATGAAATGGTTGGGAACGATAATTCTTCTGCATCCTCATCTGTCGTCTTATCAATTGGTCGTCGACCCTCACCTGAAGCCATTGCAATACGGCCAATTATAGCATTATTTTCTATTGCCTCGTTATCAAACAAAGTTTACTCCAGGTGGACGATTAAGACAACCCTGATCAGAAGTTTCGTGGCCTTCAGAATCTGTTTCCATTCGGCAGCGAAGAAGGCTATCCACAGCTGTTATATCAGCTGGATCGGCAACAAAAGGGACTTCTTCATTGTAAGCATTTACACCTAGCCAGTCGGAAGCAACAGATACAACAGATGCTTAAGATACAATTCGGTGTTTATCAAATACCGCAACCCTTCGAGCACACGAGCCGGCCTAATTGTCTCAGTCATGAAATTATGCGCATATTCGAGCTTGCGCTTCAAATGAATTTGTACTAAATGACTGTTTTCAAAGGTGCGCGGAAGAGCTGTCACTGTTTCCGAAATAGAAATTGGTACGTTAACCACAGCTCCTCTAACTGCACATTGCTGCTCATAGCCAAGAGAAATTATCCGCATAAATGGGATTCTTGGCGAAATTAAACGCTCCTTAAGACACGTTATGTCTTTAAGACAGTCTGGAATCTCAGAAAAGTTTAACCCCTTGGACAGACGGTGTCGACGACAAGTTGAGCAAAACAAATAGTCTTCAGATGGACTTGGGAACTTATTGGATAGAAAAAATGCTTTTGAAATATCCATGTTTGGAAACTTTGCCGATAAAGTTATTTTATTTAAAAGCTTAACTTGGAAAGGAAACCAGGTTCCTCCGCAAGATATGCAAATTTCTGTAGGGCCTTTCTTAATATTTTCCAGGTATTTATCTCTGGCAGAAAAAACTCTACGCTGTCCTTGCAAGTCACGCTGTTGGTCGCGCTCTTCAGGTGACATTTCTTTTCAACATCTCTATTTCTCTGAGATTGCTGAGCTGACTGTATGGCACGATTTTGAATATATTTCTAAAGTTTATAGCTCGAGCTTCAGCCATATTTCGCAATTCGTTCTCTCTTTTGCGAGCCTGGTTTCTAGTGACTCGTCTTTGAGAGGAATTGACGACTTGCTCTCTGCGTCTTGCGATAATATTTTGACGTGCATTTCGCCGATTAAAGACGCGTCTTTCACGCTCTCCAGTGCGAATATTATGTTGAGCTGTATTAGATTCCTGCTCTAACTCTCTAACATTAACATTCAGTCTTCGCGCTACATGTGCAGAAGCATCACGTATACGGTCAGATGCACGATATTCTTCATTTTGTATGTTTGTGTTGTGTTTTCCAGTGTGTTTATTTCTTACACTATAACTTCCAAGTCCTGTCGTCTTGTAACTTGGGCTGCTGCATCTCGCTGGCGTTCTGATCCTCGGGACTCCACGTTTTGGCGACGAACAGTTTATTCCACTGTGTTTAATTCCTGCTCTTACAGTCGGACTTGTAAATCCTGTCGTCAAGTTACGTGGGCTGCTGCATCTCGCTGGCGTTCTAATTCTCGGTACTCCACGTTTTGGCGACGAACAATGTGTTCCTCTGTGTTTAATTCCTGTTCTTGCAGTCTAAATTCTAAGTATTGCCTCCTTGTAGCATGGGCGTCTGCATCTCGCTCGCGCTCTAAGGTACGGTACTGAAGATTTTGTCGCCGAACAGCATGGTCTGCTGTATTTTGTGTCTGCTCCAGAGCTTGTATATCAACATCCTGTCTTTACGTTGCGGGAGCTACTGCATCAAGATCCCTTTCATCCTGTCGAAATCGAGCACTCCTTCTTCGTTTAGATCGGGCCAGGGCGTCACTATTACGCTCTACTTTGCGAATATCAGCGTTGCACTCACGAGTGTCAGCTAAACGTTGAGAATTTCGAAAGCAAACGCCTGCAGTATTCTCTATGTAGTAGACACGACTACGATTAGTGGCATCTTGACGCCTTTGATTAGCGGATTTTTTAGACGCGCGCGGAATTTTCAATAAACTAAAGAAATTATTCCCAAATTTTTCGAATATTAAAGTTATGTTATGATAATAAAAAATAATTATATGTGAATAGAAACAAAAGATAGATTCTGAAAAAGAAAATAATTATAATATTAACGTATTTGTTAATTTAATTGTTAGTTACTATTATAAATCAATAAGTCTTTAAAAAGACTATTTAAGCTTTTAGAATAAACTTGCGATTTTTCCAGTTAGATAAAATCCAGTACAACGGGTGCAGTGCAAACATCCAAACAATATATTTGAAAGCAATGCCAGAGTCAATGCGCGTACACGAACACTAACACTCACGTATTATTGGTCCACCGCTAGCAAGTGCGCCTCACACTCTTGCACTTAATGTTCACACACGCACACACACTGTTTGATAGTATAAGGGGGTGGTGAGGTCTAACGACGAGTCAACGCACACATTCACACACAAATGTTCACTAACACCGGCGGGGAATAATTGCCGATATTACGCGGCAAAACCGATTATAGATTGAATTATTAAATATTCTTTAAAGCACTGATATAACCGAAGAACTGTTTAATTTGAGTTGCACTGAATCTTATTATTTTTTTTTTTTTTTTTTTTATCGCGAATCCCGATGCAACGTACTGCATCCCACCTCCCCAACCGACCGAGGGGCGCAGTCGTATAACGTACGACACGAAATGCAAAGTAAATATGAAGAAAAAAAAATATTAAAAAAAAAAAAGGCGATACAAACAACGAGTACGTGTACAAATACAATTACAAATAAAAATAGGACTATCTACTTGCTAAATAGTTTAGAATAGAAGACTTTATACGAGGAAGAGAAGCTTCCGAGCAGAATACTCTGTAATGCTTGTTATAGTCATCACAGAGAACCCTGAACGGTTCATGCAAGGCATAATTAGTTGAGCAAAATTGAAGCGATAAAGGTAAAAAATTACGTGTTAGTCTAGTAGGGATAGAGAAATTTAATTGGCTAATCAACACAGAAGAGTCGATTTCACCAGTAATTAATTTATGAATAAATATTACACCCAGCATGGTTCTACGATTAATTAAAGAAGGAAGGTTAATCATCAGAAGTCTACTGGAGTATGACGGTAACCGCACACGAGGATCCCAATTTAAACCACTTAGGGCAAACAACAAGAATTGTTTCTGAACAGATTCAATTCTGTCCTGATGGGTAGCATATTGTGGTGACCAGATACATGAGGCATACTCAAGAATAGGTCGTACCAAAGATATATAAAGTGTTTTTGTCGTGTACGGATCGTCAAACTCCTTTGACCATCGCTTGATGAAACCCATAACTATTCTGGCCTTATTGACCACGGTATTAACATGAGAGTCGAATTTAAGTTTATGATCAAGGATGACACCTAGATCATTAACTTCATTAGAAGTACTATTAACACGCTCAAGCGGTATGCTATCAAGGCTGTAAGAAACCAATTGAGGAGGGCTTCTATAGAAGGTCATTACCTTACATTTAGAGCAGTTTAAGTTTAACAGGTTGGCTAGACACCAAGCCTGAAACGCATCAATGTCCGCTTGTAAGAGATAACATGATGCCATATCCTTATATGCAAGGCATAATTTTACATCATCAGCATACATTAATACTCGAGAGTGAGACAGTATCGAGGGAAGGTCATTGATGAAAAGAGTAAAGATTAGCGGGCCAAGATGACTACCTTGAGGAACACCGGAAGTCACCAGAATACGTTTAGAGAATGAATTTCTGAAAAGAACCTTTTGGGTTCTGTCACGCAAATACTCTGATATCCAGTTCAAAAGATTGACTGGAAAGCCGAGAAGGCTTATTTTATGAAGCAGCAAGGAATGGTTGACAGAGTCGAAAGCCTTACTGAAATCAGTATAGATGACGTCAGTCTGCTTTCTTTCCTTAAACCCATCAATTACAAACGAAGTAAACTCAAGAAGGTTAGTGGTTGTAGATCTGCGCTTCACGAACCCATGCTGGGAAGGTGAAATAATATAACTACATAAATGCTGCAGTTGAGATGTTATAATTCTCTCAAAAGCTTTAGGTATAGCGGATAATTTGGAAATACCTCTATAGTTTTCAACATCGGACTTACTCCCTTTCTTATGGAGAGGGATAATGAATGATTCCTTCCAGATGGTCGGAAAAGATGAAGTGTTTACGGACAATTCAAAAAGTTTTAAAACAGGTTTACATAATGCTGCAGCGCAGTATCTAAGCACGCAAGCAGGAACACCATCAGGGCCCGGTGAGTAAACCGGTTTGATAGTATTAAGGTCGCTAAGAAGCGAACTTTCGGTAATAATGGGATTAAAGATGCAGTTTGACCTCTGTAACTGATAAGGATAAGGCTGATTTTTATTATACCTAATGGAGGAGTAGGTAGTTTGAAAAAAGTTTGCGAACAGATCGGCTATGCCTGGATCAGTGTTCGCGCTCTCATCTGCAAACTTACCCGAAGAAGGCAAAGTAGACGGCTTTTCGAATTGACAAAGTTAAAAAATTGCTTAGGATTATGTGAAAATTGAAGGCGACAACGCCGAAGGTAATTCTTATAGCAGATGGAATTTTGGGTGGAAAAATTTGATCGGACAACTGCATAGCGGGAGAAATCAGAGTGATTTCCCGATTTCTTAAACTTTTTATAACACCTCGACTTCACGTTTTTTAACCTCATCAGTTCCTTTGAGAACCAGGGAGGCCTATCAGGCCTCGCTGGGTAATCAAGAGGAACGCAGACATCAAAAATCGAGTACAAGGTGTCATAAAAAAGTTTCAAGGCAACATCAATGTCTGCACAATTGTACAGTTGGGACCAGTCGACTTGCAGAATAAGATCATTAAGCTTATGAAAATCAGACTTTCTGAAACAACGCATACGTTCAGCTAATTCCGATTCCTTGATAGGGACTCGGGCTGGTAAATCAATGACCATTTCCAGAGTTGGATGAAAAAGGTCTTCAGGAAGTGTAAGCGGATTGATCCTGTGCACAAAACTGTTGAACGAATCCATCACGAAAATTAGATCAAGAGATCTGTTTCTTGAATTGCGCACACGATTAACCTGCCGTAAGGACATTTCATGTAGACCATCAATAAATTCGTTTGACGATGACGGCAACAGAAAGTTTGAGTCTGATGGCGATGACCACTCGACAACAGGAAGATTAAAGTCCCCAAGAACTACTAAAAGGTCTCTATCAGAAAGTAGGGAGGAGATAGATTTAATAGCATTAAGATGGGTTTGATAGGTAGACAAATTAGATAAAGGAGGTAAATATGAACATGTAATAAAGATAGAAAAAGTACCAAATACAACTCGTACAGCCACCAACTCAATCTCTGAGATGGGAAGATCAATGCGTTCCGGCGAAAGAGCAGACTCAACAGCTATAAGTACTCCTCCTCCAATACGGGAGGCTCGATCGCATCTGTAAGTGGTGTATTTGGAGGTAAAAATTGAAGAGTCTGAGATGTCCGGCTTCAGCCAGGTCTCAGTAAAAGCGATAATTTGAAAATTGAAAGCAAGAGAGTCTAAATACAGTTTAGCGAGTTTAGATTTAAGACCTCTAACATTCTGGTAGGCAAGCTCGAAAGATGGAATTAGTTTTTTGACGCAGCAACTAAAGTTGATGCGCCATTAGAAATAGGTGGTAATAAAATCGGAGTCCGATTTTTCTTTTTGGCCTTATATTCTTTTACTATTAAGTGCTCCGGCCAAAACTCTTTACAACAAATATCAGTAAATATTTCTGGCGGAACACTTATTTTAAAGGACGCAATATCCCTTTCATAAGCGAACTTAAATTTCTCCACCAGTATACCTGGGGCTTGAATTTTTGCCTATATAAAGGCTTTTACATCATCTGATGAAAAGTGAGGGGCAAGCCTAGAAACAAAAATAAGTCTCTTCGGTGGAACACCGACTAGAGGCTTAGGTGCCACAGGTAGGACAGTGGGAACACTATTAACTATGGTACCTAAAACAGCCGGTAGTCCGGACGACGAGCCTTCTAGCGGCTGTTGTAAATTTAATTGTTTCTGTCGCCCTTTCGGAACACCCACGACAGCGGACGACACGGATAATTCGACTGGTTTTTCTCGTGCCGATGTCACACTTTTCGGGACAGAATCAGTGTCCACAGCAGACCTCACAGCTACCGGAGTAACAAATGAGATGAGCTGCTGTGTAATCGGTGTAGTAGGCTGCTGCATAGCAGTCGGCGGCTGAAGGGTATTAGGCAACGGCAGATCACAAGGAGTGGGCTTTTTAGGCCCCGGAGACTCATCTAACAGTTTAAGGCTATTAAATTGGGTGTCCAGGGCTGTGAGCTGATCGTTAAGTTTACGAAAACCAACAATCAGACCCCTAAAGCCACTCCTGGTCTGACGCATAAACGCCCGCATTTCACCATCAATCTCCCTACACGAGTCGCAACTATAGTGCAAACCATTTCGTTTGGCAACAGCATCCCCCACAAGACCAGTGTAACCCGCACATTTAGAATGCACGACATTATCACACAGCCAACAAGGTATGCTGGATTGACTTGCCGTAATTGGCATTTGGCAAGTTTTTATAAAACAGACAATTTTATGGTCCATTATTATGGGTCTCTACTGTAATAACACAGCCAAATGTAAAAAGAGAGTTATTTAGATTAGATTAATAGCGTATGGAGCACCAACAAGCGGCAGAAAGTAGAAAAAGATTAAAGCGCAAGTTGAAAAAAAAAAGGTGAGAGAGCGCGAGAGTGCGAGAGTAGTCTATTTATAGATTGCTTGCTTGCCCACGAAATCTTGCACACCAGAGAGGCGATGTGTTAAACATAAACAACAAACAACAACAAGAAGCTTACCCACAGATCTAAATAGCGCAAGCGCACAAACAAAAATGCACAAGAACACAAGTTTAAAAGAAACAATATTTAAATAACAAAAATGCACAGACCACAAGCATGCACTCGCGATAAATATAAAATAAACCGAGAAGGCGAACAGAATAGTAGAAATATATAAAAGTATAAATAATTAAAACGCCTGTGTTTTATTAAATCAAAAACAAAACGGAGAGCACAAAAAAAACACGTCTGTTCGCTTCAAGTGGAGAACGAAACATGAAAATTATCTTAATCGCAAGTTTGGCTATAATAGTATTAGTACTTATATACGCTTATGATACGCACATATGTATGTATATATAGTACACATGTCATACCACCAGTCAGACAAACGGTGAGGCGGATGTGACTCAATCGATTCAGCTCGTCGTCCTGATAAAGAAAATATATATTTTATGGGGTCAAAACCGACTCCTTTCTTGATTACCATTTTAAAATTTAATTCCATAAGACAATTATTTTTAGGGCATCTCAGCGGAACTTTTTACAGCGACAATCGAAAATCGATTACTTAAAATATGTTGCAAAACATGCACTCTCAATTTTTTACTTCGCCGTCTCTCTGGGTACTGCCACTAACCATACAATGCATAGACTTGTCAAACGTCGGAATAATCGGATACCGATAAATCGTCACCGACTGAGCCCCATGGGTGTCCGCGACCATTTTAGTGTGCTCAGACAAAGTAAGACTGCTGAGAGTGGCAGCCGAATGTTTAGTTTTTATTTGTTTTAAATCTAAGAAAAACGCAAATTCTTAGAATCGTAATCGTAATCGAGAATCGACGACAGCACAAATCGATGGCTGGTTTATTAGTGAATGGCAATTGCCTTTGTCTCGCCTTACATTAGGCGAATTCGCTCTTTCAAAAGCTCCCTTTGAAAGTTCACTTTCAGCGACATTTGAATGCAAAAGATCATTGAACGAATCAATAATACAATATTATGCAACTTAATGTATTTGCGCTTCGGTCATAAAAGTAAATAATAATAAATAAAATAATATTAAAATTAATAAAAAAAAAAAACCAGACAGTAAAACAGGTAGGCGGATATAACTCAGTCTATTCAGCTTGCCGTCCTAATCAAAAATATATATACTTTATGGGGTCAAAAGCGATTCCTTCCTTGATTATCATTTTAAAATTGAATTCCATGGGACAATTTTTATTGGGGCATCTCAATCGAAAATCGATGACTTAAAATTCGGTGCAAAACATGCACTCTCAATTTTTTAATACGCCACCTCAAAATGTCTGCTCTTTTTTGGATGTAATTAATTATGTTTAAAATCAAGATCATCAAAATAAATGATGATTTTATTTAAAAACACTTCAAATAAATAAATTAATAATGTTCTCAATAATAATAGTAGTAATAATTATTAAACAAAATTTATTAATTTCTTACTGTTGATTTTAAGTTTACAATAAAAAATTATCTTAATCGCAAGTTTGGCTTTAATAGTATTAGTACTTATATACGCTTATGATACGCACATATGTATGTACACTATGTCAATAAAGTGTTTTTACTAACAAAAAAAAACTAATTTTTTGGGTTTAGTTGACAATAAATGTACCTAAAAGTGAGAATTTTTGTTCAACTATAATTTATTTCGATTCTATATTTTTCCTAGAACTTAATGGCAAAAAAAATTTTTAAATAACATTACCCAAACATTTTATAGAATTAAAAAACTAAAAACATTCAAATTTTATGCTGTCAATAAAGTGTTTTTACACGAAACTTTATTACTAAATAACAATGTTAAAAAAACAGGAATATTTTTTTTTAATATTTTGTGTGGCTGCCATTAGCGTCACATACTGCCTGCAATCGCCGTTTCATTGAAACAATAAGGTTTTGTATGTATGTTTCTGGAATCTTCTGCCATTCTTCCAGTACAGCAGCTTTTAAATCAGCTTTTGATTTTGGACTCCGCTTTGCGACTTTTTTTTTCAAATATGACCACACATTTTCTATTGGATTCATATCTGGACTTTGTGGTGGAGTGTCTAACACCTTTCCACAGTTGTACAACAGCCAAACTCTTACCATATGAGCTTTATGCTTCGGGTCATTGTCCTGGTAAAATTTAAAAATTGGTTTATTGCCCTCATAGAATCCAAATTTCTGTGCACTACTGACGAGATGTGTCTGTAAAATGCTCAGATATTGTCTTGCATCCATGGTATTCTCAATGAAGGTCAAATCTCCTACACCCTTGCTCGAAATACACCCCCACACCATCACTGACAGTTTTCCGAATTTAACGGTTGGAATAATATTGCGGTTTTCCAACGCTGTTAGTGGCTTTCTCCAGACTCTGGATGGCCCATCGTTGTAGAATAGCATCATCTTGCTTTCGTCACAGAATATGACGTTACTCCAAAAATCATTCGACCTATTTACATGGGCTTGAGCGAACGATAGCCGCTTCAAAATATTCGCCGCCGATAGTAGAGGTTTTTTCCTGGCAACTCGTGATGTGTAGTCATTGGAATTTAGTAATTTTCGGACAGTTTCATGTGAAACATCAACACCACTTTCTTCCTTGAACTCCTGAGCAATATCCCTAAGCGAAATTTGAGGATTTTTCTCAATTTTTCTCAGAATTTTTCGCTTATCTCTGTCAGAAATTTTGCAGGGTCGACCACAAACTGGCTTTGCCTCTAGCCTATCTTCCTTATTTGCTCTGTTTAATATGTTGTATATTGTTGCTTTTGATAAATTAAACATATCAGCCAGTTCCGAGACTTGACGTCCCATCTGATGGTTATAATACACCAGCTGAGCGACTTCAAAAGTTGTTCTTTTTCCTGGCATTTTATTTTTCATAAAACTAAAGCAAAACGTTACAAATTGCAACAGAAAATGACAAGAAAAGTCGAAGACACAAGAGAAGCCAAAACGCATGGGCCCAAATCTAACGGGATCACCCAAAAGAGAACGGCAAAACAATTTACCGTAGCTGTAAAAACACTTTATTGACAGCATAAAATTTGAATGTTTTTAGTTTTTTAATTCTATAAAATGTTTGGGTAATGTTATTTAAAAATTTTTTTTGCCATTAAGTTCTAGGAAAAATATAGAATCGAAATAAATTATAATTGAACAAAAATTCTCACTAGTAGGTACATTTATTGTCAACTAAACCCAAAAAATTAGTTTTTTTTTGTTAGTAAAAACACTTTATTGACATACTGTATATATAGTACATATGTCATACCACCAGTCAGACAAACGGTGAGGCGGATGTGACTCAATCGATTCAGCTCGTCGTCCTGATAAAGAAAATATATATTTTATGGGGTCAAAACCGACTCCTTTCTTGATTACCATTTTAAAATTTAATTCCATAAGACAATTATTTTTAGGGCATCTCAGCGGAACTTTTTACAGCGACAATCGAAAATCGATTACTTAAAATATGTTGCAAAACATGCACTCTCAATTTTTTACTTCGCCGTCTCTCTGGGTACTGCCACTAACCATACAATGCATAGACTTGTCAAACGTCGGAAGATTTGGATACCGATAAATCGTCAACGACTGAGCCCCATGGGTGTCCGCGACCATTTTAGTGTGCTCAGACAAAGTAAGACTGCTAAGAGTGGCAGCCGAACGCCGGCCTCGAAAGCCGAACGTTCAGTATGAAGCCGCATCTCGCTCAGCGCACAACGTTGCTGCGGCTGATGCTGTTTCGTAATATATGTATGTTAGTATTAAATCTTTTCAGCCCAAATACATACATATGTGTATATGCCTGCGCATAGTGTGCCTCGCTCACACTTATTGCTTTGCGCACTTGTGTGCATCTCCTTCTTCCTGCATAGCTTCTCAAAAACCCCGAGATCTACAAGCATACAAATGTTTGTGTTGTGTGGATGTGCGCACAAGTAGGTCGCGGCGTTTGTCGCGAGCCAGAGATTTTTTCTTCAATTGTGTGCCCTTTGTGCCTGTAGTGGCAAAAGGCACACACATTCAAATGCTCTATCATGTATTTCTTCGTCCAGTCAGGCATAGTGAGAAGAATCTGATATATTTATATTTATTAAAAACTTAAATGACCTAAATGATATATTTATATATTATATTTGAATTTTTTTGTTTACTGTGGGGATTAATTTTGCTTAAAATTAAAAAAAAACTAAGTCGTATTTCATCGTATTCCACACCAATCCTTACTACGGTCTTTCCGGTAGACCTTAGGTGCACAGCTGAGGTCGGGACCCTTTGATACCCTAGCTCTTCCGGGTTTGGCGTGGGGTTGCTGTGTCCTAAGACCGTCGCTATATAAACTTAATTACTGTAGAGTCCCTGCTGAATCTCAATTGGGGAAGCTAAACTTCCATTTAAACATACAAAAAGTGGACAAGAAGAAAACGAAAACCTAACTTACAGCGTATTAACTGTATACATCAACCATGTTGGTGAGGCTCCTTACAGTTTAACAACTGTCTGATTGATGCAGGATCTGAGATGGAGGGCGATCCTGGCGCTCTTTTACCCACCGAACGATGAATCTCTCATGCTAACTTAAGAGAGACTCACTAAAGTAGACTAATCCACAACATTAGGTCACTTTACCTCCCCCATTAACGAAAAATTAAACTTTCATTTTCACTTACAACAATATAAATCCTTAATTTATTTTATCATCTGTTTTTTAATTCATTAATAATTAACATTCTTTGTAATTTTTTACATTCGCTTTAGACGCGATTTGCAGCAGAACTAGTTTTTTCATACTTATTCAGTTATGAACAAAAACCATTTTGAATTCCAACAATATATATGCTTCATTTATTCTCTCTTTTCTTATGTTAATTCTTTAAATTTTAACATTCTTTGTAATTTTGAACATTCGTTATAGCTAGATGCGATTTGCAAACTAATTCTTCATAAATATTTAATTATTAATTGTCATAATAAAAAACTACTATCTTTACGTATAGTTCCTTAATTAATGTTATTATTACTATTATTTTCTTGTATGACATAGAAGTTGTATAACTGCTTAAAAAAAGTATCGATGCTGTAAAACGTGCATTGGTTGCGTATATATATATTCCCAAGCATCATTATTAAAGTCATAAAATTTTTTTTTAAAAAAATCAAAATAAACAAAGTAGTGGGCGCATACTTTTAGTAAGAACGGTCTCAAAGCAAATCAGCAGTATCTACAACGTTCCTCCGCGTTAAGCTTTCGAGTTATGCAAGGGCTTGAAGCGTTGATTAATTAAGCATATTTTCTTTTTTTGTTTGCAATATTTATATATACGCAATTTTTTTTTAATATATTGTTGTTTGGTTCTCTTCGTGAGAGCACTGCTGACTTCCTTTGTACACACTTGCTTCGAATACACCTAAAACGAGTAAAAAGTGCTATCTTCGGCACACCGAAGATTTAATACCCTTGCAGACCCAACCTTTTCAAAATGCTTATAGTGCTTTGCCCGTATCTAAGAAGCACAGGGAAAATAGTTAATGCCGAGTATGGTTAAGATACCATTGTTAAACAAAACAGGTTTCCGAACAACAACTTAATTTTCGACCGATCGTTCCTATGGCAGCTATATGATATAGTAGCCCGATGTGAATAAGATTTTGCATAAGTGGAGGGAGCATAGTAAAACTAATAAATGCCGAGTTTGGTCAAGATATCTTGAAACACATAAAAATTTTCCATACAAAAACTTAATTTTCGACCGATCTTTCCTATGGCAGCTATATGATATAGTTGTCCGATCTGAATAGAATTTTGCATATATATGGGGCGCGTAGTAAAACTAATAAGTACCGAGTTTGGTCAAGATATCTTGAAAAACATAAAAATTTTCCATACAAAAACTTAATTTTCGACCGATCGTTCCTATGGCAGCTATATGATATAGTTGTCCGATCTTAATAGGATTTTGCATATATGTGGGGAACGTAGCAAAACTAATAAATACCAAGTTAAGTAAAGATAACTTTATAAACAAAAATGTTTTTCATACAAGAACCTACTTTTCGACCGATCGTTCCTATGGCAGCTATATGATATAGTGGTCCGATCCAGCTGGTTTTGACATATGAGCTGCGTGCAACAGAAAGAGGGACTTCTGCAAAGTTTCATAAAGATAGCTTTAAAACTTAGAGACTAGTTCGCATAGAAACAGACAGACGGACAGAAGGACAGACGGACATGGCTATATCAACTCGGCTGTTGATACTGATCAAGAATATATATACTTTATGGGGTCGGAGATGTCTCCTTCTATGCGTTACACATTTCACGACAAAATTATAATACCCTCTGCAAGAATATAAAAATTGTACATACAAAAATTTCAATATTTCCCTGCTGGAGGGCCTATATCCTATGGCACTGCACTCAAAAATTTTATAAATTTTTCTTTTCGTTTAACTCTGTTGTTTTGTTTTCTAATTTGGGTTTGTGAGACGGCCATGTGCATCAATGTTTCCTGGCGGCTCCAATTGGATCGGCAGATTCGGATGAGGGCGATCAGAATAGTCAGGCTCTTCTCCTTTTTTCCCTCTTCTCCGCTTTATTAGAAGCTGCTATAAGTGGAGCAAAGATGGGATACCTCTAGATTAGGGTTTTGGGAGTCCGTCACACGTGAGCGGTTGGTTCACCGGGGATCGCCACAACTCAAGCAGTTCTGGTCGCTCCCGTGCCTAATAGTTCAACAAAAATGTATGGCGAATTTTTACGTGGTTTTTCTACTCTACTTTTTTTTTTTTGTAAAATGATTAATACGTTTTTTTTTCTCGGAATAAACTTAAAGCAATTATGTAACCACGACGATTTTCTTCCTTGGGGGTTAAATCAGTAAAATAGGCATTCTGCTACTATCCGCAGGTTTTTATAGGCTGCCGAAGAAAAAGCGCATGCTCCCGGATCACAAGTGAAGACAACGAAGTTTGGGGTGATCATATAAAGCTCCCATGTGGAGACATAAGAGCGGTGCAAGCTTACAAAAGCTCGACTTGCTTCAAGCACATTATCTAAAGCTTCAGTTGGTACAAGCCAGCTTTTGTCTGTTACAACACAGGCGACATTTTTGTCGCAAACGATATGTGGTGGAACTGTGTTAATTTTCTTGGTTGTTCTCATCGACCATTACAGAAGTTTCGTTATAAAAGGATCGTTAAACTCTTTAGACCATCGTTTAATGAAACTAAGTACACACTTTTTGCCTCATTAACGATAGTATCTATATGCAGATTGAAGCTGAGCTTAGAATCAACGAGAAAGAAGTGCTATCTTCGGCACACCGAAGATTTAATACCCTTGCAGACCCAACCTTTTCAAAATGCTTATAGTGCTTTGCCCATATCTAAGAAGCACAGGGAAAATAGTTAATGCCGAGTGTGGTTAAGATATCATGAAAAACAAAACAGGTTTCCGTACAACAACTTAATTTTCGACCGATCGTTCCTATGGCAGCTATATGATATAGTAGCCCGATGTGAATAAGATTTTGCATAAGTGGAGGGAGCATAGTAAAACTAATAAATGCCGAGTTTGGTCAAGATATCTTGAAAAACAAAAAAAAATTCCATACAACAGCATAATTTTCGACCGATCGTTCCTATGGCAGCTATATGATATAGTTGTCCGATCTTAATAGGATTTTGCATATATATGGGGAGCGTAGTAAAACTAATAAATCCGAGTTTGGCCAAGATATCTTGAAACACATAAAAATTTTCCATACAAAAACTTAATTTTCGACCGATCGTTCCTATGGCAGCTATATGATATAGTAGCCCGATGTGAATAAGATATTGCATAAGTGGAGGGAGCATAGTAAAACTAATAAATGCCGAGTTTGGTCAAGATATCTTGAAACACATAAAAATTTTCCATACAAAAACTTAATTTTCGACCGATCGTTCCTATGGCAGCTATATGATATAGTTGTCCGATCTTAATAGGATTTTGCATATATGTGGGGAACGTAGCAAAACTAATAAATACCAAGTTTAGTAAAGATAACTTTATAAACAAAAATGTTTTTCATACAAGAACCTACTTTTCGACCGATCGTTCCTATGGCAGCTATATGATATAGTGGTCCGATCCAGCTGGTTTTGACATATGAGCTGCGTGCAACAGAAAGAGGGACTTCTGCAAAGTTTCATAAAGATAGCTTTAAAACTGAGAGACTAGTTCGCATAGAAACAGACAGACGGACAGACGGACATGGCTATATCAACTCGGCTGTTGATACTGATCAAGAATATATATACTTTATGGGGTCGGAGATGTCTCCTTCTATGCGTTACACATTTCACGACAAAATTATAATACCCTCTGCAAGAATATAAAAATTGTACATACAAAAATTTCAATATTTCCCTGCTGGAGGGCCTATATCCTATGGCACTGCACTCAAAAATTTTATAAATTTTTCTTTTCGTTTAACTCTGTTGTTTTGTTTTCTAATTTGGGTTTGTGAGACGGCCATGTGCATCAATGTTTCCTGGCGGCTCCAATTGGCTCGGCAGATTCGGATGAGGGCGATCAGAATAGTCAGGCTCTTCTCCTTTTTTCCCTCTTCTCCGCTTTATTAGAAGCTGCTATAAGTGGAGCAAAGATGGGATACCTCTAGATTAGGGTTTTGGGAGTCCGTCACACGTGAGCGGTTGGTTCACCGGGGATCGCCACAACTCAAGCAGTTCTGGTCGCTCCCGTGCCTAATAGTTCAACAAAAATGTATGGCGAATTTTTACGGGGTTTTTCTACTCTACTTTTTTTTTTTTGTAAAATGATTAATACGTTTTTTTTTCTCGGAATAAACTTAAAGCAATTATGTAACCACGACGATTTTCTTCCTTGGGGGTTAAATCAGTAAAATAGGCATTCTGCTACTATCCGCAGGTTTTTATAGGCTGCCGAAGAAAAAGCGCATGCTCCCGGATGACAAGTGAAGACAACGAAGTTTGGGGTGATCATATAAAGCTCCCATGTGGAGACATAAGAGCGGTGCAAGCTTACAAAAGCTCGACTTGCTTCAAGCACATTATCTAAAGCTTCAGTTGGTACAAGCCAGCTTTTGTCTGTTACAACACAGGCGACATTTTTGTCGCAAACGATATGTGGTGGAACTGTGTTAATTTTCTTGGTTGTTCTCATCGACCATTACAGAAGTTTCGTTATAAAAGGATCGTTAAACTCTTTAGACCATCGTTTAATGAAACTAAGTACACACTTTTTGCCTCATTAACGATAGTATCTATATGCAGATTGAAGCTGAGCTTAGAATCAACGAGAAAGAAGTGCTATCTTCGGCACACCGAAGATTTAATACCCTTGCAGACCCAACCTTTTCAAAATGCTTATAGTGCTTTGCCCATATCTAAGAAGCACAGGGAAAATAGTTAATGCCGAGTATGGTTAAGATATCATGAAAAACAAAACAGGTTTCCGTACAACAACTTAATTTTCGACCGATCGTTCCTATGGCAGCTATATGATATAGTAGCCCGATGTGAATAAGATTTTGCATAAGTGGAGGGAGCATAGTAAAACTAATAAATGCCGAGTTTGGTCAAGATATCTTGAAAAACAAAAAAAAATTCCATACAACAGCATAATTTTCGACCGATCGTTCCTATGGCAGCTATATGATATAGTTGTCCGATCTTAATAGGATTTTGCATATATATGGGGAGCGTAGTAAAACTAATAAATCCGAGTTTGGCCAAGATATCTTGAAACACATAAAAATTTTCCATACAAAAACTTAATTTTCGACCGATCGTTCCTATGGCAGCTATATGATATAGTAGCCCGATGTGAATAAGATATTGCATAAGTGGAGGGAGCATAGTAAAACTAATAAATGCCGAGTTTGGTCAAGATATCTTGAAACACATAAAAATTTTCCATACAAAAACTTAATTTTCGACCGATCTTTCCTATGGCAGCTATATGATATAGTTGTCCGATCTGAATAGAATTTTGCATATATATGGGGCGCGTAGTAAAACTAATAAGTACCGAGTTTGGTCAAGATATCTTGAAAAACATAAAAATTTTCCATGCAAAAACTTAATTTTCGACCGATCGTTCCTATGGCAGCTATATGATATAGTTGTCCGATCTTAATAGGATTTTGCATATATGTGGGGAACGTAGCAAAACTAATAAATACCAAGTTTAGTAAAGATAACTTTATAAACAAAAATGTTTTTCATACAAGAACCTACTTTTCGACCGATCGTTCCTATGGCAGCTATATGATATAGTGGTCCGATCCAGCTGGTTTTGACATATGAGCTGCGTGCAACAGAAAGAGGGACTTCTGCAAAGTTTCATAAAGAAAGCTTTAAAACTGAGAGACTAGTTCGCATAGAAACAGACAGACGGACAGACGGACAGACGGACATGGCTATATCAACTCGGCTGTTGATACTGATCAAGAATATATATACTTTATGGGGTCGGAGATGTCTCCTTCTATGCGTTACACATTTCACGACAAAATTATAATACCCTCTGCAAGAATATAAAAATTGTACATACAAAAATTTCAATATTTCCCTGCTGGAGGGCCTATATCCTATGGCACTGCACTCAAAAATTTTATAAATTTTTCTTTTCGTTTAACTCTGTTGTTTTGTTTTCTAATTTGGGTTTGTGAGACGGCCATGTGCATCAATGTTTCCTGGCGGCTCCAATTGGCTCGGCAGATTCGGATGAGGGCGATCAGAATAGTCAGGCTCTTCTCCTTTTTTCCCTCTTCTCCGCTTTATTAGAAGCTGCTATAAGTGGAGCAAAGATGGGATACCTCTAGATTAGGGTTTTGGGAGTCCGTCACACGTGAGCGGTTGGTTCACCGGGGATCGCCACAACTCAAGCAGTTCTGGTCGCTCCCGTGCCTAATAGTTCAACAAAAATGTATGGCGAATTTTTACGGGGTTTTTCTACTCTACTTTTTTTTTTTTTGTAAAATGATTAATACGTTTTTTTTTCTCGGAATAAACTTAAAGCAATTATGTAACCACGACGATTTTCTTCCTTGGGGGTTAAATCAGTAAAATAGGCATTCTGCTACTATCCGCAGGTTTTTATAGGCTGCCGAAGAAAAAGCGCATGCTCCCGGATGACAAGTGAAGACAACGAAGTTTGGGGTGATCATATAAAGCTCCCATGTGGAGACATAAGAGCGGTGCAAGCTTACAAAAGCTCGACTTGCTTCAAGCACATTATCTAAAGCTTCAGTTGGTACAAGCCAGCTTTTGTCTGTTACAACACAGGCGACATTTTTGTCGCAAACGATATGTGGTGGAACTGTGTTAATTTTCTTGGTTGTTCTCATCGACCATTACAGAAGTTTCGTTATAAAAGGATCGTTAAACTCTTTAGACCATCGTTTAATGAAACTAAGTACACACTTTTTGCCTCATTAACGATAGTATCTATATGCAGATTGAAGCTGAGCTTAGAATCAACGAGAAAGAAGTGCTATCTTCGGCACACCGAAGATTTAATACCCTTGCAGACCCAACCTTTTCAAAATGCTTATAGTGCTTTGCCCATATCTAAGAAGCACAGGGAAAATAGTTAATGCCGAGTATGGTTAAGATATCATGAAAAACAAAACAGGTTTCCGTACAACAACTTAATTTTCGACCGATCGTTCCTATGGCAGCTATATGATATAGTAGCCCGATGTGAATAAGATTTTGCATAAGTGGAGGGAGCATAGTAAAACTAATAAATGCCGAGTTTGGTCAAGATATCTTGAAAAACAAAAAAAAATTCCATACAACAGCATAATTTTCGACCGATCGTTCCTATGGCAGCTATATGATATAGTTGTCCGATCTTAATAGGATTTTGCATATATATGGGGAGCGTAGTAAAACTAATAAATCCGAGTTTGGCCAAGATATCTTGAAACACATAAAAATTTTCCATACAAAAACTTAATTTTCGACCGATCTTTCCTATGGCAGCTATATGATATAGTTGTCCGATCTTAATAGGATTTTGCATATATATGGGGAGCGTAGGAAAACTAATAAGTACCGAGTTTGGTCAAGATATCTTGAAAAACATAAAAATTTTCCATACAAAGACTTAATTTTCCACCGATCTTTCCTATGGCAGCTATATGATATAGTTGTCCGATCTTAATAGGATTTTGCATATATTTGGGGAACGTAGTAAAACTAATAAATACCAAGTTTAGTAAAGATAACTTTATAAACAAAAATGTTTTTCATACAAGAACCTACTTTGCGACCGATCGTTCCTATGGCAGCTATATGATATAGTGGTCCGATCCAGCTGGTTTTGACATATGAGCTGCGTACAACAGAAAGAGGGACTTCTGCAAAGTTTCATAAAGATAGCTTTAAAACTGAGAGACTAGTTCGCATAGAAACAGACAGACGGACATGGCTATATCAACTCGGCTGTTGATACTGATCAAGAATATATATACTTTATGGGGTCGGAGATGTCTCCTTCTATTCGTTACACATTTCACGACAAAATTATAATACCCTCTGCAAGGGTATAAAAAGAACGCCTTGATCCTTAACGGTTAGTATACGTTACAATGGAGTATTGTTAATTGTATAACTAACAAGAAAAGGTGTAGTACGATTGAGGGTCATAAACATACACTTTTAACAATTTAGATGCAATTGATTGGCCGAACACCAAAGTTGTATAGCGTTCAAATCATCTTGTAGACGAGAATGATGTAAGAGATTAGTGTATGAGAGAATAAGTTTATCATCGTCCGCATACATAAGTACACTGGCATGTGATATAGCCGAGGGGAGATCCTTTATAAAGGGTAAGGAGTAAAAGTCCAAGATGACTACCTTGACGAACACCAGAAGTAACGTGAACCTGTTTAGAGGTAGTCAGCCTCAGCATTACTCTTTGGGTCCTACCTTTTAAGAAAGCACCAATAGAAAGCAAAAGAGACGGAGGGAAACCTAATCAGTCAAGTTTAAGAAGTAAAACATAATAGTGCACAGAGTCAAACGCCTTACTGAAGTTAGTTTAAATGATATCAGTTTGAATTTAAGAAAGGAAAGCATCATTTACCAAGGGAGTCATTCTAGCAGATTGGTCGTAGTTGACCGATTCTTTACGAATCCATGTTGAAGAGGGGAGACAACTGTTTTGCAGAAATACTGCAACTTCGAATTGATTTTTTTTTCAAATAATTCAGGAGTAGCGGACAGTTTTGCAATGCCCCTTCAATTTTTTATATCAGACCTTTCACACACACCTTTCACACCTTTCTTGTAGAGTGGAATGATATAAGATTCTTTCCAAACAGATGGACAGACAGAAGACTCAATTGATAGATTAAAAAGCTTTAGCAATGTATATATGTCGAATCTGTTTAGCTAATTGTAAATCCACAATTTTCGCTAAGCTAAGTAATTATTTCACTGTGATAAAAGTTGCTAACATAGAGTAACAGGATACCAGATTTCGAAAGAAACAAAATACATTAAAGACAGTAAAAAAAAATCATATTTTTTCCATCAGACTTACACACAATCAACTGACTTCCATAAAACGAAATTACATTTCTGTAATGTATGCTTAAATTATTCGCATAATGAGAATTTACAAAGTGAGTATGGAAGAGTGGTGGCGAAGCTTTCAGTAGCAGATAAGGCACGTCTTAAATTTAAGAATAATGTAAATAGCTTAGAAATTCCTTTTATAATTTATGCAGACTTCGAGTGCGTTTTAAAATCCATCAACAGGAATGTGAGTGAGAATGTCATAAGCATTCAAAAACAGGAATGTGAGTGAGAATGTCATAAGCATTCAAAAACACATTCCTGTTCCATATGTGTCGCGTGCCAAACGAAAGCGGAGTTGCAATTTGAACACTGCAAGGTTTACGCCTGGCCCCTGGCCATGTTACTCCGATGTTAATAGAGACAGCGCAATGCAAAACGTGCTAGTGCAAGTGTTTTATTCTGAACGGATTATATAGGTTAGAACTTAAATATATATTCCCTCAGAATCTTACCGCAGTCTTCCCTCCTACGGCCTTCTAACTCACGACAATAATGAGCTTAACATTTAAGTGATGGCGGCAACAAGCCAAATACAATGTGCCCGTACATTCACAGGGCAAAAATACATACTTTCAGAATATACTTAATACTAAACAATCGATAACTTAATTCGTCCCGCAACATCCCCGCCCCCGTGAAGGCCCTGCTTCACTCACATCCAATATGGCAAGTTTAGCCACGGGACGAGTCATCAGTCGCACTCGATTGCCGTCCGCCACGCGTACGCTGGCGCGTCGAGGTACTCCATCTGGTCCAGGGTAGAGCTCCTCCACTATGCCCCTTCGCCACTCCCTGCGTGGCACGGCTGGGTCGCATATAAACACCATATCACCATGGCGTATCGGCTCAACGCGCTTCCTGATCCACAGATACTGGCAAGTTAGTAAGCGGGCGCGAATTCACAACATTCTCGGCCTCAATCAGGAAACTCTCCAACATATGTTGCTTCGGTGCCACCTCCTTTACTGTGTGGCGAAGCACTCTCTTGACACACTGCACCATCCTTTCCCAGGCTCCTCCTTCAGCTGGGTTCGCTGGGCAGTTAAAAATCCATTCAATCCCCCTAGAAGATAGCTCACCCTGAATCTTCTCCGGCTCGAATACATCTATGAGCCTTTTGGCTTCTCTATTGGCCCCAACAAAGTTCTTTCCGTTGTCACTGCGCAACCTCAGTACAGGCCCGCGACGGCAAAGAAAGTTCCTGATTACGATTATGCAGGAATCAGTTGACAGGTCATGTGCCAACTCCAAATGTATGGCCCTTGTTGTCAGACACGTAAACAAGGCAACCCATCTCTTTTTCTTTCGACGTCCGTTGGTCACAAGAAGTGGTCCAAAGTAGTCCAGACCCGTAAACTTAAATGGCCATCCATTGGCCTCCAGTCTGTCCTCTGGCAAAGGACCCATTATAGGTGGCGCTGGCTGCGCTCTATGTAGCTTGCACACACTACATCCAGATATTACTGTACGCAACACTCGACGCAGCTTTGTTATCCAAAATCTGGTCCTGATGTCGCCCATCGTTGCATCCACGTTTTGATGCTTCATTTTCACATGGTAGTGATACACAATCAGTTCCGTCAGTGCGTGCCGGTGTGACAAGATTATTGGCCTTCTCGCACTATGCGGTACACACAGTGCGGCATCGATCCTGCCATACGCACGCAAGACTCCATTGTCATCCAAGTAGGGCACCAGCCCTCTTATTTCGCTTCGATGACCGACTGATTCTTCATTGTACGAGGCTCGAACCTCGTCAGGGAATGCTTCGCATTGTGCTCGCCGTATGAGCAAGTTCTCAGCGTCCTCACATTCCGTAGCGGTGAGGCCGAATCTCTCAGCTCAGTCCTATGTCCACGGCACCAGCGCGTGAACCTTAGAACCCAAGCCGTCGTCCTCACCAGCCGACTGTAGCTAGAGAATCTCTGAAATGAAATGAAAAAGTTATTTGCTGCAACTAAGGCAAATTCACTCGGCATCTCTTCTTCATCATCGCAGGATGAGTGTTCGGTGCCCGGTTCGGGCTGCGGCCAGCTGCTTTCCGGCTGCCGCAAAAATGTTGTCCCGTCTAACCATCGTGACCGTTGGCTGAGGTCTACGTGGCAATGCGGCCTCGTTGCGTCGTCTGCTGCATTTTCAGCAGTAGGTACCCATCTCCATTGGGTAACCTTTGTTGACTCCAAAATTTCTCCCACTCGATTTCCGACGAACTGCTTATATCGACGGTGGGTGCTGCCTATCCAACGCAGCACTGTCTTTGAGTCAGTCCATAGTATGGCATCGCTGATCGCTATACTGTGCTCCTTTTTGACAGTGTCCATCAGCCTCGTTCCTAACACAGCAGCTTGCAATTCCAGTCGTGGAATTGACATCGTTTTCATTGGGGCACATTTCGTCTTGGCACATACGAAGCATACTCGCACGTCGTTGTTGTCGTAGGTGACCCTTAAGTAAGCCACAGCTGCGAATGCTGACTGGCTAGCGTCGACAAAAACGTGCAGTTGTATTGCCCGCACGGGTATTGGGCCAAAGTAATGGCGCGAGCTTCGAAATCCTTCCACATTGTTCATATCCTGAAGCCATTTACTAAAGGCGCGGGCGATCTCATCTGGTAAGGGTTCATCCCATTGCACATTTCGTCGCCAGATCTCACGCATAAGTAACTTTCCAGTTATCATGAGACAGCTAAGAAATCCCAAAGGATCAAATGTTGACATGATCAAGCTCAAGAATTCCCTCTTCGTAGGTACTCGCTCCAAATTTAGCACACATCGGGGTACTTTGTGGTACTTCATGTTGAATTTGAAATCGTCCGTGGCTGGCTGCCAACACATGCCCAGAATCTTTTCTTCAGCTTCGCCCCATCCGATGCTCCTAGCAGCCCCATGTTGGCCCAGGGCGTCAGCTACGGTTGGCGAACTGGAAGTAAACTGGCACAATTCAAATCCAGCATTTGCATGTATTTCTCTTATTCTTGTTGATATGGCGATGGCGTCGCCTTCACTATCAAAACTATCCACATAGTCGTCCACATAATGACATTCAAGAATAGCTTTAACCGCGCGAGGGTCTGAATCCTGATACTGCAGGGCATTCAAGGTCTTCACATAGTGCGCGGTGCTTGGCGAGCATGCTGCTCCAAATGTCATTACCCTCATCTAATAAACATCAGGCTCCCGGCGGTCATCGCCGTTTCGCCACAAGAATCGCTGGGCGCATCTATCCTGCGGTCGAATCAACACTTGATGGAACATCTCTCTGATGTCTCCACAAACGCCAACCGCACCTTCCCGGAAATGGAAGAGAACAGCCGGCAGCGACTTGTAGTGCTGCGGCCCCTTGGATAATGCCGAATTCAATGAAATGTCACCGACCTTTGCTGCCGCGTCGAACACCAGTCTTATCTTACCGGGCTTATTTGGATTTTCAACTCCAAAGTGCGGCAGATACCAAAGTTTGTCGCTGTTGGCTAAAGCGACCTCATGATGCTTCAAGCGTCGAGCATATCCTTTATGAACATAATCGTCCATAATTTTCATATAGGCTCGTTTAAACTGATCGTTACGCTTCATCTTTCTCTCAATGTTGACCAATCTTTTGTATGCCATATCGTAGCTTCGTGGCAACTCAACATTATCACGGTTCCATAATAAACCTGTCTGGTAACGTTCCCCTATTTTCACCGTGGTGTCTTCGAGTATCTTCTGTGCTCGTGCATCGTCGCTGGCTGCGACTGGTGACGTAAGCTTCACACCGAAGTTCTCGATATCAAAATAGTCGTTTACCATCTTTTGGATTGCAGCGACACTGCTAGGAGGCATGACTTTGTTGACGTTACCGTCGGTTGACCTCTTACCGGCCCAAAAACCACCCATCCAAGTTCGGTGGCTGCGGCATATGGTCCCTGTGGTGCAAACCTTCTTGTTTGCATTGGCAGTCCAAGATGCGCATGGTCAAGTCCAATCAGAAGTTTTGGTACCGCCCCGCGATACGGTTTCATTGGAAGTCGTGCACCGTTGTCCAACATTTGTACATCACGTCGATGCAGACTTTGCATTGGTAAGCTCAGGTTGGACACGGCGTACACATTTCGCAGCATATAACGTTTGCGTTTGTCCGCTCCACTAATTTCCATGCTTACCACTGTGGTCGGCTCTCTGGTTGCTCTTCCACCAAACCACTGTATATTTAGTTGCCTGCGTTCCCCTTTGACATCTAGATCGCGCAGTAGCTCGTCGTCTATCATAGTTACGGACGAGCCCTCGTCGAGGAGTGCATACGTATCGATCCGCTTATTGGCCCCGTGCAATGTCACTGGCAATATGCGGAATAGTAGGCGTTCTCCATCCGATTCGACACAACTTAAATTCCTTTGTTGCGTCAATTGAGCATCCACTGGCTGCGGTGCCCTTGTGTGCGGATCCGCTGGCTGCGGCATCCGTCCAGTATTCATCACTCTATCACCCGCTGGCTGCGGTGCATTGTGACTCATAGCATCATGATCATGTAAAAGGCGTTGATGCCTCTTCCGGCATCCATTGACTTGACATTCGTTTGCCCTTTTGCAGACTCTTGCCATGTGGCCATCTCGTAGGCACGAGAAACAAAGCCGGTGCCTTTTTACAAACGTCCACCTTTTTAGCGGAGAGGCTAAGTTAAGCTCGTTGCAGTCCCTGACTGCGTGTTGTCCATTACAGATTGGACACTGTTTGGTGCGACCTCGGTGTCGCCCTTCATTATTCTGGTCAATGCTGGCATGCAGCACTCTACGCTTCTGCTCCTTACCATCGACGTCCACAATCGTACATACCAAATTGGCGTAGTCCGTTAACCACGCGCTAAAATGTACGACAGTCGGGAAAGGCCTAATCGTAGCTGCATGTCTGGCCCACTCCACCCTCTTGCTTGGTGGTAGCTTAGCGACCAAATCCTCCATCAGTGTAGGATTCGCTAAATGCTGTTCTCCGTTAGCTGATTGTAGAAAGGCGGCAAGGTTACTCACTCGTGTAGCAAATGACACGATTTTCGCTATGCTGTGCTCTTGAATTGGCTGCACCTCTCGAATACTAATTAGCTGGCTGCGTATTAGTTGTTCTGGGCGGCCATATCTAAAACGTAATTGTTCCATCGCGTTGTTCACATTCCTGGGATGTATGAGCAACGACTTCACAGTATCACGTGCTTCGCATTTGAGTGCCTTCAACAATCGCTGGTTATTCTCCAGATTCGTACAGTTGTACGCCAAAGTTGTTTCCGTAAACACGCAGAAGAATATAGGCCAATCCTCAGGTTGGCCTCCAAACTCAGGTAGATCTGGTAATTTGCGTAGCAGGCATACATCGTTCCTGGGTGTCGCCCATGCGAAGTTCCCATTTGCCTGCGTTGGCTCCAAAATGATCACAGGTTGGTTCTCTTGTGCCGGCGTGTGGCTGAGCGTTGACTGCGCAATGCTTGCAGAACAATATGGCGTCGAGCGGCTTGATGTTGTAGAACAGTTATCCATAGCTGGAGCTCGTTCTACCGTTTGCAACTGTGTTCCCAAATTTCCACTCAATGAAGTAGGCAATGCCTCACTCAAAGATGGCGATCTGCTCAAAATGGCAGTTCCACTCAAAATTGCAGTTTCACTCAAACTAACACTTGAATTTGGGACTCCACTCATAATTGCAGTTTCACTCAAACTTCCACTCGACGATGGCTCTCCACTCAAAAATGGCGGCAGGTTAGCTGTACGACCCACGCCAGCATCACTCAATTTAACGGGATCAGTAACTGTACTCACATGTGCTTGACCACATTCACGGTGCTGGGGCTTTGTGGCGCGCTCACAGCGGGAACTTGCATTTGTGATACAGTGCTCACCATTCTACTTGTCCGCTTCGGCTGCACCTCACTCGCCGTGGTAGTTATCTCCTGACCATCATTCAGGCGTGGGCTTTTCCTGGGTGACCGTTGTGTCATCCTGTTCAGCTCGGAGATGACTTCTACTATACTTTACGCTGGCTGCGTACCAATGGTAACTCTATAACTGGGGTGGAGGCCCTGCCTGTGCTGTGTCTATCTACACGCACTGTAACTCCAAAGTTACACCACGTCTTGTCTCCAGTGCAAGTCGCCCTTGCAGTTTCTTACAATAAGAACTGCGAATAAAAGATCATGTCGCGTGCCAAACGAAGGCGGAGTTGCAATTTGAACACTGCAAGGTTTACGCCTGGCCCCTAGCCATGTTACTCCGATGTTAATAGAGACAGCGCAATGCAAAACGTGCTAGTGCAAGTGTTTTATTCTGAACGGATTATATAGGTTAGAACTTAAATATATATTCCCTCAGAATCTTACCGCAGTCTTCCCTCCTACGGCCTTCTTACTCACGACAATAATGAGCTTAACATTTAAGTGATGGCGGCAACAAGCCAAATACAATGTGCCCGTACATTCACAGGGCAAAAATACATACTTTCAGAATATACTTAATACTAAACAATCGATAACTTAATTCGTCCCGCAACAATATGTATATTTCATAAAATGTGCATATGACTCAAATCTGTATCTATATAATGGTGAAAATGTGGGAATACATTTGGTGACATCTCTAATTGCTGACGCAAAAGAGCTTTCAAAAAATACTTGTGTACTGTAAAGCCAATCGATTTGGGCTTAGAAGATGATCTAAAATTGTAAAATTCCATCAATTGTCATATTTGCAATAAGATCTTAAACTCAAATCTGTATCTATATAGTGGTGAAAATGTGGGATGACATTTTGTGACATCTCTAATTGCTGATGCAAAAAAGCTTTCAAAAACTGCTTGTGTACTGTAAAGCCAATCGATTTGGGCTTAGAAGATGAGTTAAAATTTCAAAATGCCATCTATTGTAATATTTGAAATAAGATTTTAAACTTATATAGAGTACGGGATCATTGTCATTTACCTGGCAAATTCAGAGGGGCAGCTATGATGCTCATCTGTTTGTTAGAGAGTTGTCTAAAGTTGAAGGTGAAATTAAAGTTCTACCTCTCAATAAGGAGGTCTACATTTCCCTTTCCAAATATACATATATTACAGAGCATAATACAAATTTGGAAATACGTTTTTATACCCTTGCAGAGGGTATTATAAGGGTGAAGGAGACATCTCCGACCCCATGAAGTATATATATTCTTGATCAGTATCAACAGCCGAGTTGATATAGAAATGTCTGTCTGTCCGTCTGTCTGTTTCTATGCGAACTAGTCTCTCAGTTTTAAAGCTATCTTTATGAAACTTTGCAGAAGTGCCTCTTTCTGCTGCACGCAGTTCATATGTTAAAACCAGCTAGATCGGACCACTATATCATATAGCTGCCATAGGAACGATCGGTCGAAAAGTAGGTTCTTGCATGAAAAACATTTTTGTCTATAAAGATATCTTGACCAAACTCGGTATTTATCAGTTTGACTACGCTCCCCATAATATGCAAAATCCTATTAAGATCGGAAAACTATATCATATAGCTGCCATAGGAACCATCGGTCAAAAATTAAGTTTTTGTATTGAAAAGTTTTATATTTTTCAAGATATCTTGACCAAACTCGGTATTTATTAGTTTTACTACGCTTCCCATATATATGCAAAATCCTATTAAGATCGAACAACTATATCATATAGCTGGCATAGGAACGATCGGTCGAAAAGTAGGTTCTTGTATGAAAATCATTTTTGTCTATAAAGATATCTTGACCAAACTCTGTATTTATTAGTTTTACTACGCTCCCCATACATATGCAAAATCCTATTAAGATCGGACAACTATATCATATAGCTGCCATAGGAACGAAGGGTCAAAAATTAAGTTTTTGTATGAAAAATTTTTATGTTTTTCAAGATATCTTGACCAAACTCGGTATTTATTAGTTTTACTACGCTCCCCATATATATGCGAAATCCTTTTAAGATCGGACAACTACATCATATAGCTGCCATAGGAACGATCGGTCGAAAATAAAGTTTTTGTATGGAAAATTTTTATGTTCTTCAAGATATCTTGACCAAACTCGGTATTTTTTAGTTTTACTACGCTTCCCATATATATGCAAAATCCTATTAAGATCGGACCACTATATCATATAGCTGCCATAGGAACGATCGGTCGAAAATATAGTTTTTGTATGGAAAATTTTTATGTTTTTCAAGATATCAAGACCAAACTCGGTATCTCGGTAATATTATGAGTCATCAGTGGCATGATAATTAACATCGGAGTAATATAAGCTATTTTTGTTTTTGGTACAAGTGGTTGATATTGAATGTGTTCAGAAAAGAAGCTAAAAAAGGTACATTTTTCAGCAACCAAGGTGCGCTTGAGTCAAATATTTGCAAACGTTTGTGAAAATTCATATTTTGTAGTTATATTACAGCAGAATAATTTAATTGCAATACAAAAGATCGGTATTAATTATGTTACCTTAAGCATTTCAAATATAAATAGTTACGCGCGCACTATTCAGTGTTAGAATGAACTTTTTCAATAGGCAGTACCACTAACCATACAATGCATAGACTTGTCAAACGTCGGAATATTTGGATACCGATAAATCGTCAACGACTGAGCCCCATGGGTGTCCGCGACAATTTTAGTGTGCCCAGACAAAGTAAGACTGCTGAGAGTGGT